>JAYRBT010000156.1:6874587-7097164 GCA_036023395.1 Myiotriccus ornatus
GCCAGCACCGGGCTGTTTTCGCCCGCCCCGCCCCCTGCCCTGCAGCCAATGAGCGACGCGCTGGCGGGTCACGCGGGGCACGGCGGAGCCAATGAGAAGCGGGAGGTGGAGCCTTTCCCCGGGGCGGGCCGGGCGGGCTCGCGCGGGGGGCGGGCCCTGAGCGCGGCCGTGACGGGCCCTGAGGGCGAGGGGAGTTGGGGCTGGACGGGGCAGCGGCGGGGCCTCCCTCCCGGTCCCTTTCCCTTTCCCTGTCCCTCCGACTGCAGCGCTGTTCCGCCGCGGGCAGGGTCTCGGCGTGAGGGCGGCTGCCTCTGATGCGCCAGGCGGCTGTGGGCGAGGAGCTGTGCCTCGATGGGCTTTGCGTGGGCGCCGATGCAGCTTTGCTTACGTGATAAATGAAAGTTTGGGACACGAAGCACTAAAAGTACTCCCTGCTGCGATGCCATTCGCCGCTGTGCCCTGGGCGACACTGGGCAGTGGGGCGGCTCTGTCAGTGGTGCTGGGCATCGCCTGGCACTGGCTGTGCTCGTGTCCTGCTAGAGGCAAAGGCAAAACCGAGAAGATAAATGAAACAAGAATGGCATGCGAAATGTCAAGAAATCACGTTGTTTCTTGCTCCTGCCTTGGCTGAGGGTGTCCAGCCGTGGCTGCTGTGCTCCCCTTGGAAAGGGTGCGTTGGGACAGTGGGATGAGGCTTGGCTTCAAAACACAGATTAGTTTGCACTAATGAAGACTGCAGTTTTCTCACGCAAACCAGCTTTTAAAAAACCTTCATTCAGTGCCATCTAGTGTTTTTCACAGTGTAGCCCAGACATCAAACCCAAATTTAATGGCTGTATTTAAAAGCGTTTTATTTAGGGGATGAAGAAGCACACTGATTAGGTTGTTTTGCAAAATTTAACCTAGAGCTATAAACCCTAGGTATTAAAATAGCCACCTGTTTTAAATGAAAATTGAGCTGAACAGCCTCATCAAAGCTGGCAGTGGCCAGTTGCCAGGGGCAAAGCAATCTTTCCACTCAGAAATAAAAATGATATTCAGACGTTTTCTGGAAATCAGTATTCCAGGAACAAATATAACTTTACTGTCATACAGTCTGGAATGATAATAAAATCAAAGACATGAGATCTGAAGCTCTGTAGGGAAAGACCAACATCAGCTCCCTGCCTGGGCAACAGGCTGTCAGATGAATTTGCTGAGGCTATAAATACAGAGTTCTAGTAACCTTTGGCTGTCGCACAAAGAACATCCAGCCTAGTTAATGACATCTTTGATGCTTCAAGAATTTTCTCTTGGCAGGGCTATTACGGTAGTTGTCCAAAGATTGCTTTGTGATCACTTATAAACTGACACCTTAAAGGACATTTGTCTTCGCTTTCAAACAGTTATTGGATTCTGGAGAGGAGCGTGAGAGGCTCAACATAAACTGTGGTTACTTATAAAATTTGGAATTGGATATATGTTTGGAAATAAGATAATCATAGCCTCAGACACTGTAAGAGTGATACAATTTAAGTCTTAACCTGCTTGTTTCATTCTGGCAGGGTTTTTTATGTTTATAACCCTAGTGATTGCAGTGAGATCTGTGCCCAGGCAGTGCAGGTTCCCTAGGGTTCAGATCTGCCTGCAGAGAGGCACTGTTGTGGGGAGCAGGAGATCCAGATTTAATCTCAATCCGACGGGGATGAGAGCGTGCTTGTGTGCAGGACCGTTAGTGCAAGGCAGATCTGATCTGCACACTTAAACGTGGCTATGAGGACGCACTGCCTCGAGGCCTCACGCTTCCCGCAGATGAGAGCGTGTGTGACGGTAGCTGCTGCTGCATGGCCTCGTGCGGTGTCACCACCATCTGTTCCCTTCCTCCTCGGTAAAGACACCACAGAGGGCCAGCCCAGGGAGCTGATTCGGCTGGAAACACATCACTTTTTGGAGTCGAGACAGCTTTCCTCTCAATCACATCCTTGAAACGGCACAGCTCAGGGCTGCACAAGCACTGCTGCTCCAAGCTGCATGTTCTGGGGATGGGCTCGAGTGTCCCACCGCTTGGATCAGTCTAAGCTGTCAAGAAATGGTGCTTTAAATCCTAAGAAAATGTCTCAGAGTAAATATTAAAAGGAGGCATTAGCATGATTCTGTATCTGTGTCTGTCTCTTCTGTGTTATACAAGGCAATCTTGGCTCATCAGAGATGACTGTTGCTCTAGAGATGCCATCCACTATAAGTAGGGATGCCTAGGTTTTCCTGAAGTGATGTTTTGCTGTCTGTTAGAGGGGAAGCAGCAAATCACTAGCTAATACTTAATTAGGTAAACACTCTTTGCTTGATCTGCTTTGTTACCTTAAATTAAGGAGGCAGTAATTAGTGGTTAAGTACAGAGAGGTTATTCCTCTTTGGACATTCCATGGGGCTGGAACCTGTAGTTGTTACACAGACGAGTGAGAGTGATGAAGAGTGAGAAAAATTCAAAGTGTGAAAAATTACGGGACCAGTATAGATGTGCTAAAAATTTAATGTCCTGTCTTGTGCACAGAAATTTCACTTCACAGTTCACCTTGCACTGAGGGGCCCATCAGTGGCAGAGCCCATAACTAAACACTTATTAGAGCCCAGATCATATTTTTTAAATACCACTGATTGAAATGTGCATGTACCGTAATTGTGTGTAACTTTGGCTTATTCTTTAATTGTAATATCTTTAGCAGAAACACACAAGTGTCAGCAGGCAGCACTTGTAAAATAAAACGAAACAAAGCAGTTTCTATGAGAAGAGAAGTGGGAGCTTTAAACTGGCTATAATTGTGTAACTGAGTTTAATACCATTTGCAGGAGATGCAGTTACACTATAGCACTGCTTTGACATGGGTGTGTTAATTTTCGTGGATTTGTTTTTTTTTTAACTAAATCAGCATCTCATGACAGCACAGAGTACTGATTTTAAAATTAATGTGAATATGAAAAGTGTACATCTCATTCACAAAACAAACTATAAATGGGAATAGGGAATATGAATATGAGATGTGTACATCTCGTTCACAAAACAAACTGTAAAAAAACCTACATCCTATAAATTGTATTTACTTTCTCAGTAAGACTCTGCATGAACAAGACCTTTGAGGGAGTCTTGCTTTTCAGTATTTTGTGCCATTTTTCTGCCCGTTCTTACACTGTGGATGTAGATAGTGAACCCTTAATTATTCATCCCAATTCTTTGCAAAATAACTCCTAGTATTTCTGTAAATAGGTGTTATTTGCACATACTCTTACAGAATTACACTTGTATTACTTAGGAGTGAAAGAACCTGGCTTTGGAACACTAAGAAAAGATTGCAAAGAAAACAACCCTTTTTCCCTAAATCCAATTATGTTAATGTGGAAACATCTTAGGGATAATTATATTGTGGGGAATAGATGGAATGAATAATATCAGATTGTTTAGATAAAAATATATGTTGATCAATATATTACTCCAATACAACATGTCACGAAGATTTGAAAGTACAGAATTATCAAAGCATAAAGTTCACAGAATAATTAAATTATGGCTTGAAATATTGCCAGTCTTTAACAAAAACATGTGCAGGATATAGCAAAACCATCAGTTTTGTAACGATATATTAGCAATAGAGAGACCATCCAGTTAGAGGAGTAGTTACACAAGCAAAAAGTAGCTGCATGCAAGGCAAGAAAAATGGTGAATTAGGAAACTGTGTTTTTTAAGGACTGCTCTGAGGTGTAGCCAAGGATTTTGCAGTGGAAAATTTGGTCTCCAACAGAGACGAATTGTGAAGTCCAGAAACATGTAGCAGATTTGTTTCCCAAAGGCTTTACTAAGCTAGAATAAAGAATGATGTAAGGAACTGTAAAACTGTAATGTTTGTTGATTTTGCTTTTGTTTAGAATTCCCTGTCGTAAGATCCAGGAAGATAAATGTAGGTTCATAAATGTGTGGGGTTATCTACTTATTTCAGTCTCACCCTTCAGCTCCACGAAGAAAAAAGAGAAGGAGAAAATATCAGTGCAATAAGTTTGTTGTATTTGTACAGAGCTCACTACCAGGAATGTGTTGCATTAAGACAAAGAGAGTAAAATAAGGTCTCTGGAGTCTGCTTTGACATAAATCATATTTCTGTGCTATTATATTTCCATTTATTTCAGTGATCCTATCCTGCTGTAAAATTGGTACAATAAAAGGAAGAATCCATTTGAAAATTAGTTCTTGTAGTCTTTGAGCTTGTAACATGAGGAGTGTAGTAAAAAAAGGCCAGGCCTGATGGGATTAAACTGGTCTGTCATTAACTGGTTTACGATGACTACAGAGGTTGTATTCCAGTGCCCCTGGGATTTTTAGTTTGGTTTTATTTTTATGATTAGGGCAGTCAACAGAGAGAGACTGTAAATAGATTTTCTCATCTTATAATGAACTCAGATAACAGTGCATGGGTGGATGGATTTCCAGCCATGTGTTGTTAGGGGCTCTGTGCAGCTGGAGGGGGCTTATACCTTCAAGGGTTAGCTAAAATTGAAGCAACTGTGGCTGACAGAATTATTTTAATTCATATGTTGCAACTTCTATTCTTCAGTGCACAAATTATTTTGAAATAGAAGTCCCTTAGCTTACGGGATGGAAAATCTATTGTGTTTTCTATCCACAACTCAACTTCCACAGAACAAAATTTTGTCTCAGGGAACACAAAACTCATAAAAATAAGTGTCATTCAACTTTTCTGTAACATGGGATAGGAAGACTTGCCTCCTGTATTTCCTTCTGGGAAGGCAGTCCCCGCCAGCAGTGCTGCTGAGCTTGGACAGGCTGTCCTGACTTGTCTCTGCAAGCTGAGTCATGTCATCAGTGGATTTGAGATTAGAAGGCCTATGCTCAGTAAGACAGTTATCCTAATATTAAAAAGGGATACAACTTGAAGAATAGAAAATTAGTAAAATAGAAAAATCCAGCTCTCCCAGCATGCTTGAACATGTGCATACCACTTAGGTACAACCACGAAGACTACAGCAGGAGTGGATCTGTGCAGGTAAAGGGTTGGTCTGGCCCTCCACACTGTACAGTTTTTACTTCAAACTTGTTCTAGTCTGGTTCCATGGACTGGACACAGAGTTTCATTTGAGAGAAATCCAGACTGTGCACTCAAGACCACTCTGGGAGGCAGAGCAAAGTAAGGCAGGAGGGCACATTTGAGCATTTGCTGTTCATCCCAGCTAGAACTCTGATACAGATCCACCCCAATTTCTTGATGTTAAATTGATAATTCTTGATGTTAAACAATAAAGAACTCTGCACTATTGAGCTGTTTTACCCATAGGTCACAAAGAATTTTAGAAGTGTTGTTAAAGATTATTTTAGTTTTCACAGAGAGATGATCACCTGATGGTTTCCGTGACTCCCTTAGAAACAGTGAAGATCATCCTTCCCCCTACCCAGCAGTCAGCTCTTAGCCAGAATTTCAAAGTCACTGACAGAGCAAAGGTTACTGTGGATCTGGCCCACAATGCTTTAATTTTTACTTCACAGTGCTACAAACCTTAGCCTTCTTTCATTTTAGCATTCTTTCTGAGGTGTTTACTGATATTTAACATTCAGGACAAGAAAATAAATAAATCAAAATTCTGCCTGGTTGATTGTGTTATGACCAGGAGGTTTTCCTTGCTTGCTGTAGATGTAAGTACTTATCAGAGGGAGCTCTCAGTCACAAGTCAAAGAGCAAGTCACCAAGAAAAAAACCATCCTCACAGCAAATTCTTGCACCAACTCTGCTAACTCTTCTCCTGCCCAGTCCAGGAATTCCATCTAGGGACCTGTGTTCATGCTTGGGAACATAAGGCATCCCTTTGAGCTTATGCTGGAAAGTTCAGCTGTTGCAGCTTCTTTTCCCACCTGGTTTGATTTCTTTATGGTATATTTTCAAAAATGAGGAACTCCTGATGAACACACTTTCACAGACAGGGCACCTCTTTCCAGGATCCCAGTGGCAGTGACTTGACTGTAAAGGCTCAGTTTCTGTCCTTCATCCCACGTGAACTAAACGCTCTCCTCCTCTTTGGTGATGCTGTAATCTGTTAGCAGTGTGACACTGATTTCCGAGCCGTGGGTGCTGCCCGTGACTGACAGGGCTCTGGTGGGAGAATTGCTCTGGGTGGCACTGGGAGGCTTTCTACGAAACGCTGCCCTGCAGCACAAGACTTGCTTTTTAAAATGTTGCCGGAAACTTTTACTGAGCCAATAAAGGGCAAAGGGATTGATGCAGGAATTGCTGAAGGCCAAGGCGCGGGAGAAAATCGTGGCTATCAGATGGAAGGTGGAAGCGTCTACGGAAGCGTGGTATGTGAAGGAGCGGTACAGGTAGAGGATGTGGTTAGGCAGCCAGCAAAAGGCAAACAAAGCAACAAGCACCAGCACTGTTTTTGCAACTCTCTTGCGGGATTCAATCTACAAAAAAAATAATGCATATCTGGTATTAGTAACAATTAGTAACATGCTTGTGTTGTTGGTGTTAGATTGGTAAGGGGGTGTAAAAGTCTAACTGCATTAGTAACCAAAAAAAAAAAAAAGAAAAAAGAAAACAAACAAACAAACCCCCAAACCACAAGGAATAAACAGTGAAATAAATCTATTTCATAATTTTCTTAACAAAGCATTTTCAGTGCAGAGCACATTCCCTTTCCATTATAAATCACATGGCATTCTCATCTAGACTAGGACTTAAAAATACAATAGTTAATGTATTAACATGGATGAGGTCCCAGTGTTTACAAATCAATGGTTTAACTCCTGAGTTTATAGGGTCATGATGAAGCACAACAGACCCATCCCTCTTTGGGAAAGGACACTCACAAGTGGTGAGTCATGAGCACGTGTGTAAGGGCACAGCTGAATTTGGGTTGCCAGTGTGGGCTGAGTTTGTGGAGCCTTTTACTCCACTATCAGGTAAAGTTTTGTACTCAAGAATTCAGAGGTAATCATCACAAGAGACTTTGCAAAATTGGACACTTTATAGCTTGATCACAGCTTACCTGCTTACGGGCATGACCGTGTTCTTCTGCTGGCATGTTGGATGTACTTTTATACAAAGTTCTGGCGATAAGAAAGTAGTAGACAGAAATGATAGCCAAGGGTACAATGTAGAACACTAAGAAGCAAACCAGGGAATGAGCTTCCTGCAGAATCTTCTCAGATACAGGATAGGGGGCACATGCCTCAAAAGTTACATTTTTCTCAGGATTGCTGAAAGAATACAAATCTGAAAAAACAGCCTCTGGGATAGCAAATATCATGGAGACGATCCAAACACATCCAGCTTTGCAGCAGGTCTTCAGGAGCGCATCTGAAGTCTGCAGTTCCAAGGGCTTCACGATGGCTCTATATCTAAAACCACCAACATCATTGTCAGAATAAATACAGAAATAAGGCAATCACTGACAGTGCAAACTTGTTAAGGGTAAAGCCATTACTGTTCCTGCTAAACTAAGGGTGCTGGAATTGTCTTCGAAATGAAAACAGATACTAGTTCATTGCAATTAGAATGGAAATGTAAAAACTAATTTTAAGAATGTAGTTTAATGGATTGTCTGGCAGGACTTGCCATTAAAGCCTTCCAAAGTAAAGGTGATATCTACTGTTTGGACTGTGATCAGTAAGGGCAATCATGTCTCCCAATTTTATGGTTCTGCCTAGAAAGGTAAATGATGGAATTAGTATGCAAAACTGGTAAAGGTGTGAAACAGGTTAGCTATTTTATAAATCATGAACCCAAGCATGTTCATCCCTCCTTTCTTCCATCTTCCCAAGACCTCAGCAGAGTGCAGTGATCTGACTCAAAGTAATGCTCCAGGATTCATTCATATTTATAAAGCAGGAGCGGACACTGCTGTTGACTCATCCCCGTGACTCTGCAGCATGTGGACTGAGTCAGGCAGACGAGAAAAATCTGGGTAAATCTGCAGATGTGTGAAAATCTGTGTGGAAATGGGACATAGAAAAAGGACGAACCCCCATGAAGGCGGGTGAAGCACAGGCAACAATATATCCAGTTGGTCAAGGATCAGGGATTCTTGATAGTGCAGAAAGACGTGACCCCTCCAGCAGGGCACAAGACTGGCATGAAAGGAAAGGCAGTAGAAAATGACCCAGAGGATAAGACAGCCTAGTTGTACCATTTTGCACAAGCTGAGGAGATGGTCTTTTTCTCCTGTAGGCAAATTCAAATAGAAAACTGGAAGCTGGATGGCTATTTATCAAATAAATACCATTTTTATTGACTTTGGGCTCTTCTAGCACACTGGAACAGGACAGTCTGGCACTGAGCACACGACTGATCTGAGCTTTCTCAGTAAGTTTACCATGTAGTTACCCTGTGAAAATGGGGCATGGAGTATTTATGTAACAGCTACCAGGAAGAATTAAATACAGAAGCAAGTGTCTAAACCATAGAATCAGAGAATAGGTGGGTTTGGAAGGGACCTTTAAAGGTCATGTACTCCATGGTGGCTTCTGAACTGATGTCATACAGGACCAAGACCTTGGGGCTATGTCAGATAGTTCAGTGAAAACATTAGCTTAATATTCAGCAGTTGTTAAAAAACCACTCCAAACCCTTAAAAAAAAGCCAAAACCAAAACCCCAAAATGCTAGGTATAATAGAAAAATAACTAAAAGAAACACAAACATCCTAAGGATGGAATATAACATGAATAGCCTGGAGAGACGGATAGGGATCTCTGTCTCTTCTGGCACAAGAGACAGTGCCATCAAATGAAGGCACGTTTTTTATTCAACAGGCAGTGAAAGACATTGCTGAACAAGTTCAAGAAGAGGCTGGACAATGATCTAGAACCCACTGAGGTTACTAAATAGACAGAAACCACATCTGCTCAGGGGGTCATCTGAAGGCTTAGGGTTTAAGTATAGTGTTGGATAGAGGTTTTTATTCTTCCCAGGTGTCTTTTCTTGTCTTTGTACTACCACTGCTGGATGCTGGTGTTGTCCTACACAGACCCTTGATCTGACCCACTGTGGCCATTCCTGTGTTGGATGATTGTCTTTGGAGTACAGTAGCAGAACCATTGCTTAATTCTGGACACATGAATCACTTGCTATTATATACAATCCAGAACTGGTGGCATACTAAATGAAAATCTTTTTCTCTCTTACTACTAAATTTCATTTTTTGTTTTTCTGCTCCTTGACATGCTCCTGCTGTTTGAAATGAAATCTCATCTTAGCTTTTCTCATACAGGAAAGAAGTACTTGGAAAACTGATTGTTCAGCAACTCCTGACAGCAGTCAGACCAGTGGTCCCTACTAGCAGTGCTGTCATTGTAACCTGAGTCTAATTTCAGGACCTCTGGGCTAAAATATTTCTGTAGATGATATAAGAACTACAAGAGAAAACATATATATATATAAAGATATATGCACTTAAGAAGTTGAAAATTACAGTAGCCATCAAATTATGGGATTCATTCCTTTGCCCCCAGTCTGTTCTGTGTTTTCTTTTGTATTTTTACCCCATGTCAATCTTTTATGTTCTAGTATTTCAGAGACTTCTTGAATGCATAGGACAAAGGATTTCCACTCATTTTCACAGTTTTGTTTTTCATCTTCCCTGACTACTTTAGTGCACCACTAGATAGCACCAATATACTGTCCTTTCCCCAACTTAAGCAATTTCCCTTTTCTATGCAATTGGGAGAAAAACCCCTGTTACTGTACTTCAAACTAATAAAAGGTCAAAAGACTTAAAGAGTCTTTCTCACTTCACTCTTGAAGCACTGCTTCAATTTTACTAACACACATTTTTAAATTACGTGGGAGACTGGTCGGTTTTGGGTTTGTTTTTAGTCTATTACAACATAATATTTAATATTGTGCAAAACTATAACTTCTGCTCTTTTATCCATTTCTAACTTCACACCTGCAGCATCTCCTGGCAAATCAGTTGCACAGACCCACCTGTCAGCACTGAGAACAGTCAGGGTGAACACTGATACTCCAACTGAGGTTAACTGGATAAAAGACAGCAGCTTGCACCCAATCCTTCCGAAGAGCCAGGTATCCACAACGTAACGTGTTGCATCTATAGGCACACAGGTTAACAGAAGCAGCAGGTCTCCAAAAGCCAGGCTGGTTATGAAGATGTTGGGAACAGTCTGCATTGATTTAGTCTTGAAAAACACTTTGATGAGTATAGCATTTCCAAGGAGACCCACTGAAATGATCACAGCATATGTGATGTAAATTGTGCACAGTATTTCTAATCCTGGAAAGGAGTCTTCGGTCCATTTTTCGTTTGTTGTTTCGTTGTCAGTGATTGATTTCAGTGCCGTACCATCCATAGATGCACACAAAGTCTGATTAGCTGAATGCAAGTATGCTTGAGACATTTCTTTAACTGTTTCTTCTCCCCAGGCTGGACTTAAGTTGATCAAAAAATTGTTTAATATTTAGCTCGCAGCATATTAGCAGGGTCAATGGAAAGGTGCAGGTTTGTGTCTGAAATCAGGATTCCCGTTGCACATTAACTACTTTCATCCCCTTCTGGATCTCAAAACATGACTAGGAGAAATGCACATAGATTTTGTTCTGAACTGTGGAGGAGGTGGGGAATTTTTTTATTGGCTTTTCAGCTATTGGAGCAGGGAGGGAGGAGGAAAAGAGAAACAGAGTTTCTTTAAAGACAGCTGAAATGAGGTGCTTTTTTTCTTGGAGATATTTGGCAAGTAAATACCATATCATGACTACTGTGATATTAGGGTTTGTTTATTACTTAGCAAATGTTTCCTAATGTTGTTCAAAATATTCTAAAAAGGAAAAAAATGGAAAACTGAAATATGTTTGTCAATAGTACAGGTAAGCAAAGAAGATACTAATTTAACACAGAACTCCTCAGTAAACATTAATGGCAGATAAAATATCTCAGAACACATATAGTATTTGCTGAAAAAGCTGTAGAGACTGCCTGTGTTCTGATTAGTCTTTCTATCACAGCAACGCAGTGACCTTCCAAAAGGCAATATAAAATCAAAATTTACAGCCATAATCCTGCTAACATGTATATTAAAGCTTAGATTTTTCCATTAGATCAGTCCCATTGCCATCAAAATGACACCTTATGCTAAAGTTGAAACAGGTTTTTAGATAGGTGCTGGACAGAAGACTTGTATCTTGCAATAACCCGTGTATGTATTGGCTTTGGATGGTACAACCCATTATTCAAATCTTCTGGGAGAAAAATAACTTTGCCTGATGCTTTCTTAATCAAACACGTTAGTAGTATGGGTGTTCTTATCTTTAGATTAGTCAACAGTCCAATTTTAAACTCTGCATTTTGATGAACTCCTGATTAACTTTACTATAAACTAAGCTACAAAGAGTGTGGTGCATTGAGGTAAATCCCCTGAAATTAAGAAAGCCATGATCTAGTTTCTAAGTAATAGAAGTGGAAAAGCTATCAAAGGATTGATCTTTATGCCTTGAAAATTAAAATCAGTAGCTGGAGTATTTTTCCTCCAGATTGTTCTTGAGCTGTGATGTTCTAATGGAGAAGGTACCCTGCTCAAATCACAGAAGCAATCTCACAGCAGAGTCCCTTTATCTGTAGCTGCACACAGAGACAAAAATCAAGTTTGTTTCATTTACTCAAAAAAACTCATCTATGCATGAGAAGTCTTAATTTTCCCTCTCCCAGTCCCAGTGCTTTCAAACACAACCATGCCACAGGTATGAGGTGGTGACAGACCAGGTGGTAGATGTTAGATCAAATGTAAGACCTGTGCTGTGGAGTGGTGGGAGAAGGACTCACTGATGCCAAGAGGATGGATGGGTTAAAAATTCCGACTACATTTTTTGAAAGTGCTTTCTGAAGAGAAGCTCTTGTCACGATCGACCATAATATGTCCTTTCATGCAGGCACAGTATGTAGGTTGCTCACAGATTTAGGTATCTTTGAGGATGCCTGATTATGTTGTCCACCCACACTGGCGTAGTACTGTGCATTATATTTATACAGAGTTCACCAACTGTAGCAGATTGTGACAGCTTAATGTCAGATAGTTACATAAAATGTTTAGTTTTCCTGTATGGCAGAAGCAAGGTGTCACCAAACATTGGGAACTAATTGCACTCCAGCAAGTGTTGAGTACTCAAGGATGGCATCTGAATGAAGCATCAGGTGTTTAGCTGAAACTGGGATTTAGCTGAAAGAAACACATTGCTTGCCTTGAATTGCACTAGAGGTTGGTTGAAGCTCCAAAGCTCAGCCAGCAGCAGATCCCAGCCTCTTACATTCCCAGAGTTCCACAGGACTGGACTTGTGAGCTATGAGTTGCTCCCAGCTGTTTGTTTGGGGATGATTCAGGTATGAAGGGACAGCTGACAGACCTCCCGACCCATACTGAAACCTCTTGAGGACATCAGCGTGTGCCACACATGAAAGCAACCCCAGAAAGGGGCAGAGGTTTAAAATTCTCTTTACTCCTGATACTTCGTGTGCTGTTTATCCCAAACTGGACCTGAATTGATGTGTCTGGACCTGAATGCTCAGTTTGATTCCTCATACTTTAGAAGCCCTCACCACCAGGATACACAGACACATTTTCCCTGCTCTCTCTAGCAGGGCACCGTATATATGTCTAACCCAGCTCACAGCAGCATGAAAGTCTACTTGGTTTTCTCTTTCCACTGAGAGATTGCATTTTTCCCATCTTTTCTCCCCCTGGGGGAATGTGGCAGAAGGAAGCTCCATCATTTCTCCCAATTCTTCCTTCAGTCCTTGTGTTAGTGCAGGTTTTAGGTAGTTGTTCAGGTTCTCTCTTTATGGAGCATAAAATACTGTCTTAGTGGATTGATAGGAGGTGAAAAGTGCTATTTTGAAAAAGCACACAAAATAACACTGTCTAGGCCCAACAAAAGCCTGAAGTACAGATAGTAAACCACATCTGCAATTTTTTTTATGATGGTGGAGTTTCAACTATTTCTGGTAGCTTTCAGTTGTTCAAATCCAGCTGAAAAGGAAGAGAATGGCATTGTTATTCCAAACTGTAAAGTAATCTAAGGTGTTATTTTAGAGCTTTCTCTCCTGGTGCAAAGAGAAAAGCAATTTAGGTGATTCTGGCTATTGTTTCAAGTACCAGGCTTCACAGAAAATTAATGTTCCTTTTTGAACTCCATGCTGCAAAAAAAGTATGAGTAAAATACTTAGGAGTAAATCATTTAGCTGTATTTTTAATGCAAATTTTCTGTTTTAATGCAGTGTGACTGTTTACTTAAGTCATTGCCATGTGCTGCATAGTGTCACCCACTCAGTAAAATCCTTCAGAACCATTTGCTCTGCACTAAGCCAAAATACGAAGAAAACAACCAAAATCCCACTAAGGAATTGATTTTCCAAAATTGTAATTGTTTTGTGGTGCATATTTTTATTATTTCACTGTACATTGGTCATGCTGCATTGATTACTATTTATGTAGATATGTCAAATTGCTTTGTAGTTAGAATGCTAGGAACACCAAACTGATACACACTGAACTACAGCTATATTAGCCAGCCTGGGGGGTTTAGAATTATTTTAACTCACTCTTTTTTAGGTTGTTATTTGTATCATTTCTGCATAGAACTATTTAGTTGTCTTAATTCTTCTTTTATGTCTCAAGCTCATTTTAGCCCCTTGCTTTGATTGTCTCTCCTAGCAATTCCACCATCTGTTTGTTGCTGGCTGGTGGATCCTTCTGTCTCCACTGAGCAAACTGACGTTTATGTTTGTCGAGTGATAACAGCAGAGAGATACCAAGCAGCTTGTCTGTCCTAGTCCTGAGTTTTGGGAGACTCTGTTGTGGCATCCTCCCTTATAAAAGGCTTTTCTCAGATTGAGATCCCTCCAAGAGATGAGCCTGATTGCTCTCCACATGCCCAGGCTGTTCAGCGCAGAGCAGGACTCTGCTGCCGGGTCACCACAGGCACATTCCTCCTACTCCTCCCTGGATGGGGAAAACTGATTTGAAGTCTCCTTCCAGCACATTTCAGTAGCCTTCCTTTTAAGTTCTGTTTTTTTGACATGAAGGAATGCTTTTTATTTCTCCATTAAAAAAGTTCTAACCTGGAGTCCTTCAACAACTCTAGCTTAAAAACTGGACTCTACAGTTGTATCTAGAATTATCTGAAATACATTTTTCTTTCTAGTGTTTTCTGAACTGGCAAAGCCAGAGCTGGGGAGAGGAATCTCTGCTCTAGAGACAACATTCTAAGGGATGGGGGTGTGTAATCATCCTGTTTCTGACTCACATCTGTGTTTCAGCTTTAGTGTCTTCTCTTTAAATTGTAACTGCCAATAGTGTGACAAGTAATGGCAAGATGGGGGGACAAAGAAACATTTCATAGCTGTGTGACTTGTGTGACTGCCCCCAGTCCATTTTCTAGTGTTCAGGCAGGCAGGTATTAAATGGAAAAGCCTGAATGCAGACCTGGAGTGAGTATCCCTGTCAGAGACAGTGGCCCATGTTTAGAGCAGATTACTGACACATCCAGCGTTGTGTTCAGTTCTGCTCTGTCCTCCTGGGACAGTGGGAACGAGCCATTTCCATGCACCACATCTGAGGGCCTCCCTAAACATAGAGAACGTCACCTTCCCATCTCACCAGACATCCATTTCGGAGCTCTGAGTGTCGGGCAAAGGGCAGGAATGTTGCAGAGGGCACTGCCCACACTGGATTTCTTCCCTTGTGAGCACAAGAACTTTATTTCAGTGTCTATCAGTCTGATGTTTTTCACCACTAATTGGGAACATCTTCTCTCTCCTGTATTTTGATTTTTTTACCATTTCCCAGTCTCCTCAGCAGCTGGAGACTAAACAACTACTGAGCTATAAAAATGGAAAATGATTTTTAGTACATTTTAATGATGATTTCCTCATCTGCATCACATTCATGGCAGCATGTAACCATTTATTGTCAAAGACTACCCATTTAGGAGAATTACACATTGGTTTATTACTGGGTTTATTGGCATGGAGTTGATTTTACACCAAGGGCAGAGGGAGCTGTGCAGGCACTGAGACTCAGAGCATCAAATCCTACAGCAATATTTAATTGGAACAGTGTCTCTGTTTTTCGAAACTAAAGATGGGCTATCCAATTAAACTTTCAAATACCACAAGACTTATCAGCATGTCTAGGAGTAAAAATAACACCATCCCAGCCCTCAGTGTTATGAAAGTGAGATGGAAGGTCAGTTCGGATGAGCTGTCAGGGGGAGCATTGGGTGATACAGCAATAAGACAGATAACTTCTTGGTCAAAATATGAGAAAAAAGCTTCTGATTTTGTTACAATGCCCAAATCCAGACTGTTCAGTGTAGTTAGTGGGACAAAGTCTGCCTGCAATGGGATCTCAAATGCTGTCATTAATCTGTGGCTCCAAATACCTTTAAGCCTGTTTCTCTATTCTTGCATTCCTCCCATCCCCCTTTTCCAAAAGTTTCCTCAGCCAGTTCCAGTATGGGAATGGCCAGTGAAATACTAGTGTCATTTCTCAGAAAAGAAAGAAAAATAAACAGTGGAATTTATCCTTGAAATTCATCAGTTGCATGCACAACTAGGCAAGGAAGTAATATAGCAGCATAATTCTTTTGGGCATCCTTGAAACTCTCAATGATACATTTAATTTGGAACCATTAAAATGCCATTACATGCTAAATACTTTCTGATACCTAAAAGCACAGTGAATTGTGCATTAAGACTTAACAATCATCTTACGCAACAGGTAATTATCTTCCCAGTATTTTGATTTTTAATCTGAAGTCATTTCCCATAATGACACTTCTTTTGTTGTCCCAATAATAACTGTCCGCTAGATTTAGGAAGAATTATACATCTTGGGTGTAAGCATTGCTACCCTGTGTTGTCAACCACTACTGCAGATTCAGACACTCGCAGGAGGAAGCTTAAACAAGCTGTACTGACCTTTAGCTGTCATCCTATGTAATATTTATCTATCCCATGGTTACCAAAGCACTGTACATACACTGAGCTAGAAGGCAGCTTTAGCCACTTGTTCACGAAGGGACATAAAAAACCTCTGGGAATCCATGAGTGAGCTGCCAACACCTTGGATCTGCATCCCCTGACTTAGCTGGTACACAGGGTGGAGAGTTTTGTGCCAGTCTAAATAGCAAGATGGGAGTGGGGAGTGTTTTGCTCAGTTCAGCACAACTGCTGCAGTGACTTTACTATAATTTTTTATTTCTTTTGTATCATCTAACCTATTGTTAGCAACCCACTGAGATCTGACATTGAATAATTGTCTTCATGGATAAATATACTTTCTGAAATCCTTATTTTACTGCTTTAAAACAGAGCACACATTTCCTGGTGTATGTATCACTAAAAATAAGCAATCTAGGAGCAAATGAAGATGACTTAGAAATCAGAGGAACTTTTTGATTGAGTCATAGAACTGTGGAATGGTTTGGGTTGAAGGGACCTTAAAGATCATCTTGTTCCAACCCCCTGCCATGAGCAGGAGTCAACTGATACAACCCAAACCGGGAGGAGGAGGATGGGATTGCATCGGTCACATGCGGCTCACGCTCCAGCCGGAGCTGCGGAAGCTGTTCCCGTCACTGAAATTTATCGGGATGTGAATCACGAGAGCAGAGCAGATTTTATTAGATTTGTTCTTTGTGCGTGTCCTCTCCCTGTGAAAACCGTCAATGCACAATTCTGTGACAGAATGTCAGCGCAGATATGTTGGAGAAGAGCAGATGCAACGGTGCCCATGCAGAAGATATTATTTCAGCCCAAGGAAAATTACACATCCTCGTTCCGGCTGACAACCTAAACAATGCCATGCTTGAAACACAAATGATATACTGTTTAGCTGGAAAAGCCATTAGGCGTGTGATGGAGAGTGGAAGTGAGCTAACAGCCTTCCCAGAACAAATAGCACTTTGCATTTTACATAAGCAAGTTGACAGGGTTTTAAAAATTTACTTCCAGATTTTGCTTTTTGAATAGAAAAAAAAAAATTCAATAGCAAGAATGGAGACCTGACATTGCTCCACACTGTGCAGCTTGCTCTTCTTCTTGCTGGTACACCTGCAAAATGGGAAACATGCTGATGGATCTGCCCAAGAAATTTCCAGCCATTTCTCAGCAGCCAGACAAGTCTTCAGTATTCCAGCACTTTTCTTACTGCTTGTCAGCTTTTATTTGAATCTTTGTTGCTTTAATCCATTAATAATATTATGAAGGCACTTAGCAAAAGCTTTAGAAAATCAAGGTACATTTTGCCTTTTATCAGGAATGTAATAAAACAATTACAGGATTCAGGAGACAAGGCCAGTCAGTCTCATGTTGCTCTCATATTGATCCTCTTTTGCTGCCTTTTTATTTTAAATTAGAGTAATAGAAAGTAGATTTGGGAGAACTTTCAACAGGTCTTCCAGTCCATCCTTTGCTCTAAAGCAAGATATACCAGTTCTGGCAGATATTTGTCTCATCACTATGAGTGGTTTTTAATACCTGAAATGATGGCAATTCTATGTGCTCTCTAGACCACTTATTCCTTAAAACCAGAAGTTGTTACCTAATGTCTAGCAAAAATGTAAGCCCATTATTTTCTGTCCTCTGAAGTGGATGCAGAAAGAATTACTGCACGAAGGAGAAAGTGAGGGTCAAAGCAGGGTGCCAGAGACACGTCAGTCTGTCCACCCACCTACACTTACTGATATTGTGGCAGAGACAAACTGGTGTAAAAGGGACTTGTGGGAGGATTAAACTCCAGTTCCACTGAAGAACTCCACAGCCTCTCAGGACCCCCCTGGGGTGTGCAGCAGCCAGATTAAGGGTGCAGGAGGGGATCAGGCACAGCTTTAGCACCACAGCACAGCGTGTCCTGCTTCGCTTTGCGAAGCAGGGAAAACTTGGATTCAGCAGCAGATTGTGGAACAAAGAGTTTACTTATGAAAATAAAAAACACAATGCTTCATGTCTGACATTCTATTCTGCATTTTATGTTACATTTCTTTCCCACTGGAAGTAATTTCAAGTTAGAAACAAGTGGGGATGAGGTGGAACTTGTTTGCATGTTTTTAATGACAACATTTCTCCCAGAAAGCTGAGGAACTGATGGTGATCTGCCTGATTTCAAGTAGGCTGGGTGTAGCTACTGTACATTAAAATATTCATCTTTTCCACTAATTGCTGTGTGGGAGTTATTCACAGACTGAAAGAACCTTTTGTATTTTCTATCGTACATATCAGCTCTAAAACATCGCTCCATTATATTATTTTACTCTCTGTCACTGGTACAGGTTAGTATTTCACTGTATTAGCAATCATAAAAAAAAATCTTTACTTGAATGATACACAGAGAAGGGCATTCAAAACTGAAACTAGGATTTGGTTGAACAGGCAAGTTACCAGTTCAGACATATTTGCTGAAAGAAAGCTTCTGCTTAGTAGGAGAGGAAAGTTAAGTCTTTCTTGTGATATTCTGAAATGGAGTTTATCTTCTAATGTATTCACAGCAAAGTAATACTAAAGGGAAAACTCCTTAATTGCCACCTCCAAAGATGGTAGGATTTTATCTGCTATTGTTCTGTTTATTTTGTGAGGTTTTTTTCAGGAGAGATAATCTGAAACTTATTTCATACACATAGATACCCATTAGAGGTGGGAATTTCAGTTTTTATTGTTTCTACATTCCATTTGAAGGTACTGGGCAACATTTTCGAACATTTAAACATGCATCTAAGTCTCTTTAGAGATCTAAAATCAAATCATCAGAGCCAGCACTTCTGAAAATAAAAACATACATCTTGGAGGCTGAGTCCAACTTCTTAATGTCCAAGATGGTCAAACTCCATCTCAGAAAAAGAAAGGAAAGATATGTCCATGCCTGAGACAGCCAACCAACAGGCTAAAAAATATCACTTGAAACTCAGTATTATGTGTATTAGGCTCTGACAGTAAGTATCAGATAAAGAAGGAAACAGAAATGGCAGGAAGGTGTAAAGGGTAAAAAAAAGATGAACTATGAGAGGGACTAATGATGAGGGAGAGAATGTTTCCAGTCTCTGTTTAACATGAGGACTAATCTTTGAAACACAGGCAGCAAATCCTTGTGTGGTCAGTATTGAAATTCCACTGAAGCCTAGAGCTGAGTCATGGCATAACTGTGTCCAGAGTGATAACTGTACTTTAGAAATAATTATGTGAACAGTGCTTGTTTTCATCTGCCACAAAGGAGAACCATCACTAGATAATCAGAAGAAAACAAATTGAGTATCAGTGTAAAAATCCTGCTTTCTGTGGATAGTGCCGCCCTGTATCCACGGTTAGTGTTCTTTGTGAACAAGGATGTTTGGTCTCACCATCTTCTGCAGATGCAGCACTGGGGTTGTAATGGACTTCAGCTATGGAAAAGAATTGGGAAAAAAATTCCATTATAATGACTTGGTTTAATGTATTTAGAAAGACTCCTATAAGAGTATATGCAGAACTCACTGTTTTAACATCTTTGGAGAAATAACACAAATCAATGTGTTTCCAAAAACAACCAGGAATGTTTGGTACTATTCCTGTTTCAGAAAATGGCTCTGCAACAATTTCTTCATCTTGGAAGGCAAAACCTTCAGCTGGGATTCTTCTGGATTAAAAAGACTCACAGCAGGTCCTGTTCAGCTTTCTGGAATTCCCAAGATCTCTAATCTTTTGGGAGTGCAATTCCAGTTAGGGAGCACTATCATCTATCTCAAGACTATGGTGCTTCCGAACTGGAAGTAGGTCCCGTGTGAGTAGCAGCCAGCTGGCCCAGGGTAGAATATCTCTTAGATGCCTAAGATAGAAGCTAAGCAGAGCTCCCTTCCTTTTGGAGAAGAGCCATCCCAGGATTTTAAGGGCTTTCTTACTTCCCTTAGTACAACAGAAGCCACGTGTAATGTAGCCATTAACCCCAAACCACACTCTGGCACAGACAAAGCAGTGAAAGATTTCCTATTTATTTCCACTGGTTGGGATTTGACAGTCACCATAGGGAACCTATTGCATTCCAGTCTATGCAGTGCACACTGTTTTTCTCACCAATCTTAAAATTCCTATCTGGAGAAGACCTTGGAAGGAAATCTGAACCATTGGAAGTTGAACTTGTTCCATTAGAATTTAGACTCCGCAAAGCCTGGGATGGTGATTTGCGGTTTAAATGCTTTGGTGTAGATCCTGCAGTTGCACCTGACCCACTCCAGTCTGAAATCAGAGAGTAGAAGGCACAGGAACAAAATTCTGTACAAGTGTCACATCTCAAACAACCAGAGAATAACCACCTCTCAGCCAGAGACAGCAAGACTTCTCCTTCCCGGGCTGAGCCAACCCAGCTCCTGCACATAAGAAATAGTTGCTAGCATGCCAAATATTCTGCATAAATTTCAGAATCTCAGCTTTATGAAGACTGGAAAGTCACCAAATGCACTGCTCACATAAGGGAGCACTGAATGGCATGTGAGAACAGAATTAGAGACCAAGCTGAAATCGTTTTCGGAAATCTGCAGTTTTCACTGCATGCTGTCATCCCATCATCATATATAAGCAGTTAACGGGAGAGGATAAAGACTTATTAAAGAAAAATCATCGAATGCAATGCAGAAAGGCTATTGAGAGGAGCCTTATTTCTTAACGTAGAACAAATGTGACACCAGTAGCAGACAAAGACTCATGAGTCAAGCTAAACAAACCCCCTCAGTGCTTACCAGAATAGCTACTCAGACGGAATCTTCCCCAGCAGAAGTGTACTCGGCACTGCTTCACTACCTCGTCCTTCATTAGGCAGTGAAACACAAAGATAAAGAACCCTAGAGAAGCAAGAAGAGAGATTAATGTGTTTTCAAATGTATTCTCCATGCTGCTGTACCTTTTCTAAACGTTTGGTAAGCCATGCCACTGATACCAGTAATGTTCTGTATGGGCAGAGAGGTGGTCCCTGGGCCAGCACTGGGATTTTAAGGTCCCTTCCAACCCAAACCATTCTGTGATTTTATGATCCTGTTGGCCCAGAGTGGCATCAAGTCCTCTGTGCATATGAAAGGCTGATAGGAAGAGGTTTCTGCAGATTTTGTATAAGAATAATCTGCAAGTCACTGTGGATTTTATCAACCATTTTTATGATGGATGAAAAGGATTGTGCCAGCTCCTAAAAAGGGGTGTTTATTGGGACCCATGTTTCCATGTCTTTAGTAGTCTATAACAGCAATGCTGTCTAAACAACACTGTCATTCCACTGCAACAGAGCCTTCCTTTTAAAATAGCTAAACCCCATAATACAAAAGCTCTCCTCTTCCCCCATGCTTGAATTACATGATGTTACAAATTTATTTCCATTCCACAGCCCTAAATTGTTGTATTTATAGCAGTACTCCACTGAGAAATTACCTTGCAAGGTGTTAAAAATGCTGAAGAGATACAAGAAAAATATCCTCACTTCTCCCCAGGCAAAAAAAGCAAAGCCCCAAGTTAAGCCCAAAAGGAACATCAAGCTGAAAGCACTTTTGAGGTCTTGGAGAACACTCCGTTTCCAGACTCTGGATCTCTTTTGCGTCCTTGTCTTCACAGAGTGGATTTGGAGGAGAACAGTGATGAACATGGCTGTATTTGTCAAAAATATGAAGAAGAAATAGGCCACAACGGAGATGTAGAACACTAGATTGTCCTGAATCCAGCAGCTGCAAGAAAGGGAGGTGTGTATTCAATATAAGGAGTTTGTGAGAGTGAAACTCAGGAAGGCTGGTTCCTCAAATAAGTATCCTGTGTGCTTCTCCAACACTTAGAAAGGGGCATTCCCTATTGCCCATTATGTTCACCCAGTGAGGACATCCATGGAATCTCTCCACTTGCCTTTTTTTATGGATGTTATGGATATTTGTTGACTTTGAAACGTTACTATTTCTGCCAAATTTGGAAAAACATGACAACTGTTTCACAACTTAATGATGTATGCATATGAAGACACGCTGCCTCGGGAAAACCAAGTTAAATATGAATTAATTAGGAGTCTAAATAATAGTATGCCACTGGTTAGCTTTTCCTTAGACACAAATTAGTGTCTTTTTGCTAACAATGGGTAACAATTTTCCCTCTGAGGTGTCACAGGGGTGTGTTGCCTCTCTGATAGGATAGAATTCAAATATTCCAGGTAATCTTCACCAACAAGTGATCAGATTGTGCTAAACAGAAAGTAGGTGAAAAAAATGGAAGCATTTTTGCTATAAAACCATTTTTAAAAAGGATGAAAGAATGCAGTGTTTTCCCACTGGAAAACAGAGGAGGCTGACATGATTTAAATAAAAGAATTTGAAATTATGATGAGACAGTGATGTGAACTGACATTAAAAAAAATAAATAAAAAAGAAGCAAATGTGCAAAATACTTGAGCAATTATTGTGCTTTTAGATTTTACCAGAAACCCAGAACATGAAGGAGCATATACAAATGTCCCACCAGACTGAGCTAATGTCATGTAAAGAAAGATTTCACTAAAAGCAGAGGGTAAAGATGGGGAGAAAAGACAAAAGCAAGAGAGAAGTTGTTGCCTTCTGATTATTTCTTGTATCTTTCAGATACTCTGCTGACCATAGAGCTTAAAGCATTGTACTTACAAATTGCTGTAAGGATTGCTCTCAGAGCGGGACCCATTGCCATAGAAGTCTTTGTTTATAATGAGCACCAGAATAATTACAACAGCTGGTATTCCTAATGTGGAAAGCAAGGGAAAAAGAAATATTTTGATTAAAAAGAAAAAAAAAAAAGGAGAATATGGAAAGATGTCAGATAATCTCTGATGAGTAATTACAGTAGACATTTGCATCTTAGGATCCAACTCTACCTCCAAAATCTCCTTCTGAAATGAGTGTAATTAAATATATGACATAGCAGGTCTAATTTCCCTATTTATGTAAATTACAAATGAGTAGGCATAAAAATATCCGTGTTTGCAAAATGTTTGTGAGTATTCAAACATCTCCAGAAGGGATCCAATCTGGCAAAATAAACCCAACTGATTATTACAAAAGCTGAGTGTCAAAAGATAAGCAGACCACAGCATTTTGTGTTAAGAGCTTATAGAGACAGACGTTTTCCAGGCAGTGTTTTATCAGTCTTCCCTTCCACTCACTTCCCATTTCCCATACTTTTTTTCAGTCCTGTCTTTTCTGTGGAGAACAGCTGCTGCCAACAACACCATCATGGATGGCTGCCCCTGAGAACAATTGTATGCAATGTCAAATCCGAGGATAGAGGTGACAGTACACTGCACACTATTCAAGAGCCAAAACCCCCCTTTAAAACAGCATCTAATGGTGACCCAAATAATACAGACCAAATTGTGCTCTAGGTCAGTGCCTCTTATAACACCTTTTCTAACAGCTGAACCAGCCTATAGGCTCTTTTTGTTGTGTTTCTCCCAGACAAGTCTCTGATGTTTGTCCGGGGAAGTCCTCAGGAGAGAAATGAATGAAAGCCAAATCCCCTCTGTGCGGGGGAATCATGAATAGAATGCCAGGTATTCTGGACACAGGGCTTGGAAAAGGAGCTAAAAACACCTTTGAGCAACCCCAGTGCAAGGGTGAAGGCTGTGGACAGTTCATCCTGCCGCAGGCACACACACTGATAAATCATTCCTGTAAGAACAGGAGGGGTAGGAGACCAGTTCCTTACACCCACATTCACCTTTTCATTTGACTGTGCAGGGAGCAACAGGCACTTTATGCTAATGGTTCCCTGAGCAGAAGAAACTTAAGCTGAACCTGCCCGGGGGGAGAGATCCATCCTTACAGCTCAGGGTGTGCATCACATTTCTGCTAGCTCAGTGTCCTCACTTACTTTGGCACATGTGCCCCAATCTTAGGTAAGTTGACAAGCCCAAAAGTGGAGAAGAAATCTGCTTGCTTACCCCAGCCAGCAATGCAGCATTTTAGGATGTACTTTGGGACATAAACGTTGAAAACTTTGACAAGAGCCAAGTAAAAGTGAACAGACTCCAGGCACATCCACGTGAAAGTTGCAAGAAGGAAATAGTGAAGGAGCATGGCCATGGTGATGCAGAGGCCTGGCTGGTTGAACGAGGACAGCCAGGAGTTGGTGAGGAAGACCATGTTCAGCATCAGCAGTGCAGCACAAAGGTTGAGCAGGATTTTTGAAGGGTTGTCTCTCCGCAGCTTCCTAAAAAGAAGGGGAAAGTCCACAAGGTTATCGCTGCATCATCCAGTGTACAGCCATTATATAATTCTGTGAAATTTAGGCACATAGAAGTTGCTGAACAGTTCAGACTGGTGCTTGTATTAAAGCATTAAGTGTCTGAGTCCTTCTAATTTCACCAGAGGTCAAAATAAAGCAATTTTTATAATGTCAGCTCTCAATCTTCCCTCCCGTGCATTACAGCATCAAATATTAGCAAACATTCTTACAGTTGCTGCAAATCCATTATTGCTAAAATATTAAAAGCCATGTAAGAAAAAGGATCAGACTTACTCAAGGGCTAGATATGTCACCAGTGTTATTCCCAAAAAAAGGGAAGAAGCACCACATCCTACGTAGCTTATCACAGTTAATATATGATCATTTGTGACATCTATTTCTGTCCGGGCCAAGTCCTGTGTTACAAGATAAAGAATCACAGTTGTTTGCCACTACAGATTAAGAAAATTCTTTTACACATTTCCATACTGAAGAGAAATAGATTTCTGTTCTGCTTACTGCTACTTTTGGAGGGTTTCCATTAATATTTTTATGTGTTTCTTATTGTATAGTCCTACAGAATATACAAATCAGTAAAAAATATGCAGTATTTAAAGTATCCAGCAACAAGTTGTGAAACTAGAAAATCTGTCCTTCAGAAAACACAAATTTAATAAGGATTCCAGGATCTTGACAAAATTATTCCTCTGGAGCTTGCTTTGTAAGAGAAACTATTTTGTTTCAGTGGCAGCTGCCATGCTTACGAACTGCACAAATCTGCTAAATGTCTTGGAGCGTGGGAGGATCCTCCCTGTCCAGAAAGCATCCCCCTGCAAAATCAGCCAGGAGGCTGGGCTCTGCTTCTCCACAGCTGCTGGAGGAAAGTTGAGAGAATTTTGTTGTTCCCTGACACAGTTTCTCTTCTATTTGGTGAAGCTTTGAATCTCAGACTAGTGACCCACATCTCTGATGTTGAATACTTGTAGCTGTGCCGATTACTAAAGTGGCAGCGAGAAGTGTGATCTTAAAATCAAACTGAATTCTCTTCATTTGGATGGGAACTTGAGCAAGTGTCCGAAATCTGAACCATCTCAATTCCTCCCTCTGAAGTCACATTTTTACTCCCGGAGAGGGCTTTTGCCTCTGGTGGAGCAGGGTGATGCTGACCTCTAGGGGAAGCATCCTAAGGCAAAGGTGGGGCCATACCCGATCCTGTGGGCTGTATCCTGGTGGGATTAAATTTTAATCTACTCAATTTGCTTAGAACTTGCCTATCACTTTGCCTTTGTTGCAGCCCTCTCTCAGGCAGCCATCTCAGCTTATGACATTTTACTTTTAGAGGCAGTTTTCTCTGTATTACAGAGAAATAAGAGGTGATACATAATGACATCTCCCACATCTGTATTAAACTTCACTTCCTGATGGAGCATAGATAAAACACTCCAAAAGATGTAATGTCATTAGTTGCCACTGGCAGGTAATAAATTTAACACAGTATTTCCAGTGCGGTAAATAGCACATTAAGGTTGATTAATTTACACTGCAAAGAAGTAAAAACTACATCTGTAAAATGAAATTGCCTTGAAGCAGGTGACATTTAGACGACTTCATATCATTAAATTATTATAACTGTTTTATTTGTTATTACTGAATTTGGCAAAATTGCAGATTACCTAACAGCTTGCATAGATATGAATCTCCCATCTCTCCCTCAAACTAAAGATGACTTCGTTTAGTGCCACGGGACTTTCTGGGAGATGATTCACAGAGTACTTACCAGTAGAACTCCAAAATGGGTAAGATGGTTACAAAAACAGATTGTGTAATTCATATCTGTATATTCCATTTCACACCCCGATGTATTCCAACCACCCAGTCCATCTGTGTTATAGAGAAAAAAGGATTTTTAAATGAAGTTAGTCATGCTCAGTCATTTATAGCTCTGCAGCACGCAGGGTTTGTGAGGATGAGCTCAAGTTAGTACAGATTGCAGGGTCATGTAGCAGCACACAAGTGAGATTTCACACAGGAACACATCTTCTGTAGTTGGCTGAGAACCTCAAAATTTGGATGAAAGCCTTTGGTGGAATGAAGAAATATTTAAAGTCATTTACATGTCTGCACATATAGAAAGCAAGAAGAACCTAGTGCTGGGCTAGGTTGTGCTGCAGGATGTGGAAACACAAAAAGAAAGATGTATGTACAGGGCAGAGGATTTGTTCAGGCAGAGTGTAGCACTGAAAAAGCCAAATCTTCTCTGGTAAGACTAAATTTATCACCCTATTTATGGGGAATATTCATATTCAGACATATTCAGAAGCTAAGCTTCTGATTTAAAAAAATACATATTTTTGAACCCTAATAATTGCAGAACAAGCCTCTCCCACATGCTCTGAGTTAACCCAATACACAGTTATCTCTCTGTGTCTGTTGAGTGCATGAGCCACATTCAAGGCCTGACCCCAGTGAAGCCCCCACTGAGCTCCCTGAAGCAGCTGTGAGAATTTATCAGACATTTCTTTGCATTTCTGCTTTTTTCTGAGGCTGAGTCTTCTTCCTGATGTAATTGCAGCACTGTACTATGCCATACATACATCCTTAGGGCTTACACTGGTTACTGAGGTACCAACATCAACACAAAGCAGCAACACAGAAACAGGACATCCTCGAAGTCTCAAAGGTGCAACATCAAGGAGCCAAAGGCTGCTGGGGACAGAGCAAGCGTGGCAGCTCAGCAAATAGCACTTACTGTTCTTCCCAAAGTCCCAAAAGACGCAGTGCACTGCTGCATTGCCCTGGCAGAGAAAAGGAGGCTGTGACATTTATTCAGAACGTCTGTGCGCCCTCTGCACTTGCAGACGGTGCCTCTCGCTCTGGTTGGGGTGTATAACTAAGGCTGCTGGGTTTGCATTCCCCTGCACTGCTTGACAGGAAAGCCCACTGCTCTCTGACGTTTCGCATGGTGGTGCTGCAGTGGGTCTGTGGGTCAGGGGCTGCTGGACACTGGGCCTTGGAGAGCCAGCTGGGATATTGTCCATCTCATCCCTGGCACTGAACCAGCAGAGTCCCGATTTTTGTCTCTCCCTTTACCAAGGGAAATCCTGGGAGTTAGTGATTTTCCCAGTTTTACCTGTATCTTTCAGTACCTTGTAGACTTTTAAGGGCAACAGAAAATCTGACAAATTGTCCAGCATAGACCAATTCCTGTGTCTAATCTCACTGGCTTCACGTGGTGTCTGAGATGTCACATCCCAACAACAAAAAAATTCCCACAAGAAACCTTTATTTTAGATTTTCAGTGATTTCTCTCTCTGAAACCAGGCAGGGAAGACATGTAAGAGCTGAACAGATGTAAATGGATATTCAGTGCAACGTTTTCTCTTGGGCACATTCTAGTTTATTACTCATAATGCTGCAGCAAACTTTCCCAAGGCACAGATTCATTTACTTTTATTATTATTATATCATTAATAAAGTTTAATAAACCACAGAGTTTACAGGAAGCCAGCCTAACAGATAAGCTGTTAAGATGTGTGATCTGTAGACTGTCAAATATAATTAGGCAGAGAGCCAAAGATGTAGGTTTGGATGATAACTCATTAAATATTTAATTAAGATAATTTTAAAAGGTCGAGGGAAAAAATCTGAGAGATGCCAGATGGCCTGGTGGAGTAAAAATGACAGAAGAGAGGGGATATCTAGATAAAATTTCTGGGTATATATTTGCTAGAACTGAATGGAAAGAGCATATCTCCATAAAAGCAGCATTTCCAAGCTCTCATTAACTTGAACTTTAATCAAATTCATCTTATTAAATAATATTGTTCTGCTCTGGGTTTGTAATGTATTCATGTGGAGGCTGGACCTTCAACATTGACAACCCAGAAATGCCAAGGTGAAACTCAGTCAACAAGTTTGACCATTTAAAATAAAACAGACTTCAGCTTTGAAACATAATTTTGAAACAAAACAAAGCAAATTAATCTTGAAGACATCTTTGCAAAGTCTTGGGATTTTTTAAGTTTACTTCTTTTGATGACTAAACGAATTTGCTTAATTCAGAGCAAAGATAAATCATTTCAGTCCTGCTATTTTTTAGCAAATAAGCTATTCCTAGAATAAAAATTGTCCAGATAGTAACAAGACAACAAAGAAAAGGTCTTGTGCTGCTAAGCATGGCTTTAGAGCAGAGACACAAACTTTAGTAACCTGCAGGAGTTTATAAGCACCAATATCTGTGTGGTCTGTCAATATTTGGGTTTTGATGTAACATGGAGAGGTCAGGCAGTAAAGTGTTTCAAGCTTATTTTCCCTGTTCTCAGTGTACTGTAAGGGTGAGTGAAATCAGCTCTGCCTCACCTCATCCCTGAGGAAAGGAACACATCCTACCGTGTTCTGGTCTATGTGCTGAAGAGTGACAGTCACAGGCTCATTAAGGTTCTGAATTGATGCATTTTCAACACTGGCACTCACAACGTAAGTGTTCAGCTTCTCCATCGTTAAACTGTCATCCTGCAGGGGAAAAACACATCCATGAAAAAAGAATCCAAGCTCTTCCTGCTCCCTTTTCTTTTTTAAATTGTACTTCTTGGAAATGCTGATCAGCTAAACCCCATGGGATGCCTGATGTAAACTTGCTACTTCATTAGAAAATGTAGTTAGCTGCAATTCAGGGACAGTCTCCACATCAGCTGAAGCAGAACTGAGTCTCAGATGCATCAGCTGGATTGAGAAAGCTGTATAATTGTTTCAGTAGATTTAAACATCCAGTTGTACATCATTAGGCTCATTAGACAGTAGGCACGACTGTGAATGCTTCTTCTATGGGAAAAGTATCGCTCAGCACTCTGTATGCACCATCATTCCAAGGAAATGTCTCCCTTTTAGGTTATGCCCACCCCTCCTGGAGTTAAGAAAATATAATAACTACTAGAATAATCCTAAATGCTGCACATCAGTCCTGCTATTATTTTAATGGAGACATAAATCTTGAAGTTATTTTCATGATGTTTGGTATATCCTATGCATGGTCCTTAAGCAAGAGCTTACTGTCAGAGGAAATTCAGGGTATGCTCTTTTCCTGCATAACAGAAGGATTAGAATAACATCAGCTACAGAAAATGAACAGAAAGTCCAAGGTCTACAGACACCTCTCAGAACATCCTTGCTACAGAGAAGGTTTTGCTGCCTATTTTCCCTGCATATTTCTCCATCAGGCTGATGCTAACTGTGCCTGGAACAGACGACACTGTTGGGATTCTTTTGTAGGCACTGGGAACAGCTGAGTCCACTCCTGCTGTGTTTGGGTTTTCTGGGAGTCGTAGTTACCACGAAAAGCGAAGTAGTGCCAAAAAACTTAAACTGGATCTTCGAATGCTTGTCTGGGTCACAGTGCTCGATCCCGAGGAAGTTCTTCAGGGATTTTGGCAAAAACACTGAGGCCAAGGCATTTTTGAAAGGGTTTTCTTGCACATTGATCTGCAGGAGGGAGATGACATGCTCAGAGGTGCTGTCCTCAGGTCAAACACACAACAGGATAGAAGAACAAGAGGGTTGTCTGATTTAGTCCATGATTCTGAGGTGATACTTTGCTCTCACCTGGAGATCCACACCTCTGTTGTAGGAGGTAATGCCAAAGGCCAGTCCTCCAAACGTGCTGGGATCTGGACGCAACACCAACAGAGCCAAGGAAGAGGTTATGACCGACGTATTTCTGTCTGCGTAAGTCACCTTGTAGCCTATCTCCTCAGTTGTCTGCAGGATACTTCAACAAAAGCAACAGGGAAAAGAAAAAACATCTCTTGAAATGTTCTCCTGGCTTCATAATACACATCTGGGCCTGACTATCAGTGAGGTTTTTTCTAAGTAGACAGAATAGTCTAGAATGTAAAGGAAGCATCAAAATAGGGTTGCTTAATACTCATGGGTACTAAGAGTCAGGGACAGCTCCACATCTTGTTTGTCTCCCTTAAGGCTATTCAGCAATATGCAAGGAGGGATAAAACTCTACTGAAAATGTGAAAGACAGCTGTTCCCAGAACAAACTGAAGGAAAACCTTCCTGTCCTTTGGTCTGGTGTTACTTTCATGCACCATCAACCCCAGACGCACCAGGACCCTTTCAGCCACAGCTGCCTGAGAGCTGCAAAGTCTGGAGTTCAGCTTCCCCAAATACCAACTCTATCTCCATTAAGGATCAAGAATAACATCCTTGTCCCTAAAACCTTACACTTCATGGGAGGAGAATTCAAAGCAATGGATATTTCCCTTAAAAACCCCACAGCCTATTTGAGAAGGCAGAGGTGGTGCATGCTGGCAGCTATCACAGCCCCCACTCCACACACTGCAGTGTGATAGGCTTGGAAGAGAGAGCACACAGTCCAAAGGATCACGAAGCTACCCAGTGCTTTCTCTCTGACAAATTTTCTAGGCTATTTTAGGCTACTCCTCCTTGAAGAGTTTGGAAAAGCAATGCCAGGTTGTCCACTGCAAACAACTGGGCTGTGGCATAGTCATGCTCCACCCAGAACTTCTAATTCAACATTGCATAGATGTGTTTGAAAAGTCTTTATCAGCACAGGTAGAGGGGTGACAGAAATTTGTGTCTCCAGGCTGGCCTGTCAACAGACCTCACTGAAGAGCCACAGAGACCACCTATGAGAGGAGGGGCCAGCTGGGCAGTCCCTGCACTGCCTCCAGGTTTGGATGCCCACAGGGAACAACACTGTGATGGTTCTGCAGAACTGGTTCTGCTAAAAGCACCTTTGACAACACAATAACCAATTTCTGCTGCTAAGAACCGCAAACATGTTTAAGATCCAACTACAGAAATTGTTAAATCCCACGGTGATATTTTAGTAGAGTAGATGAATTAGTTCCACGGTGCCATTTCAGCTTAGGAAGCCCCCTCTGAGCAAGTTATCTTACTTACCTATTGGTTATTCTTCTAATGTTCTGATCTTCTATTTCTTGCAGCAGAATATAGTCTAGTATAGACAATGCAGTCTCTGCAAGTGTCATGCTCACATCTGCAAGCTGTACAATATCAGAAATTTTACTTGTGATGATTTCTAATTCTTCCACATGCAGTGTTGCATCTGGCAAGAGGTATAAAATATGCTGTATAACATCTTGTGCATTCTCTGAAAAAAAAGGAAGCAGAGATGATTTATGTGGCATAGGTATCTCTCTGGCTATACAGCTACATGTCTCTATGTTACATTCAGGAGTTAATTTCATTCTCCTCTCTTTCCATATGGTCATAATGCTCCTGATCTACTACAAAATTATGTCCTAAGAATACGTCAATAAGCCGTCGACATGTCAATGAAACTGGCAAAAACTTCAAAGTAAAATCTAGATATCTCAGTTAAAGGAAGAAAATCATGTCTTTGTCATACGAATGTTGTCACCTGCTTTTGGTTTATAAATACTATCTGTAAATAATATTTACCTTTAACTTTTGCCATGTTTACAAGCACTTGTGAGTTCCAAATTAGACAAGATCCTCCCCTCTCCCCAAATGCTGCTTACCTGGTACAGTATCAAAAGCAAATTCTGAATGGTAACATTTGAAAAAATGTATTCACCATTCATCATCTCATCATCCTTCTATATTTTTTTATAGAAGCAGAGTTTTACACCCTGGGAGTCAGAGAGACTGTGTGCAGCTGCAGATATCTTTCAATGATCTACTATTTGATGCACTGCTGAGGAGGTGGATAAGCCATGGTATTGGGTTTGTTCACCATTCAAACAGCTTATGTTTGGCATAGATTAAAAAAGATATAACCATGTGGTAAATGTCTCCTTATCACTTACATGAACTACAGCACCAACTTTTCAATTCCAGACACTGATTTGTGCTTCTTTGTATGAGATATTATGAACTACTTTGATGTGGTAACAGAGAGTGTATAGACAGGCAAAACCTGCCACATTATTCATTGGTTATTTGCTTAGTTCTAAATCGAAGTGTAGGATTTGAGACAAATCTTCAAAGTGACAGCTAGAGAATTTTGAAGCACTTGCAAAATTCTTTGACATTAAAACGCCTTTAAGATGACCAGATGAGCAGGACGCACATAAAGCAACCTTATCCCTTCCCTTGTTCAGAGGTGATAAGCATTATCTGAGTAAAACTATTTTACTGTGACTCACTGTGTCACTGAAGTATCTGGTGCCTTACCATCTGTTATCTTGATATCCTGGAGGCCTAAAATATTATTTGGAAGTTTTTCCAGTAGTTTACATCTAGTCATGTTTGGTTTCTTCCAAAAAGCTTGCTCTAGTTCAATACTAATTGCACTGAAAAATTAAAACAATGTACATTGTTACAGAAAAAAAAAACATAATAATGATGTTCCTCATATTTCCCACTCAGGTAATTAAGAATGTAATTCTTTAGCCCAACTTTAGATGGATTTGCAAGTCAGATCTGACTTTAGTACTTTTTCAGCAGAGTGGGAGCAGAGCCCAAGTGCCAGAGCCCTTTGAAATGCACCTTGGAGGGGAGGGAGCCATGAAGGGATGGCACAAGATGCTTCAGTGCTTGTGCTTCTCCTCCCTGCCCAAGCAGAAAGTCCTGAGGCGGCTGCAGGTGATGGGAATGATGCCACACTCCCTCTTCCTGCAGCTCGTGCAGGAACAGCCCTGTGTCCTTTGCATCCTCCTTGGCACGGCACTGCCATGCCATGACAGACTGCCACCTGGTTTACCATCACAAAGCCTGGTGCTGCCTCCTGTTTTCCATGGAGAAGCCAAAACAAGATGATCTCATCGCTCACCAGCTCCTCTGAGCAGACTGCAGAGGGTTTTTCCTGCAGCTGACCTCTGCTTCGGAGGCTGGACTTGTTGGTGGCCAGGAATAACTCCCCTTGTACCTTGTGTGTGAAAAGCTTTCTGGACAATCCATCAGTGCTGAGGAGGAAATACATAAAAGCTCTTTAAAAAGATTTAATAGTAAAAAAGAAGTTCCCTCTGACACACAGGAATACAACTGTTCTGTGGACCTCATTTCCTGATGGGAATGAGCTGTAATTTGCAGTCTGCATAGGAGTATTTTACAAGTTTACTATCTGCAAGAAAGCATTTTGTTTAAATTTGTTTAGATATTTTGTCTCTTCTTCTACAGTCTTTTTCTCTTTTGTTTGACAAGGTGAGTTCTCAGGTACGGTGTTAGTTTCCAGCATCACAAACCATATTCAATGACAGCACATCCTGCAGGCTTCTCTAATCTATCTGAAGGTGCTTTCACACTGCTCCTCATTATCCCATCAGTGTCTTTCCTCCGGGCTTGTAGTTTCATCATCTGCAAGTGGTATTTTGTAAGTTGTTGGTATAAAATGTTGTTTTAAATTTCAGATATGGTCTGTCAGCTCTTACCTCTGTCTTACTTCTATATTTTAAAGAGCAGAAGAGATTATAACCAAACCAAGAAAGTAATTGTTTACCAACTGAGGTTTGGTCCAATATGCACAGACATTACACAAATGGCAGTGAGTTTGGTTTGAGTGTATGGCTTTGGTGTCCCTGGAGCACTGGCTACCAACAGGGGCTCCCATATTTGTCGTTGAATCAGCCTGACCTTGCCTTCATTGCAAAGGTGCTCAGACCTGCCTTGGCACCAGGATTCAAGTCTTACCTTACCTCCATTTGGCTGGAACCCAAGTTTTTGATCTTGCTGTCACTGCGTGACATTCTACAGCTTGTGCATCAGATGAGGTCAGTCTGGCTACTTGTTAAGGGTATTTCCTAGCCTAAACTCTCCACAAATTTTAAATTTGATAAAACACAGCCAGAATTACAAAGTATGTGATTTCCAATGAGGTTTTAGTGAAATAATACCTATTGACTTCACAGCCACATCTTCAGGTTTCACATATAAGGATAGTGGTCCCTCTTTGTATGTGTCATTCAACAGCTGTTTGATCCTGAGACTCAGCACTTCTTGTATTTCGTGGGATGTGGTCTTTAGAATTGCCTTACAGAAGTAGCTACAAATAGAATACACAAACAAGGCTGCCATATTAGCAACATTTCACAAAGTTTAAAGTTTGGAGTGAGTCAATCATAAAACCCTGTGTCCACACAGAGGTGGAAGACTCCATAGCTCCCTGGAAAACTGAGATCTAACTAACCCCTTTCAGGATCGCTGGTGGATTCCAGCTTTTCCTCCTCAGAACAGCTATTGTGCTAAGTGACTGGGCTTGCTGATTCCAGATGGTTTGGAAATACAGTACCTCTCACTGAGTGGCTTCAGATGTGGCAGAAAGCTGCAAGAAGCCATGAGTGGACCACCTCAATGGACCTCTAATTTAACTGAGGGCTAACAAGTGAGATTTCCTTCGGATTGGGATGTCTCACGTGTTTCCAATTCACTCCTGTCTCCACATAGTTGTCCCCCACTCCTCAAGGCCTTTCTAAACCATTTGCAACCCCTTGAAGGTCATGGGAACCCAGCTCCCCCTCCTCCCAGCCTGGGGTCAGAAGGCAATCAGGATTTCCTACAGAAGAGGTGCAGGATTCATCCTGGTATCCCTTTTGGGCACTGTCCACTTACTGGCTCCAGGAAAGGACACTGTTCACAGCGAGCTCTTACAGTGCAGCACAAACCTCACAGCTTGCCATGGAAGCACTTTGAGCCTCCAAGATTCAGGGTGTGAGATGGAAACCTTGGATGCTCAAATGCATTTCCCCAAGCCAAGCATTACTCCATGTGTGGGGTTTTCTGGTCACTCTGAAGCTCAAACAGCCACGGAGGGGTGTAATTCCTCCTCACCCTAAACATGAAATCAATATGAACTATGGAAACCCTGTTCATATAACTCTGGGTCTTACCTTTGTGACATCTGCTTTACCTTCCCCTTCAGGTCACATAGAGGGACACAGAAAGTTAGAAGCTGGTTAGAATCAACGGGCACAAATCGCATTTTAAGGAAAGCAATCAGCACAAACTCAACGTTCTCATTAAAATGGAACCTGTAAGTGTTACTGGAACCTGACTCCACAGAGCAGCCTTTGTTTCACAGTACTGCTAGAGGTCCATCAGGATGATTCAGTAATTTCAACAAAATACAATACTATCAGCATTTAGACCCTGCAACTACTATATCCCATATGCAGAGGATAAGAGAAAGTAATTATTTAAATCAGAAAATAAATTACATACATGAGTCCTCTTATAGGCACTGCTTTGTAGATAATTACCCCTGCAAGCAAAAGAGAATAGAAAATATTTCACAGTAGCATATAAATATAACATTCCCCCCCTTTGCCATCACCTAAAATAGCTTCTGACCACAATGAGCCAGACTTTGCAGCAGACAAGTCATCTTGAATTCAGCATGGATATATCTACAGAAATCACCAAGACCAACAGAGATGCACTCTGGCAAAAAACTCTTCTTCTGGAATGGGACCCACCCTTCCCTTAGGGCTTTCCAAATTGTATTCACCCCATGTGAACAGTGCAATGGGTTAGTGTATTGTCATTTGTAAAGCAAGCAGTAACTGTAAAAGTCAGAGAAGTAGGAAGTCAAAATAGGCACAAAAGACAAAACTTCGTGTCTGTACAAGTGATACTTTTACAGCTTACTAAAATACCCTCTCAGCTGCTCACAGTTTGGATATGAAGGCAGCTGGATTGGGCTAAAAAGTACGAAATAGGGGAGTCCTTTGCACGCACATGTAATCACTGAAATGAGGCTTCAGCAACACTAATGTGAGCGAACCCTGCAGGTACCAGCACTTTGCCCTACTTTCCATCTCCTGCAGGTACCAATTTCTCTGCTTTTTGGATAGCCAGGGTGGCACCAGATACATCAGCCCACTGGAGTCACCACTCACACACTGCAGAGGCAGTAGAGGTTTCATCTCGGTCACAAACCAATATAAATGGGCAAAGGTGAGGTCTCAGATTGGAGCAGCTACTGGCCCTGCATTGGGCAGGACACACATTTTCAGGCGAATGAGCCCAGTGAACAAGATGTAGGTGTTCAACATGCTGGAGGTTGTGCAGACCTGGGGGTTTAGTTTCCACCCTTGTCACGGCCTGGTCAGTTGTGAAATGGGTATTTGGAATCTGGCTGCTAAAAAGACAGAGGGTCAAGGTGACACCACTACACAGCCAGAACCTTACCTGATTTTAAAGTTTGTCACAACAAATTCTTCTCCAGTAAAGATTATACTAAACTGGAAAAAAAACAAATAATGTTTTGATTAACTTGATTTATCAATACTTTTACTAGAGATGCTTGTAAATTTAGAATTGTCATCAAAATTCTAAATCCTGATTAAAATAGCTAAGAATTTTTGTGAAGTTTTAACACTTTTCCCTTCCTTCAGAATTTCATTTTGTCCTATTGAAAATGCACTGAATGACATGATTCTGAAACACCATAATATTGTTACATTTCTGTGTTGTCCCAACAGTTTGCACTCTATACACTGGGGTTGGACTAGATGACCTTTAGAGGTCTCTCCCAACGCAAGCTATTCTATGATTTTACCAGCTCTCCTCCTCATCTGATACTTGCTAGAAACACAGGAAAATGAGAAAAGCAAGCTACTCACCCAGTGTTCAAGAAGCTTCTTTGCATCATAGTAATCAGGAGCTCTCTTGGTTTTGTAGAAGAGAGAAAAGTTCATGTGAATGTTAAAGAAGGTGACTGTAAGGAGAGAACACAGGGGAAATGAATCCTGTATTTTGCACAGAAGATGCCTGCCCCCCTTCCCATGTCCATACTCCTCTGCAGAACCACAGTTGTTTTCCCATTCCCATGGTCACAAAAGCCCTTTGGGACATCCCAGACTGCAAGTGTCCAAGTTTAGATTACTGCTGCATTGCTAGAAATTTTATTGAACAGCTCAAGGGCCCAAACACATGGTCATGTTATCACAGCTTAACAACTGAGTTGTGGTTCATATCTGAGTGGGCATGATCTTGGCTTTTACTGAGTGCTGAGAGTGCACAGGAGAGACAGGAGCCTCTGCTGACACAGGACACCTTGCTAAGCAGCAATGGCTTAAGAATGTGTCTGAGTCTTAGGTTGTCACATCTACAGTGTCAATCAGTGTCAGTGATGACCACAACAGCATTTAAAATGTTGCTGTCGAACACTTACCTGGAACAACACCCTTGGTATTACTGGTCGGAGGTAAAGGGGGCAGTGTAGGAGCCCTTGTTGATGCTGCTTTCCTCAAGCCTGCTGGAAAGAACAACAAAAGGCCTAAGAATTCATATTGGTAAAAGTGTAAGGAAGAGGATAGTCTAGGTGAGAGAGAGGTTTGAGTCCTTCAGCAAAGGTCATCGTAACAAGGAGCTGCTGTGGTTCCACAGACCTTTGCAGGATGAAGGCAAAAGGGAAAATACACCAACGTGTTGGGTTTTTTTAAAATTTCTCCAGAGGTAACCACAGCATAACAAGGGAGAAAACAGGATTTGCAGGGTTTAGATCCCAGGGAAGACCAGAGCTTATGCGTCATTATCTTTTTTCAATTCTTGTGTTGAAGGGCAGTTTTCTGTGTTCCCTTCTTGCCTGTGTAAGCTGTGCCAGCCTTCAGAGAAAGGCACTGGTCACACAGTGAGTGCTAATGGAGTATCATGCAATAATGCCTGTGAGAGGAACACTGATATTCGTGGTCTCTGGCTAAATGATAACCTGGCATAATGATTCCCATCACAAATACTGGCCATTCTGTTTGTTGTTTTCAAAGTAAAGAATTCCAAGAATTCATTTGTAGCTAATTTTCCTTGAAGTGAATCACCTTGTCAAGCCAGATATGACTTCTCATTTCACATGCAATCTGCCACATCGCTAGGCAGACAGGGACAAAACAGGTGATGTTTGTCACATGTACTACAGAAAATTGCAGTGAACTGAATCACTGTGTAACATTACAAGCTTTGGTGCTGAAAGAAAAAGAGGATCACAACATTTTGCCCTAGAAGTACCATTTCCTTGCTAGGCTGGTAATTTGTGTTTTTTTTTACTTCATTTCAATGACTGTCAGAGACTTGACATTCTAGCTCTGACTAAGAGAAATAAACTTAACATATGAATGCAAAGCCAAATGTCTGTGAATAAGGACTGTGGTAAGAAATAAGCAGGATAAGACTATGCTTCATAAAACATTGTTTTTCTCTACAGTAGTTCAAGGTAAGGAGACTCACCCATGCTTGAAATATAACAGCCCATCTCTGACTCACTCAAATCAGTGGCAATATATCCATAGACAATAATAGAAACAGGGGCTGTTAACAACTTGAAGTCTCCTATTTTTATCCTAAATTATCTTGTGAAGTTCAAAGGACATCCAAAGTCAAAAGCCCCTTCTGAGCAGGCACCCTACAGTACACAGGCTTCTGCTTCCTGGACACACAATTGATTTTCCCCTTTGCACTAAGCCACAGGCTGTGAACTCAGCACAGAGTCAAACTGGAGCAAGGGGACAGTAAAGTAACTGAAGTCCAGCTCTGAGTTGTCTCTCCAAGGTTGGCCCTTGCAGAATAAGCTCAGATCCTTCAGTCTTCAGCTCAGACCTTCAGCCTCCAAATGCTCCTGTGAGGTGCCACTCTGTGTTTTGGTGTCACCTCATGATTTAGGAGATGGTGGTTTCAGCCCCTGTGGTTTCCTCAGCAGAGGTAACATGCTCAGGGCTGGGGGAGAGCTGAGACAGGAGGCTCCCCCACACCTGGAGACAGAAGGATGGGGAGCAGGAAAGATGCACCAAAGCTGTTCCAAAGATCAAACTGATCAGCGACCTGCTTTGGCAGAGCACAATCCCTGTTGCTGCCAGGGTGTGCAGAAAGCTGTAAAAATAGCAAGCCTGCTTTTCCCATGCTTGATGGACATTTGGACATCCCTCCTCTTTATTCAGGCCTTTTGCATCTGAGATAGTAGTAAACTTTGGAAATCAGAGACCTAATCTACTTTGGTTTACTTTTCCATAAAAACGCTAGCTAGTCCAGGAGCAAGCTGCCACACTGCCATTTCAAATCCATTGCTTGCAGTAGGTCAGAAACATGGCCTGACATAATGGGCATTTCCTGATTCTTTATTTGGAAAAAGATCCTCAGGCTTAGCTCACTGAGCTGAAAGACAGACCTCGGTGTTCCATGCACAGGGCTCCTACCAACACTAACGCTGTTTGGCAGACAAGAGGCCAGAAGCATCTACTGAATTAAAAGCCCTAGAGACAAAGGAAACCAACTCCTCAAAAGAAAACGGAGGAACCTGGAGCTAAGGGGATGTGCTTTTTCCTCCAGCATGTGTGCACAAGCCCTCCTTACATCATGCTACCATGAGAATACCCAGGCAGCAAAACCCAGAGGACCTGGCCCTCAGTGCTGGAGAGAGGCAGATATTCCAGCATTCCCAGGGACTTTAATTCCACATCTTAGACTTCCAATGGAAACCTGTATGCCTCCCTGTGGTGTGAAGCTGCAGAGATGGTTCTGTGAGCCCCAGTGGGATGTTACAAATAATGAGTGCCTCTTTTCAAACTGACATAAAATGAGTGTCTTGTTATAAGCTTTTTTTAAGAACCACTGCCACAGAGGAAGCGTGATGAGAACACAGAAGGGCCACTGCTGTACAGACACGACCTATCAGTGGAATAAATATTTCTTTCCTACAGAACTATGAGCACGATGTTAGGCTGTGATTTATCAAGCCATATCCCAAACTGTTTGAACATCTGGGGTTTATCTTGTCCCCCTGACTGTTCCTGTTCCACTGCTGCAGACTCTCTCGAGGTAGGAGGAATCTGCACAGAACTGTGTGATTACAGGCTTCTGTTCTTGTTGTTATTAGTGTAATATTTCAAAAAATATTGTCTCAGGGGTGATGTGTGATAGCACCCAGAGTCAGGCAGGATGAATCAGAAAAATCCTCTAGGGAAAAAAACAAAACAAAACAAAACAGAAAAAGGTCCAAACAAAGCCCCAAACCCATTCTGATCAGGGATGTAACTCAGAATGATGTTTCCACCTCCTGACAGATGAAGCATAATTACAACTGCACGAATTATAATTTATTTCTTTCTCCTTCTCATTATCACCTGAAGAAGAAAGAAATCTGTTTACTCTCACATGTCAGGGATCATTACCAGCAGGCAGGTGTGGGACTGGCCACCTGCATCCTGTAACTTCATTTGCTTTAATTAAGAATTTGCCTTAATTAATATTCCATTCACGAAATGAGGGCTAAGGCATCATGACAGATGAGATCTGAAGCTACAAGAATACTGTGCCACTGATTTTTTTTTAAGTCCTAGTCAAGGATTTTCATTTGATAATTTAATAAAAGGTTTATTTGGCAACCTGTAAATATGTATGGTTTCCAATAGACAAGCAGCGAAAATTAGACTAGCCAATAAGAGAACTGCAATAAATATATTTCTATATTATTAGCAGTCATTTTCAGATTTTGAATATTCATCCCTTTCCAGGATTATTTAAAATCAAGAAGAAAATCAGAAAGTGTGTGGGTGAGGTAGGGGGAGGAAGAGATGAAGACTGAGTCAGTGAGAGGATGAGAACACAGACTTTTACTTCTACACTTTTAGCGAAGACCCAGCTGAGCTGGAAAAACAAAGGATTATCTTTAAGATCTCTGGGAAAAAAAGCAAAGGAAGAACAATAACTTTACTTCTACTATCAAGCAAAGCCACTGCAATTGCTACAATAATTATAGCACTTAGAAAAGCCAACACACCTTCTTAAGGCTCCCTCTGCCTATGTTCGTGTGAGAAGTTTCACTCACTTCGCCTAAATGAGCCCTGGCTTCCCAAAGATGATGTAGGATTTCCAAAACAAAGCAGGCTGCCCAACTGCACATCACAACTGCATAACCAAGCAATGCAACATGAAACATCCATAAACAACACATATAAACACAAGAGGCAAACCTTGCAGCTAGAGAACGTTATTGGGCATAAGTAACCATCTCAGACACGACACTGGTATTGACATGGCACTTCCTTATGACATTTCATTACATAGCCACAATTTGGCACAACTGCTTCCTACATGGATGCTTCAGATTGTCTCACGTAGACTCAGTGTGTATGATCCCATATGGACAATCCACATGAAGTACAGCCAGGTGCAGCTTCCCCTGTCTGACAGATGGGACATCAATCTCAATACGTGTTTACACTGCTCACTGTTATCCCTGCCTCGTGTATCATCAGCATGCCCCTGTGCTACAGCTCGCTCATGAATTCCAGTTAATTAAAGTAAGGAGTAGATTTATGGTGGAAGCAAAGGTCTTGCCAGGATCTGACACATGACAGATTCTCAAACATGATTAAGTTTTATTAACATCTCTGTTACTTCACAACAGTCATCTTGGTCATTCTTCTTAGCACGACTGCAGCAACCCTCCTCCCAGTGTGGATCACAGAGTGGATCCAGCGGCTCATGGCACCATAGGCAAAAGAAGCCTCAGTGTCTGCTGGTGTAGCCCATCACTTGTAAGACTTGCTGCTGTCTCTCTTTGCTGATAACCTTTGAATATTTGGGCCAACATTTTGCAGACTGAATGTCCTATTCAGGCTGCACTGGAGAATCCTAACTAGAGAAAATCACCTGGTTCTTGAGGACTGCTTTAGAGGGCAAGAATGCTTTGACCATTGAAAGCCTGTCTCTAACATGCTTTGTCCCACTGAAAAGATGCTCAAATTCATCCAGGTTATTTTTCTTGAAAAATCAAAGCCTGGGAACACTGAATGGAGGCTTTGATCTTAGGTGCAAGACTTTTCATCATCAAACATGACTAAGCTTCTCACAACTCCTTGCCAAGCCAAGCACCCACCTTTCCCACAGAGTGAATGGGCCCAAGGGCAAAGGTATTAATCGGAAAAGGGAAACTGAGCCTTCCTCCTCCCTCCTCATCAGATCATACCTCCCCCAGCCAGGGACACAAGTGGGGAAATAGCTCTAGTGACAGGCAGTGCAGAAGGAGGAGTGCTTGGATAAAGGCAGTGGGGCAGGTAGCGAAGAGACAGATGAGAAGGTTGTAATTTACAGCAATTGTTATTAGTGCCTGTGTCCTTTGGTGCAGAGTGAAGGAGGGTACAATGAGGGAGGGGTGGGGAATCCCTCTGAGCAGAGGTTTCATCGGCAGTCGGTGATTTCTGAATGTCTCATTGCCTTGGGCCCTGGTCCCACGAAAACTGGAGCAGGAGATGGAAAAAACTGCAGTGAAGTGAGAAGGTGCTGCACGTGATGGAGTTGTGCTGTCTGATGGGATGCTCCTTGGATTCTCAAAGTGGACACCAAAAATTACCCATTACTTCATACTGTGACTCTGCTTTCTCTGTGAAGCCATCAGCTTACAGACAATTAGCAAAGGTGCATTCACTGTTATTGTGGAGCACCTAAACATTGTGACATATCATTAGTTTTACAGAAATCAGTCAGTCTATGAGTCAATTAGACAGTCTTGGGTTTCTGTTTTAATACTGTGCAGTTTAAACACCATGTAGTACATACAGACACCAGGGCTGACCCTAAACACTGCTAAGAGCACTTGTCCATGAAGCAGCAGCATCTGGGGCACACAGAAGCCTTGCAGGAAAGTGATTGCTATCATTACAAGTTGCCCCGAGAAATTGTGGATGCCCCCTAGAAGTGATCAAGGCTGGATGGGACTTCGAGCAACCTGGTCTAGGCGAAGATGTCCCTGCCCATGGCAAGGGGTGTGGAACTGAATGATCTTTAAGATCCCTTCCAAAGCAAGTGATTCTGTGATTCTATGATACTATCATCTAACTAATGGCTTTAGTTAAATATTTTTAAACATATTGTAAGAAAGAAAATCGCAGAGTCCTACCTCTCTGTCAGGCTAGATCAGTAGCGGATTGGTGCCCCAGCAGAAGGTTCATCCAAAAGATGCCACTTGCCAGCAGCTTCCAGGGGATTTTAGTGGCAGAGCTTGTCCCTGCCAGCTTTACCTTATCCACAGCCTCTGTATCAAGAAGAGCCTGCGTGGGGTGAGCAGCCAGTGTCATAAGCATGGCCACAGCTCTGCCCACCCTGGTCTCCATCTCAGCAGCAGTGACTCAGAGGCCATTAGACAGTCCCGAGCAGTGGAGGGTTCCCTACTCCATGTGTGATCCCCAGCCACACACAAGCCCCAAGAAGACAAACTATCGCAGACTCACCACAGCGCAGGCGATGGTCCGCGACGGGGGGGACGCTGCTCAAGTTCCAGTACTCCTCCTTCCAGCTGACAGTGCTGCCCATGGCACAGCCCAGCAGCTCTTCCTCACCCAGCACGCGGTCCCACAGCTGGAAGTAGTACAAGCTGCCGATGAAGCTGTTGCTGACCCTGACAGTGAAGCCATCCCTTCTCTTGTGCAGGTGGCCCAGCACCAGGCTGCCGTTGGGTTTCAGGCACCCTGCGCTGCCCAGGGCTTCGCTGTGCACGAGGTTCCCATTGCAGTAGACCTCCAGCAGCTGTTTTCTGCTGTCCCACAAGCAGCACACACTGTACCACACAAAAAGGGCCAGGTCGATCTCGATGTCTCGTCTGGTGCCAAAAAGATACAGTCTCAGGTGCTTGTTTTCTCCAGAGAGCCCGAGTTCTAAGTCGTTGATGTCAGTGGAGGCAGTGTTAGTGTCATAGGAAAATGCTGCCCACGAGCTGACATTAGCAGTCCGGTTTAGGTCAATGCACACCGTGAACTGACAGAGCTGAGGGATGCTGAAGTTGACCAGGGACACATATTTATCATTTCTTCCCAATAGATCCAGTTGTTCTCCATGCAGATCCTGTGTTTCTGTAAGCAAACAGCATTGGGAAAGAGTAAAGAAGGAAAATGAAGTGTCACTTCCAAAGAAAAAGCTGCCATATGGACTCATTTGGGTTCCTCCCTGAAAGATGATTAAAAAAATTAAAACTTTCTTCTATTTCTAGTTTCTGCTGCCTTTGAAATTTGACTGAGACCACCCACACCACCAGTAAAGAGAACATGAGTTTAACTTTGCAAAGGAAAAGTTGAAGTCCTCAAGACATGCCAAATAGGAATCAACACAGAGTTCAAGTGTAGGGTCCACGTGCTCCAAGCCCCATACAACTTGAACACAGCCTTGAACACTTCCAGGGATGGGGCATCCACAACTTCTCTGGGCAACCTGTTCCAGTACCTCACCACCCTAAGAATGAAGAATTTCTTTCTAGTATCTAATCTAAATCTGACCTCCTTTAGCTTAAAGCCTCATGAAATCCATGGCCAGTGCTGGCACTGCAGAAGACCTGTGGCAGGGTTTTAGGGGATGTAGAGAGGTGGGCGTAGCTACTCAATTACCACTCAAGCAGTGAGTAATTCATTGCAGCACACGAAAATGCAACAGCCATCTTCTGCCATACTTGCCAGCAGCTGCAGAGCCCAAAAGGGTAAGAAGTCAGTTCCCATGGGTTTCTCCAACATATGAAAATTCCTGTGGGATGTAGAGCTGGCAGGACTGGCACCTATTCCACAAAAGACCAGAGCACCACTGCACCCCAGAAGAGACATGCTGGGAAACCACCCTTTCAGGGGTCAGGCCTTTCAGTGCCTTATAGCAGACAGATTTTCTCAGCTAAAGCTGAGAGAAAGTGGGTACATTTGTCAAGAACTAAACATTAATTCAGTCTTTTTATTATGGAAACTTTCCTTGGTTTTCCTCGACTGCCTTGTGTGCTTGAAGTGACCCCAGTGCTACAGGGTGCATTTTGGAAGTAAGAGTTATCTCTGTGCCCTGTATTGTTCTTGAGTTCTGTTGATTCTGTCTTGGTTCTGTCAGTAGCTTTGGGCTTTTCCAAGGATACCAGGGAGCAAATGCACAGCTCTTATTTTACAGTGACTGAAGTAAAACTAGAAATAAACTATACAGAAATGCAAGAATGTACACAGGAGGAAAACCAGTGAATAAAGACAAAATCAAGAGGCTTTTTACCTCCAAACATGGATAATACTTGTGATGCAACCAAAACCAGACATTTCACTCCTTGCTATATTTTCTCATTTGCACTCACTCATCTGCTGAACCAGCACCCCAGGAGAGGGTGTGCTTTACATCCAGACTTGTAGGTCTCCGGCCAACGTGTGCTCAGGGATAGACAAGGTCCTCAGTACCAGTTGCATGGAGAAGGGAGAAGTCCAGAGCAAGAATAACTGCTGCTCTGGGGCAGAACAAGAGGAAAGTGGGCTCCTGTATGGATACACTGTGTGTACACAGACCAGGACACCATCAGACATCCCCTGGGTTGGGGGATGCCCAAAGCCCACTGGCAGTGGGATTAACCATCCCTTTGGCCAAGTCTGAGGGAAATTACTGTACCTGACGGGAAGAAAAGATGAGCAGCAACCACCAAGATGCGAAGAGCCTTGTCAGCAGAGTGCTTTCCAGGGCCACACAGGAACGTCTTCATTTTTTGTGCGTGTTCTGAAAGAAAGATGTTGGTAAGCACCCCTTTGCTGCACACTTGCCTAAGAAATTCAAACTGCTCCTGCAATTTGCTGGAATGGTATTCACAGCACAGGAGCCCAGAAGTCCTTGCTCCTCATGACTGGGCTGAGTCACTATATCAGTCCTCTCAGTAAAGGTCACAGCCTCACAAACCTGCTGGTTTCTGCTGGTTTCTAAAAGAGATGAGGTTTACACAACTACACTGTGGATGTTTTGTTCATCTTTCACAACTCTGCAAACATTTTGTTCATCTGTCACAACTCTGCAAACCTGTTAGCAACTTCCAACATGCTTTGACAAAAGGAGACCACATCTGAAGTGGTGAAGTTCCCCAAAACATAGGGAAAACAAGTTATAAAAGAAAGCACTGCCAGTGCCTCTCAGCTGGACGTGCTGACCCATGGTTACACCCCACGGACTCTGTGGGATTGTAGACCATGGAGCAGCAGACGGGGCAAGAGGTACATGGAGAAACAGGACACAAGGCTGCTTATGGACAGCACAGCCAAAAAAAAAGTATTTATTCTCACCCCTGGGCTCTGTCTACAAACAAATTTTCATCAGTTTAATTGAGTCCTGGGAACATGGGGAAGGGCTAGCATACACTGAACACTTAAAGCAAAATACAAATATGCCTCTCTAAACTGAAAGGAGTTTATTCTACTGTGTGCTTCAGTCTGACTAAAGTTGCTTCCTAAATTACTGCAGTTAAACCAGAGCAATGGAATGGACAGGCAGCCTCGATGCCTGAGAGTCCCAGACTTGCTCCCCGTGTCCTGCACACTCCCCCTGGTGCTCTGTCCTCTGCTCACTTTACTAGGCAGAGAGGGAAGGGATTATTCTTGGTTTAGGACCACACTGGATTAAATCTTCAGCTAGTAATGAGTTACATAAAATGGCTGTAAGGGATGAACTAGATTCTCAGATAGTCTAAGCTGGCCAAGTTCATTCAGTGGAGTCCCTTGTCTTCACATGAGACAGAGCCCTCACCTGGGGCTCCCCCTGACACCCTGACCACTGACAAAATGAAAATTGTCCCTTTGTGTTCAGACACGTAAAATAAACAATAGAAAATTATAAAAACCCCTGAGCTAATAACAACTGTCTCCATTTCCTTTATAAACTGCAGTTTATACAACTTACAAGGTTAGGAAATGTCATTCAGGTCTCCATTTACTGCTGTGACAACAAATCACTTCTCTCAGGCTTCTCCTTTATTATTCCAGCAATTATTTTCTGACTTTTGCAGTAACACTTAAGGAAGAAAGCATTATGCTCCCAGCCCATAGTACATAAATAGGATTTCTTGTATATTTTCATACTTTCTTCTAAAAACACCATAGTTATTTAAAGGTGTTGCTCAAAAACTCACCTCCCTGTGTAGCACAGAAAGCAAGGTCGATTTTTGCTCCACACCGTTTCTTCTGTCAGGTGCCAAAAGACCAGAGAAGAGGATATGAAGTGAAAATCAGGTGGGACGTTTTGATGTTTTCAGTGGGTCAGGAAATTAAGAAAAAGTTATTTCTGTTCTGAAACCACATTTCTTAAGTCCTGAAAAGTCTGCTGCGATAACAAATCTCTGCTCCCAACGTCCTCTTTTATTACTCCAGCAATGATTTGTTGACTTTTGCAATAACATTTAAGAAACAAATCATTACACTCCCAGCCAGTGGCACGTCACAGGGTCATATTCAGTTTTGTCCAGAGCAAAGTCCAGAACAGGAAGTGTTATAAAACACAAATTAGAAAGACACAATTGAACTGAAGAGATCCCCTTGTTTCTGATTCAAAAGTGACTGCATTACAGAACATCAGTTGTAATTTCCCCACAGCTGCTCTCTAGCCTCTGATTGTAAGTATGTAGCACTATAATGTAGAGATCAACATCTGTATCCCTCCTGCAAGATACTAATTAGACAAGTTCAAAAAATATTAATTATTGATTGCTGCCGAGAGAGAGTGAGATCAAGGAGTGAGTGGCCCCAAGGAAGGACAGTCCTGCATGAATGTCACTTTGGCCAGCCAGAGGTCAGTTCTTGAATTTTCTGAGTTTGCTCCAGAGGGACAAGATGGGCCTGGGGAGCTTGCAGCTGTCTCCTGCAAGAGTGTGATCTTGAATGTTTTGGCAGTGGCTCCCAGCAGTTCAACTGCCTTACTGGATCTGATAGGGACAGAGATAAGAGGAAGTGGAGAGAGCGTGAAGCTCCCAAGGCTGCTGAGCACTGCAGCCTGCTCCTCCAGACACAGTCTCCAAACAGGATGGAAAGATCCCTCTCTTCTGCTTTCCTACGTAATCTATTTATCCATCTTCACCTTCTTTCTGACAAATCCGTCTCCTCCTCTTGGTTTCCCCCATATAAGTGCCCCAGACTTCAAGTTTCTCCCCAAAAAACTATGACAGCGCCCCTTAGCCAAGCTGCTCTGTATCTCAGGAGCTCCTCTCCTGCCTTGCCTTCTCCCTGAGCACCAGCACAAACCCTCCCTTGGCTACAGCCAAGCAGCTGTGGCCAAGCCCCCTCCTGCCATCCACCCACCTCAGCCAGCAGGTTTTGGTCTCCTCTTATGGCCGTGAAAATTGCTAGGCATGCACAGTGTGTCTCACCAAATCCATGCTGCATAGCTTCTAGCATTCACATAAGCTCTTGTGTGGAGCTTTCTTTCTGAAACAGAGACTGTGCAGGACTTTCCAAGAATTTCCATTTCCTGCATCTTCTTTTATCTGTTTCCATGTTTATCAGTTTACTTTGATGTTCGTAAATATTCAGCACAAGTTGTTTATCAGCTTCACTAGAGATGATTGCAAAGGGTCTGGAACACCGTGCGAGGGCACCTCCTCTCTAACACTGAGTCACAGGCAGAGCCTGATCAAATAACCAGCATCCTGCCTCCTCGACTGGCCAAAACTTTTCTGGCAAGATTTAAAAGAGGACCCTTAGGACTCAGAGAAGGAAAAGACTGTGATTGAGGAGTACAATGAAATGAAGGGAAGCAAAGAGTGAAGACAGAACACATTCAGGCTCACTAGGGCCATTCAGATAAAAAGAAATTTTGCTTTACGTTGGATGAGTGAAGATTTTTTTGCCGGGAGGTTGCTATGGCGACTTTTCAGCTCTCCCAAACCTCCTCATACTGTAATTACATCTCAAAGCCTAGGAGCTGGGAATCTTTGATTCTGTGGAGGAAGAATGTGGGTGGCTGACTCTTCAGGATGTTTGTCAACCAGACATTTTTATTCTAAAACAAAACAAAAAGATTCATATACTCGTGTCTTTAACAGCTGCTTACAGTTTCTACGAACCCTTCTGGCCTCACTTGTTGCCATCCTCCAAGACCACCTTGAATAATTTTTAACTAAGAGGTTCCCTTTTCGGAACACCTCCATCCTGCAAAGGTTATTTAGGGGATGTTTATCTCCCAGTTGGGCTGAGCTTTCTTTATACCACTGCACATTTCAATTTGGTCCCTGAACTAAAAAGTGCATAATGACATGAGTATTTTCCAATTTCCTCAGCTTTTGTTATTTACTTCAGTTGTCACTGACTGAGCACTGAAAGCACAGAGGCTGTGCAAATATTATCCCCATTTTCTAGTTAACAGACTTACCCAGTCCTGCACAGCTCCCCTGAGATAACACACCATTAAAAAAGAGTTAAGGCCCCAAATACATATCCTTTGAATCAGAAACAATCAGAACACTGTTGTTCAAAATAAACAGCATAAAATATTGAACAGCAAAGGGATCCAATATTATGTTTCAACACACAATTGTAATTGGTTTTGTTCAAAACAGAAGCATAAGGTGCCTTGCACGGTCACACAGCACAGAGACCTGGCTGCACAGGGCAGCTGGCTGAGCAGAGGGAGGGCTGGAACTGCCCTCCAGACACCAACCTGTAAATATCATCATAAAATCATGGTAAAAATATAATTTACAGATTGTAAATCCTAAAGCTACAAATTTTATTGTAAAATATTACATTAGTTCACTAAATAAGGGCAGGAAAATATAGCAGGGCATTTATCTTCTCTTTTAAAAACCTTGAAAGGTGAAAACATCAAGGAGTATTTTCTGAGACAGCTGGAAGCTAGCTCATACAAATTTCTAGGTTACAAATTGATTTCAATGCAAGCTTGACTTTTTTTCATTCTTTTTTAATTTCACATCTAGGAGAAAATCTTTTGACCATGAGCTGTTGAAGCCCGTAGTGAGTATTTTAGAAAACTGGGTAAAATCCATCTGAAGTTGTAGGCATTCAAGAAACACAAACTTCAAGAATATAACCACACCTTCAGATTTCCTGAGGTCCTGTGCTCCAGGATGATTCTAGCATGTTCTTTCAGAATGTCCTAAGTGGGAATCCAAATATCCCAGCAGAGCTCCCTGGGCACGGGCTTTTGAGTGTCTGTGTGTTCAGCCCTCCCTGGGCTGAGCTGTCTGTGTTTGCATCCAGCTGTGCGCTCGCTGAGATGCTACTGCCACCCTGCTCACCAGGTTCTCCAGCTGGAGCACGGGGCACAGTGTGCAGCTGCCTACTCACCATCTCAGGAGCAGGACCTGTTCGCTCTTAGCAGCCCTTAATTTTTTCTCCATGACTGCAAAAGACACAGCTGTAAAATTTGGACCTGGGCATCTGTTTTGCAGCTATTCTTAACCTTACTCCACCTCTGGAATCCTCCCAGTTCCCCTGAGATTGGGATCTCCAGCTGGTGTCCACACACTGAACTCAGGGCTACTCCTTTCCAGATATTAGTGCCTGGTGGCCACAGCACACTGCATCTTGTCTCAGGTTCCTGATGGCTCCCTGTCAGCTGAAGTGGCTCAGTCCTGGCCTCTCCTGCCAAAAAAACTGTATTACCCCCAAGGATCGAGTCTCACCAACATTTCTCACAGCAAATGAAGCAGAGAACCTTCTCCATAACCCATGAATCTCTCAGCAGCACCTAATAGGTGATCCAGCTACTGCTGTTACAGCCACTGCACATAATTGCTACTTCCATGGAACACACATACACTCCACTCCCTGCCTTAATGGCCCCAGAGTGGCTGCAGCATGGAGATGGACACAAATTGAAATGTCAGTCTCATAACTGATTTTATTGGTAGCATCACCTCTTCGTCCTCTGCAATTATGGATTAGGAAGATTTCTTGGAATTAATTTGATGTTAAATTACTTTGGAACAGGTCCTTTATGGCTTGGGGGGTTAATATTGTATTAGGCTCATGTTGTGGGGCATTGAATTAATGAAAGAGAAAAGAGAAGGAAAGCTGAGGTAGATATGAGGGGCTGTGGTGGGAGTTTTAAAGATTGAGAGATAGATTTGTGGGAAAAACTTGTGTGAAATGAAAAGACAGATTCTAAAATGATCTGTTTAAATCTGACTCTTCTCCACAACGTGGTACAATTACAGACACCCAGTCTGTTCTGAGAGCTCTCAGATGCACTGCTCTGCACGAGCAGATTTACCATGATTCTGTCTGCAGCACGGGGCAAAGCAGAAGTCCCAAGCACATCCAAAGGACTAATGTGAGTTCTCCAACAGGGGCTCTGATCAAATCCCTCCACCTCTGTCCCAGCACTGTTCACCACTGAAGTGCTTGACTGCATTTAGCTGCACTTGATGAAGTCCAGCTTTACCTGAGGTACTTCCCCCACTCCCCAGGAGAAGGGGATGCTCACAGACACACACACAGGTTGGCCTGGGGAGTGGACTGACAGGCACAGGGATTTGAATTTGGCAATGTGGGAGGAATATTCCCCACTTCCCCTGACTTCTTCAGTTTTCCCCACCGGAATCTCAATCCCGGGTGTCTGCCTAGTAGGAGACAAGAAGTAGCAGTGGCTCTTTCTGCTGCAGAAGAAACTTAGTTAAATACATCCCAAGACACTTTTTACCTGCACAACTCTGTGAATTTTAACTTTGGCTTGAGAAGCATGAAGTGAGTCAGCAGAGCAAGGGTTCAGCCTAATTAGATTTCTGACTGGGTGAGCATAGCAAAAATATACAGCAAATAGCAGAAGGACCCATAGTCACATACCATCATGGTTATGCAGATAAGACACCAACACAGCATTTCTTTTTTAAGGTATTTGTGACACATAGGAGGAAGTATTTCTTATGGAATTTTATTTGTATCTTATTCTGAGCAAGTTCTTGTCCTTCCTTTGTCAGAGGCATCATCATGTTACAGCCAGGATAAGGCATTCAGGGTCTTCATTGGGTGACATTTGAAGGCCTCAATTTAATGACTCTATTAAAGTTTGCTCATCATACAGTCAGAGCTGACCCCTGGCGAACTGATCCATGCAGATGTTCTCAAATCACAGGCAGATTTGGGACCACTGGATGTCACTGTTGCCGCGCGTAAGTGATGCTGATGGGCCTTTCCTGGGCACACAGCAGGTGGCTCTGGCAGAGAAAACCCTGGCATTGAAGCGGCATAAAAAGCAGAAAGCTGCTTATTTTTTCAAGCAGAGCATTAAACAGAAAGAGTAGAATTGCAAGAAACGGGGAGTGAATTTTGCTCAGGGCTCACTGCTGTCCTACAAGGGTGACGTAAGCTCTTCTCCTTGGGGTCTGCGGCAGTGCGAGCTCAGAGCTCAGCCAGGCACTCACACACAGCCTGCAGGAGGAAACATGTGCCGAGCTGGCACATGCTGGAACGAGACACGGATTGTGCCCCTGTCACCTCGGCATTACTGCTTAATGCATGAGCCTGAGGGGCTGAGCAGGCTGTTAAGACCAGCTCACGGTGTGCTGTAATCCATCTGCAGAACAGGAGAGCTGAGCTGCAGCAGCAGGCACTCCCCCACCTCACCTTCAGCTCCTTTTTAAATATGCTCCTGTCCAGATCCTGGGCACATGTACCATGCAGGAACAAAAACAGAAAAACATACATAGCAGTAATGCTGTCCAATGGTTAAGAATTTTCACTGTCATTCTTCCACAAGCCAAAAACACCTTCTGGAAGAGGAGTAAGAACCATAAGCTGCTCTCAGATACTTCTTAAAGTTACATTCAGAATCATCTGTGCCAGTGAGACCAGGGTCCCTCTTGCACAAGACCACCAAAACTACAAACCAGAGATTTGGTCCTATGCCTTTTAATCCGTGCTACTCTTTAAATCCCCCTTCCTTGGTAAAATCTTTGTGATATTCATGTAAATATAATGGAGTAATAGTTCACCTGAGCTGCATACCACTGCCCAGGCAGGAGTTCGGAAAGAAGAGGACCTCCAGAATAGTCTGTAGAAGCAGTTTCCTTCAAGCTAGAGATGTCTGTTTCTCCTCTTTGACTCTTTCACACCTGGTGGTTGCAATTTCAGGAAAAATGATCCCCTGCTCTGAATTTTGCATTGGACCATTTGCAATGGAAACATGTCCTAGACACACTGTCCCCATGTCCAGTGGAACCTTTCCCCCTTGCCCTTTTCACTGGGTCTGTTCCATCAACTGTGTAAACAGGTGCTTCTGATCAGTCGCATTCCCGAACAGGGGTCCTGATGGAATCCCTAAATTTGCAGCTTCCCTCAGTGCATGTGAAATGGAGGAAAACCCTGATCTCAAGCTTCCTGATACATGCATCTACATTTAGAAGTTACTTGAAGACTGGAAACTTACTGTTCATAATTTGAGGATTTCTACATGGTTATGATGATGCTCAGCAAAAATATGAAAGCTCCAGTTACTCCTGAGAGCCGCCAAAACTGGGCAGTTCAGCAGTGAAAACAGCCTAAATATTTCAGTCAACTGTGGCCAAAAACAGACAAAAGCAAGAGGAAAAAAAAACTTGTTCCATAATAGCCCATGGACATATGGCTGCAGAGGTGGAAGAGAGAGCAGCATGTCAATGGCAGGATTTCCTCCATGGGCAGTGCATCCAGCTGGGGAGTTGGAGCTGCCTGAACTATGTGAACTTTTCTGCCAGGAAAGTACCAATGACACAGAAACTCAAACAGAGAAGTGTCATAGCCGAGATTTTTTCCACAGCCTGAATTCAGCGTGTCACATCATTGCTGCTTTTCTCATTCCCTCTGGCTGGGGAATTTCTTAAAGTGATAACAACATTTTCACTAGAACAAAAACCCTGTAAAAGCTTTGCAGTTACATATAATAAGGTAAGACTCATGGCTCACATAAGAAGATATAAATTTCTGCCTTCCACTAGACCTGGTTGTGCAGTCAGGGACCCAAACCACAGGGACTGTCACCAGCCAACAGGACAGTGAACAGTCACGTCATCCTCTGCCTCCCCTGGGACAGACAGCTGCTAAGATACTTTCTCTGGAACATGCCTCATAGGCTATGATTTATTACAAGATTTTATTTTATTAAAAAGCAATGCTGGGAGTCTTTTTACTTGGTGACTTGTTTACCAGGGAGAAATATATTTTGTCCTTTAATTACAAGTACTAGATGTGACTGGGAGGAAGGGCTTTTGTTTTCTCCCCTTTCCAGCTTGTTATCCACACATATCTGGTGAGAAGGAAAAACACTCATGCAGAGGTAGAGCTTGGAAGATTGAAACACTGCCTTGTGGCCTACCTTGAAGATGCTGGGGATTTTGGGGCACCTCTCATGGAGATATTGTGCACCACATATACAAATTCTGCCAGCAGATCCCAGTGACTTCCTATTTCACAAGCTGAAAAAATGAGCCATGCTTATCCTTCCCCACCAGACAGTTCCTCCAGACTGAGGTTGCAAGTGGCCTTCAAAGGGAGAAAATGAAAGTGGGACCCTGTTGTAGGATGGATGGATGAAGGCCAGAGTGGTTGGATATTCTTCAGCTGTATCTCAAGCCACCCTCACCATCGTGCACAGGAAAGGGGCCCCAGGGGTGGTCACTGGGAGGGCTGATGTCCTGACTGCCAGGGGGATTCCTTCCCCGCCCCGTAACATCCAGACCACGGCCACAACAGTGCCCACATTGCCAGTGTCTCCTGAGGGTAGAAATGGGTTTGTCCTGTGGCTTCTGGCTCTTTTATATCTGTTGGCACAGGGCAAACCTCAGGCAATTCAGTGGTTTTGTTCAGATATGTTTATTCTAAGTGCATCCTCATGCCATCCACACTCTGCTCAGAATATTGCAATCGGGAATTTCTCCTTTAACTCTTTTAATTCCTGTGTAAACAGGCAGCTGCCTTTACTTAGCAACTGCCTGACTCATTTCCTCTCTGAGCAGTCCTCTGGGTTCACTCTGCAGCACTTCCTCTTCACATTTTCTACATCTTCTGATATTTTGCCTTTTTTAGCTGAGGCAGGCTGTTAAAAATAGCAACAGGATTTCACTGTGTGTTTGTAAAATCAATACTACCACCCTAGAGATCTTTTCAAGCCCTTTCCCAGAATCATTCCATTTTCAGTTGTATAATTATTGTTAAGTCTTGAGGCAAGAGAAAGATTGCATTTTAGTGGTCCTACAAAAAAAAGAAAATCTTTATGAACATATAAACTTCTTCAATATAATTCAGATTTTTTTTTTTTAAAGCACTACTGAAAAACTGTTGACATTAACAATCTTGCCAGAGTAAGAAAAATAGACTTATGGGGCAAAAGCTTTTTGCTATCTTTCCATTTTCATCAGATGCTTGGAGGATATCAGAGAATCATAGAGGCTGGAATGGTTGAGGCTGGAAAAGACCTCTAAGACCACTGAGTCCAACCATTAACCCAGCATTGCCATGTTCACCATTAAACTATGTCTCCAAGTGCCACATCCACCTATTTTTTTTAGCAGTTCCAGGGATGGTGACTCCACCACTGCCCTGGAATATTTCAGTGCCTGACCACCTTTCCGGTGAAAACATTTTTCCAAATATCTGATATAAAATCTATAGGCATATATATAAATATTGTATATACTGAGTTTTTATATACTCTTCTACTCTAGTTTGCATTAGTTATCACCTAGAACTGTCCTCCTATGAGCTTACTTTTTGCTGTAAAGAGATACCAAAATTCCAGTTTGAGAAAGCCCAAACCCTGTAACTACTCAGTGGAACAATCTATGCTGTGCCAATCAAGATCATTTAAGGCGGGGGAGGCAGAGGGGGGAAACCCTGGTTTTAGGTAAAGCAGTTTGGAATTTACCAACTACAGTAGCACTGCTTTAAGGAAGAAGTGCCCCTCTCCCATTTCAGGGCAATGGCCTTGCTCAGATCGTGGAGAATAAGGCTTAAATATATGCGACTTCCCTACTGAAATTACTTGTCCTTTCTGAAATTAAAAAAGTCAGCTAGTGACATTTACACCACCGCTGTCCATGCTGGCAGAACCCAGCCTGTGCTGTTCCTGGGTCCAACCCATCCTCTGGGAACACCCAAGGAAGCCTCTCTGCCAGGAACATCCCATCCAGCCTGTCACTGCTATGGGCAGAAATAAGCTGTGGCCAAACGTGTGTCTGAAATTCCTGGGGCCCAGGAGGTGCTTAAATCTAAACCTTGATCTGACCCCTGCTGAAGGGATTCACCCTCAAAACATCCCATCTGCTTTGCTCAGGGTGTCTGTGAGCTGGAGCGAGCTTTTAGTTGTGCTCTTCCAGCTCACTTCTAATTGAATTTTGCGTTAATGTTTGTACATGAGAAGAAGTGATAATTGAAGGGGAGGGGACCTGCTCTAGTCAGAAGTGTGTAGGTTCAGCTGATTTATAGCAGGTGTTAACCAGGGCCTCACTGGATTGTTCCCACCGGGGAAAAAAAAAAAAAAAGTCAGATATTTAACAATACTGAACCTTGTCTCCTTGAACACAGAAGAGCACCAAGACCTATTCACTGTTTCCAAACCAGGGTCATTACACCCAAAACAATCTCTCCTTCTGTTATTTCAGGAGTCCATTAAGTTACTCCTTTTCTCACTGACACACAAACCACCCAGCTTGCCTCAAATCCTCTACCTTGGCAAGTACAAGCTTTGACATGCAGCCCATTGTTTTGGCTTGGAAACCAAAGAGAAATATCCAGCCTCACCCTCATTACAGAAATAGGTGGTAATTGGTCTTTTTATTCAGTTTCCAAGATGCCAGAGGTAAGAGAACCACCAGCTTTAACCAAGTCTGCAGTCGATGCACCCTCCACCTTACATGAAGCATTCATAATTCCTGATTTATTCCATTCTGCCACAGCCCACCAGAGATAAATTTCAGATCAGAAGCTACATAGAATCATTCTGTGCTGTATCCTACATTTAGTCCCCCCACACAGGCTTGCACTTTATTTCATTTCCAGTGTTCAACAGTGCAGTGTGCTCAAGTGGATGGTTTCTTAAGGGCTGTACTGCAGCAGAGGCTTTTATGGAAAACTGTTCCACAAAAGCAGGATGAAATCTGAATGCAGAGGAAAGCTTTGTGCTTGCGCCACTTCTCTCTGTGACTGAGGCATATGTCTAAAATCAGCAAACAAGCATGAGTAGTTCTCCTTTTATTTCTGCAGATGGCACCAAGCATTTAGCTCTGAGACATATTTGCTCTTTTAAACCCACTTTGAACCCCTAAAAGGTGGTCTCTGTGCTACTCTACCAACCCTTCCCGTATCAGGGAATTTAGAGGCAAGACTAGTGCTGTGCTGATCCTCTTGCAGTGAAATATCCTGCTCCCCTGCAGACCCTCTGTGGCTGCACATGGTCTCTCTGCAGCTCTGTGAGCCCGTGTTCCAGGACCAGCTGGTCAGTGGTTCACCCATCAATCCTCGTTGTCTCTGGGATGGTGGTGGAAATTGAGGTGTGAGGCATGGATAGCCCCAGCCAAGGGGAAGACTGGACAGAAGCCAGTGGCATGAGTGCGGATGGGATTACAGCTGAAGCAATCCAACATCTTGGAAGGTGTATCACTAACTAGTTCCCTGTCCCAGCCCTGCAGATCTATCCACGCCTCGCACCATCCACCCAGCTTGTCTGAGCTGCTGTGGGCAGCTCTGTCCTAAGGTCCCTTCCACAGGGTTGGTTTTCTGCTGATTTTAGAGCCACCATAGGGCTGGTGTTGCACATCCAGGGCAACCTTTGAGCAGTGGATTCTGCAGAGTCGCATGCTCAGACCACACCAGTCCTGTTCCATGACAGCTCTGGCTAATCTGCACCCCACAATGATTTGGTGAGACAGGGAAAGACCCAGGACTACAGTGGATCCTGGTCAAGAAATATAAACTGAATATCCATATTCCTAACTAGTTGCCATCGCTGTAAAACTTCAGTGCCACAGTCACAACTCTCAGATTTGTCAAATATAAGCTCCCACACACATCCAGTCCGGGTGTTTTGAGTTTGCAAGGCTCAGTTGGGGATTATCCGTCTTTGCCAGTTACCTTTTTGGGTGCTCCTTCACACAGATGGCCCGACTGGCTGCACTGTGTCCAAACCAGATTGCATTTCACTGCAGCCCTTTGGAGCTGTTACTCTATCCCCAGGCTAACATATCTCCCATACTCACGTGCAAAGCAGAGAGAGACAGATCAGTGGCCCGAGCCCAAAAACGTAATGACTTATTAATTTAGCAAGGCATTTAATTAACCACTGGCAGCACTGGCTGAAGAGCAAAATGAGGAAGTCAGATTCATCCTTGTCTCCAATGTATCAAAATAAAAGAACATCTATAGCACTTCACAGCACACTCGGAGCAACCAGGAGCTCCTGGCCTGAACACTGGAGGAAATAACTGGAAATCAGTGATGCTCCATCCTCCTCCAGTCCTGCTCTACATAGGGCTTTGCAGTCTGCCTGAATTGTACAGAGGTTTTGCACTGCACCAAATATTGTTGTATTTCACAATATTTTACTTTTACTGATTTTCTTAGCTGGGAAATGTAGCCCATTGTTTTGGCTGGGAAACCAAAGAGAAACATCCAACCTCGCCTCTCATTACAGAAATAGGTAGTAATTGGTCCTTTTAATAAGTTTCCAAGATCCCAATGGTAAGTGAACCACCAGCTCCAACCAAGTCTATGGTAAATTTAGAACTAATGAAGATATTTCCTGATTCTCTTGTGCCATAGGGGCAGAACCTCCCAGATTATTTTCCCTTAGGAAGCATTTCTGGCCTCCCACTGAGCCAGCTGCTGTGTACTGAACCATGTACTTGTCAGAATATATTATAGAAACATTTTAATACTTAAAAGGTAGATAGTGCCTCATCATTTCAAAGCACTGTATAACCACTAACTAACTGAGATTCATGGCATCGCCTTTAAGCAGATAAGGAACTACCACTGAAAAGTAGCAGCCAACACTTACTACCCTGAGGTCTGAACTACAGTAGTTATTTTTCCAGGTGTGGAACAGCAAAATAATGGAGTTTGCTTAGATGTCACTGTACTGTAATAACTGGCAAACATCACTATTTAAATGAAACTTCAAATGGAAACTTCCTACCCCCATCCACTCTCCCACCCACTCGCCAGCCGAATTTGTACAGCTGAAGTGCTGCCGTCACAGGACTTGTCACAACTTCTTTTCACATGAGTTACACAGCCCTGACACCACTCTGAGCAGTGGGGTGCAGGTTGGCTGAAAATCCTGCCCCTGGGAATCACCTGAGAAAAGACAAGGCTCCAGCCCTGGCAGGCTGAGCAGGTTGTTTTCTTACTAAGAAGAAGAACCAGTATTGCTGGTGGAAAGCCAGCACCTCATGCTCGGCTGTTCTAAGGCTCTGGCTGCTTTTCTTTTTCGTTTCCTACAGAAGGACAAGCTTCAAAGAACTCCTGTGTCAGCCGCCTGCTTTGATCCAGGGCTAAAACACCTTGAAAGTGGGAATCTTGGATACCAAAGCAGGTGCTGCTTCACCATTGTAAGGCAAAGGAGGATCTTTAGGGCTTTTCAAACTTCTCTGTCTTTTTCTTCTTCAGTGAACAAACCATTCAACCTCAAGAACACATTTACAGCTCAGTTTATACACAGATGGGTATTACAGCACTGTGTTCACAGTCATTTATACCAGGCCGCTTAGCACGAGATTTCAGACCACTTAGAGCTCACTGCTGGTGACTGGAGACAGAAACCTTCACACATGAAAGCAGAAGTCATGACAAATAAACTAGTGGAAACTCTATTGGCAGTGCTGTGACCTATGCTAAAGCAGTCATACTGAAAGCCACTTGAACTCCCAGAAAAAGCCTGAGAGGTTTCTGTTATAAAGGTAAGAAAATAAGAGAGTACCAAAACTGAAGAGTTTGCCTGGAAAAGCTCACAGTACATGTGCTCAGTGCTTGACTGAAGCTGTTTTGCTGGGTACTGTGTGTTCAGTGGTTGGTGGATGCTGTCCATGGTTCACTGTGCATGGGTACAGTTAGGGAGAATTACCCTCTGGAGAGTTCTTCTGGAGACAATATTATTTATATCATGACCTAGCGTTGTCACAAAATGTATCTAAAGGATTTCTACATGCTACTACTATGTCTCACTTATTTCAGAAATATTTAAATGTCTTGCTAATTTGGCCTTTACATTTCTAGAAAATCTGGCTGTCCTTGCCAAAGAGGTAAATAAATGTAAATCTAGAAGGCAACAGACTGGACAAAGTGGATTTCATGGCGGTCTACAACCCTGCATGTTGCTGAACCCATGGCTCACAGCATCAATTTATTCATCATGATGCACTTACCTATTATTTTACAATCACAATGCTTCGAAGAACTGAGCCAGTGCTCATTACTGGCAGCTACCCTGGAGGCCTAATTGCAGAGCACATCCCTGGTTGCTTTGGAGGGACTGGATAACTGATTGGTCCTGCGGGCAGAGTGGCACTGCCAGACTTTTAACATCTGCATGATTTGTATCTCTGGCTTAGAAAACTCCAGGTACCATAGAAAAGACTCACATTCATAGACAGGCCTCAGAATTCATGCAGGGACCTCTTGGTACCTGCCTGTTAAAAACAGATAATTTTATAACAGTAATTTTGATTCATTAATTTCCTTTTTCATAAGCACATGTCCTTTATCTATGATGCAAAGCCTAATTCTGTTGCAGTTCACAGACCCAACTTGAAATGTGCTCTTCTAGGAAAACTAGCAAATGCTTTCTTCAGATTTTAATCTTGAAGACCTCCCAAAACTAACATTAAATAAAAATGTGAAGGCAAAGTAACTTTTGAGTTAGAAAATGCTCAGGAGAAACATCTGGTCTTTCTCTTCCTCCTCCATGCCACCAGTGAGAGCTTTACATGAAGAGTAACCCAAATGGGAAAGCTGCTTATGACAGATGCTCGTGATTTGTTAGGGCTGTCCACAGTTTCAAGAATAAATGGCACTGCTGTGATTATGCAGTAACAAATTCACAAAACAACCCTACTGGGCAGGGAAACTGGCCACAGATGGGCTGATGCTTGAGTTTTAATGCTCTCAGCTCCAAATCTGGCCATTTATCACTCCTCCTGGAGCCTGAGGTCCTCAGTAGCACAGCTCTTGTTGGGTTAGTGTATACCACGAACTGTCTCATGGGTCGAAAAGTGACTTATGGGTGAAATTCAGAAAACAAAAAAAGTGTAGAAAGAGAGTCTTGTGTGTGTAAAATGAGCAGGAGTCTGATCGAGATCTGAGCCTGCCTCTCTCACTGTGTGTGCATGGATGTGTGGGTGCAGGGAGGCAGAGGAAATATGTGAGAGAAGCCATAAAGGCCCCCAGATAATGCCTCCAAAGTATTTCTAAGCCGTTGCACAAGAAACAATATACAGAGACTTAAATTCAGGCACAAGGGATCTATTTACGTGGACAGAAGAATCCTCATGTGGAATACGCTTACAAAGAACCTTCTTTAGGCAAAACAAACAAACAAACACTGGAGTCATTTATCTCCTTGCCCTCTTTCTGGGCTGGAATACAGGAGCTTCACAGTGTTACAGTCCCAAACCGTGTCAGGGGCCTCTCGCTGTCCCTGCAGAATCCCACTTCAGTTCATTCAGCTGGTCAGGAGGAGAGGGCCCGTTTCATGGGAGGACAAGGTAGAGTCTATGGTGAAGCAGCCTTTGAGACCAGGGTCTTTCCAAGCCATGCAAGAAGCCAGTGGGAATTGACAAAGCAGAAATCTCCAAGCCGAAAGAGGAAGGAACACTGTAGAGTTCATTAACAAATACACTGCTAAAACTCTTCTCCAAATACTTTTTCTTACAGAAAGAAACTTCTCTGTGTTCACCTAAGTGTTATTTCAGTACGGGAACAAAAACCTTCCTTACTGCTGCTGAATGGGACCCAAAACCATTAGCCCACATGGAACTTGGTAAGGATGGATTAATTGAATGAGGAGAGGCAAATTCAGCAGTAGAATTAACAGATTGTAATTTCCAGGCAAGAAATGGAACCACAGCTTCTCAGGATGGTGAATGCAGCAAGCAAGGGTCCCCTTGCGAGCTGCTTAGAGCAGCAGCTAGATGGCACTGGGATAAAGGAGGGATTTTCAGGTAGGTAAATGCCAAAACACCACAGAAAGCTGAAATTCGGATTAAATTAGATCCATCTATTAAGTGCATTCATAAAATCATTATTGGATTTTTGTGTTTTAATGGATTTTTGCTGTTTCTGCTGAAAAGTTGTTTCTTCTTCTTCTTTGTGAGTGTGTCAGTGTAACCATCACTTCCAGGGTTCTCCTTGGCTCGAGTTTGCTTTCCTTTGGAATGGGAATGGTCAGGCAAAAGGTTGCACATTGCCTGTACTGAACTTCTGTAGGGAATCCAGACAGTGTAACAAGGCTATTAAATCCAGACCTGCCACGGAATCCAGGGAGAGCAGGTGGCAGTATGAAGTAAAAGGTCTACACAGAGTTTGGGAAACAGGAGCTATTCCTGACAAATCTCATTCTTACTGCAGGCAGAGCCACTCTTCAAACTCCAGGCAAACATCTTACATCAACTTAGGAAAGCAAATACTTCAGAAAAAGTTTCTGTCCTTGTGCTAAGAACATTCCCCATCATCACTATAACCTGTTCTTTATTCTTACTTTTTCCCAAGGCAGTGAGGCAGTTATCAGGGACTCTCCTGTGCTGTGCCGAGGAACTCTGCACGTAATAAAACTAGCATGACCGACTGCTCTTCTTTTTTGTTCAAGTACACTTCTTGTAGAACTGATCTTTCAAAAGAAGCGACCTTTGAGCTGTAAGAAAGAAGAACATCTAAGCAGTTCTGAGTTACTGAGAAATATTTTCATGCTCAAATAACTGAAAAATTATTCCGTATTCTCAAATTTTCCATAAGTGCTTTGCTTCCAGGCAGGGATCAATCGGATGGATTTTTAGATCATTATAGAGATTTGAGGAGTCATTTAAGGGTCTTTAAAAAATATCCTCTCGCTCAGATGCACAACACTGCTAGCACAATACTCTAACTCTCCATAAAACTTGGTGTTTTATCTCAACACCACTCGGAATGCTAAAATACTCATAAAAAGGCACTCTTAGAATATATTATCTCATCAGCACATGATGATAAGATTAATTTGTTTGGTGTTAGAAGTGATAAGTATTACCATATCAGTGTTCAGCTTGTTGGAATGATATTACCTAGTGCTATTGAAGGTAATCACATCAAAATTCTGGATAATTTCAAATGATTCAGTAATAATTACCAGATTGTGCTGTAGGCAAAGGGAGATGCTGGAATCTGCACAGTCAGTGCCAGATTTGTACAATGACTCAGTGTGATGGGATTTGTACCTAAAGAAAATTAACTGAGCTGGTTCCCCCTAATCTTTTCTTTGGGAATTGTACTGCTTCAAATCAGAGCAGGACAGGAGGCAAATGAATAAGAAAATTATTTTAAAAATAAGCCAGCTTTTTTGCAACAAATTCTGGACCAGATTTGGGCTCTTTGGGGCAGAGAGTAGCCTACTGCAGTCTCTGTTTAGCCACTTTTCCTGCAGGCTCCTAGACCCTGTGTCAACACAAATAAACAGCCAGTGATGACACATGCAGTGAGCACTTGAGCACAGAGCATCTCAGTTTGGTTGAACAGACACAGCTTTTACACACAATGTTAGGCAGTCACTTGCACAAGAATTGGCCCAAGAGTTTAACATTTATTATATACTATTATTTGTTTACTAACTTCAGTGTGCTCAGCCTACCAGATACAAATACAGCAAATGTCAACCTCGGAGAGAGCTTGTGCTTGATGGAAAGCCACAAAATAAGTAAGTAGATATATAAACACTGAAAAGACAAGAGGTGGTGAGAACAGACTTACATATCCCCGTTTTGACCCCTGCAAGAACTAAAACTTGAATGGGAATATGTATGTTAGGGCAACACATTGGTGCTACTTCACGAAATGAGAACTGCTGGGCCTGCACAGGATTGCAGGCAGGAAAGGAGTGGACTTGTTTCCGTATATATTACACGTGCATGTTCTTTCTCACTGAAGTCCTTTCTGTATAAATATGTCTCCTGCCCTTACAAAACTATTACAGAAAGGATGATCTAAGACGCAGAACTGGTGTCGTACACTAAAGGATCAAATCTTTTCTGCCAGCCACCCAAGCAGCCACATGATCCCCGTGTCTTCCCTTGAACTCATTTATCTTTTGTCACTGCTTAGAACACTCTGTCTAAATTTAGAAGGCAGTTCTGCAATCCTTGCATTGAATAATACTTGTTCTGGCCAATAATCCCAAACCCCACAAGCAGGAATGCTAGAACCACAGAAACACAGAGCAGGAACAGACCTCAAGAGGTCATGCAGTCCTTCGTCCTGCCCTGTGATCAGACCTGCCTTCCTGGGCTGACACTCATCCAGCCATACATCTCCTATGTTGAAGCTTTACTGCTTCTCCAGCAATCTGTCTCACTATAATGCCCTATCCCTAACTGATGTTTTCCTTAAAATAAAACAATCTTCCCTGATTAAAATCAAGTCTACTATCTTTTATTCTCTCTATTGCAAAGAAAGCAGATTATCACCCTTCATTTACCTCTTCTTTAGACTAAGAAAAAAATATAAATCCCAATTCTTTACCTTTCCTCATCTATATTCTCATTATTTTTGCTAGCTTCCTCTAGGTGTTCTCCAGCTGGGCTGTATCTTCTGGGGCAACACCCCAGCAGTGGTCCTGGGATGAGTGAGAAGAGGGGGGCTGTGTGTCCCTGCTCTCAGCCAGGGCACTTCCCTTTTCACAGTGCCAGGGCACTGTTGACTCATGCTCAGCCTGTGACATCCCAGATTATTTTCTGCTCTATCTGCTGTTTAGCAAGCTGTTCTCTGTCGTGTCTTTCTGCATTTAATGGTTCTTGTTTAAATGTTTTATCTTGTATCAGTCCCTATCTATCCTCATTTTCTCCTGGATTATATTTCTAACTTTCAAGATAATTTTGAATTCTAAGCTTGTCCTCTACCACATCAGCAGTGCATGCAAATGTTACAGGAATGCCTTCCATTACATCATCCAGGTAACTAATAAACAAACTGGACCAAGGACAAACTAAAGTCTTGATTCTGTATTTTTTCTATTAAGCAATACTGTCTGATAACTTTACATCTAAGGAATTATTCACCCAGATAACTACAAGTGAACTTGAGCCAGAACTGAGAAATGAGGTCCTTAGAGTACAGACGTATTAGTAACACAGAGGGTTGCAGGTATTTTTTCCCAGCAGGGGAGTAATAAACAAGAATGTGCAGCTAAAACACATTTGGAAAGAAGATTGGACAGGCTACAGTAATTTTCATGCCACCAATTTTCTTTCCATCACCACGGCAGTTACATTCACCACAGGAAACCCACTATAATCTGTCACAATACAGGCCTTATGCTTTTGGATTTAGAATGTTTTGAAAAACTTTTTCATAATTTTTCAAAATCCCACACATAGATGTGCAGATACATTTAATTTTCCTGATTTCTTGTTTAAGCTCTTACTCAGCAAGACTCTGACACAAATAAAGTTGAATACACACAAACATTTTACAGTTAGATACTTCAGTGATCAAAGCAATTATGACCTGTAGGCTCACAGAAAATTTGGGGGCTGGTTTTTTTTGAACTAGAATATAAAAACTGTTATAACAGATTTCAGAATAAGTCCACTCAAGTGCAACATCTAATACTGTGTAACACTAGATACTTTGGGAAACAAGGTAAGAAATAGTTTAATAGGTAATTGCTTCTTCCTCTAACACCCTCTCCAGTTCTACCAATGGTTTAGGTATTTTCTGAGCTAGCATTTCTTTTTGCATCTGGGTCATCACATGTGCAAGCTTCTACTTGACTAATTTCAGCTACTATTATTTCAACTAATTTCAGTATTCCTTAAACTGAAATGGATAGTATAAACCCCCTGGAATTTCCCATTGCATGCAGTGCCAGGGCTCTATTGATTCTCATCTCATAATGCCACCATGCATTCATCAGTGATTTGGCCTGAGAGATTTTTGAAAGATTTGTCAGAAACTATCACATGAAAATTAAAAGGACAGAAGAAATGACTGCAGAATTAAATTATTCATTTTTCCACAGGGATGATGGAAAAAAAGGACAGTCTTTAAACAATTAGAATAAATCAGCTACTGCAATCAAATCTGCAAATGCTGCAAAATTGAAGGGTGATTGCAAGTGCTGCTGAAGCCACATGAGGTCAAAATTTTAATGAAGTTCCACTAAAAATGCACTAAAAGCAGTAATCTCACAACTGAACTGCAAATCTGAGAAACAAGGCTAAAAAGGAAATAAGATGGATGTTACATTTGCAGTTTCTGAAACATTAGCTCAAACATTCTTAAACTGCTTATCAAAGAAAAAAACTACATTTTCCACACTGGGACAGATTTCTCTCAGTTCAGTTCCTGTGTGCCTAAAGATAAAAGACATGCTTACCAAGCAGTATAGAGATGTGTGGAGAGCAGGGAGGGACAATGCCCCACTTCTACCTCAAGAGTCCTTTTATGTCTCATGAATTTGTATGTACTTGGCCTTTTTATTTTAAGTTTACAACCTCCACTGCGCCACCACAAACATCCTGAGTGTGCAACACTTGGTTTATTTCCCTTCCTGTAATTCATACCTTCTACTCTGATGCTTTGCATGTGCAGAATATCAGGCGTGGTAAATTGCAAGTAGTGAGACCACTCGTGTATGTGTCTGTTGAAATGGAAAGAGCAGAAAATTACACCTCATTTGAAAATTAATTTTGGTTGCCAATCCTGTTTGCAAGCATTCACTTCAGCAGAGTGATTCCTCCCATGCCAATTGTCTCATTTTTCTCAGAGGAACAAAAATGTATAAATAGAGTCTGACCCCTTTTATTGCAAAGTGTGTTGAGCAAAAGGGCAAGGAAAATATTTGTAACCTAATAAAAATTCAGAGGCACCTCAAAACGTGCATGAGCACTTTATTTTTACATCTTCCTAACTACACTTTACTTCTGTAGCTTGCAAAACATAAAAATTACAGTCTATCAGGTAGTTTGACTAATTCTTTTGTACCACACCACGTGTACTCTGTTCTGTTAAGAATCAATACAAACCATTTTGGTGATATTTTCTGATAGTTGCTGATGAAAGGAAGATGGAAAAAAAACAGGAATATGGAACAAGGAATGAAGAAATCTAGGCTGGGCTTTTCATTGTGTTGCTTTGTTCATGACATAACTAGAGACTTTGATTTCAGTGACTCAGTTTTCTCATCTGTTAAACAAGGATAACATTTGAATGTCTCTCAGTGGAGTGGTGAAATTTAATTTCAGCATGTGTATAAAGCACATGGAGATTGCTAAGTGGCAAGATGTTATTACTACATATTATAAATATAAACCTGGGAAATTTGGCACCACATGTGTAGGGTTTTTTTCCCCTTTAGCAGCCCTTTTATTTTAAATAATAATAATTGGCACTGTAACCCCTAAACCACTAAACTACATCACCCAGCATGAGATCCAAATGCCTCTTAAAAACACCTCTGATTTAGTGGACAGTTGGACTGGATGATCTTGAAGGTCTCTTCCAACACTGACGGTTCTCTGGTTCACTTTATTCAGCACTGAGGTATGTGAGTATCACTTTACCAAACATGTACATCAGTTATCAAAATTTTTAACTATGTATACATTCTAGCAAACAAAGGAATCAGTGATTATTTGCTACAAGTTACATACTTCTCTTATTAATTAGTACTCTAACTTCTATTTGTTAATGATTCTCTCACTTCTCATGCTAATTAGTCTGCAGGCTCACTTTCTTCTTTTGGCTCCGGGGGTTTCTCGGGTCAGTGGTCTCTGTGTCGGTCGTTGCGGATCCCCCTACCAGAATCACCTTTTACCCGCTTGGAGCTGATTTCAGCACAGTTACCAAGTTGGTTTTATTAGTTTCTTCCTTATCTTGGCAGTTCTGATTACCCATAAATTCCGCATTCCTTTGTGTCCATTACCAAAGGTACATCCCTCTTCCCAAGCCAAGCTAACTTCCTCCCCCAGGTCTGAAAGCCCTACACTTTAATCTGTTTTTCTAACACATAGACATCATTTAGAGCTTGCTCATTAGCTGATATTTCATGGATTAAATCTCTGCTCTTGTTGATTAAGTCCTAACATTTTCCCCCATGTCTGCATGGGCCCCTTTTTTAAAGAAATGTAACTCCTTTGGTAGCAGTGTCACCAAACAGGACGAAAGAAACTTATCCAACACCAATTTAGTGTGAACAAGCTGACACTTCTTTATTCAGCGTGCTGGGAATATGGGGGACAGCTCCTCCAATCGTGTTCCCCAGACAAAAATCATACAGATTATGCACCACTTACAGAAATCCATTCTTCTATTAGTTTTTCTACTTCTTTTCTGTTACGTAAGCCTATTCTTATAGCTAATCACAGAATCAACTAGGTTGGAAAAGTCCTCTGGCATCGAGTCCAACCTTCAACCCAACACTGCCTTGCCTACTAGACCATGGCACTGAGTGCCACATCCAGTGTCTTCTAAAATACCTCCAGGGAGGGTGAATCCACCACTTCCCTGGGCAGCCCATTCCAATGTCTGATCACTCTCTCCGTAAAGAATTTCTTCCTAATGTCTAACCTAAACCTCCCCCTGGCACAGCTTAAGACCGTGCCCTCTTGTCCTACGGCTGTTCGGACAACGACTGGTTCCGCAGATCTTTATTCAAAAACAATCACTCGTTAGTTCTACTTATTTCCACCGATCGGTACCCGAGGCACCCAGACCAAGACGGGAAGGGCTGAAGAGGATTCCAGGCAGCGTACATGGCCCGGGTAGCTATGGCTGCATGCACACAGCACAGCATTCTGAACAACCCCGTATTCTGTATCTCACCAACGCTGCATTCTGTATTGATCCTACACTTTAATCACGACTGTAATTTTCCTTCGGTTTTAAGACACCGCTGATAGGGCTCTATTTCCACCGGCTGGGCGGTCAGCGCCCGGCGCAGCCCTGAGGGCACGGCCCGCGGGTCCCGGGCAGCTCCGGCCGGGGCGGGCGCGGGGCGGGCGCGGGGCGGGCGGAGCGTGCGCAGTGCGGGGAGCGCGGCCCGGCCCCGGCGCCGCCGGCACTGCCGCGTCCCGCGCTGAAGATGGCGGAGGGCGGCGCGGCGCCCCCGTCCTGCGCTGCCTCCTCCTCCTCCTCCTCCCTGAAGGGGCTGCGGGAGCAGATGGGTGAGAGCGGGCAGCGAGGGGGAAGCGCGGCGGTGTGGGGGACCCGGCCGGCCGAGGGCGCGGCTGGTGGCGGGGGTGTCCCCCCCATCCCCGGCCCCGTGCCGGGGCGTGGAAGGGGCACCGCGAGCGGAGGCCGCCCGGCCGGCTCCGTCCTTTCCCGCAGCGCCGGGCGGGAATTGCTGGCTCGGGGCGTCCCGCAGCCGCCGGGCAGCGCGGAGCAGGCTGCGGGGGGGGCGGCGTTACACGAACCGCCCGTTTTTCACCGTTTTTCGGCGGTCTGAAGTTGTCGGTGTCTGCGGCGGCGCTTGCCCCAGCGATGTGTCCGGTCCCGAGTGAAGAAGGCAGGGAAGCCCCTGGCGTTGATTCCTAATCAGAGATTGGATAAAGCCCCGTTTATTTAATTTCATTTTATTTCTTTGGTTATTTTCTTCAACTACTGTTCTCAGAGGGCTAAAGAAGCTCAGCTTTGGGTTTGTCCTTGGCTGTGTTTACGTGCCTATTAGTACTTAAGGTCCTTAATAATATTGTACTCTGAAAGGAGCGTTGTGCGTGTGTGGTGTGTGTTTGCAGCACAATTTCATGGCACTCTCCACGCAGAAGCTTTGTGGGTGATCCATTAGAAAAGATAAACATTTTCTTATCCCAGACACAAAAAGATAAGGAAAGATAATTGTGGCTTGATCTAAGCTAACTAACTTGGACTTCGTACAAAAACTACTCTGAGAGCCTCTCTCTTGATTGTTTTCAGTGTGTCTGTGTAATTACACAAAGAAGAGTGCTGGCAAAGGGTCCTGAATGCACAGCTCTCATCTGGCATTCTTCAGTGTGTCGGGTGTCGGAAATATTACTTAATTACTTTTCGTTTCTGTTTCAAAATCAGACAGTTTAGTGCTCCAGAAGGATAACGATCTGCCCAAAAGATAGCACTTCTCACCTGCACAGGCGGCGTCTATTTGATCCTTAAGCTTCCTGCCAGAACTGCTGCACTTTATTTTGCATACTGGATGCACTTCTACGGTGGCTCCTAAGTTTTTCTAAAGACGGGCACTTGCATTTGCTGGTAGCTGCTATGACCTAGATTTAGTCCCAAAACCAGAGGGGGAATGCTCCTTGAGCCGGGCAGCTCCATCTCACTTTAGATATGTACATGTTCTAGTATGCACATGGTGTTAAGAAAACAACCCCCCTCCCTAGATCCTGGAAAGACTAGACCTTGAATTTTTTTTTTCCCTGAGGGCGTAGAAGTCACTGAACCAGAATCTAAACTTCAGTGTATGTAAAATGCATTTTTGGCGCTTGTGTGCTTGAAGATAAACTCGTTGCTAATGTGCGTTGAATCAGTGCTGTCTGAGTGTACAGGCCTGCTCCTGACTTCTTGTCAGTAGCACTCCCTGGAGAAAGCAAATGATGTTTAGAAATCATCCCTGCAATCCCGTGGTTAACAGTGGAATTGGCAAGATAATTGCCACAGTATTTGCTGCTGTTTGGAGAAGTTGTGAGCGGCAACCAAGTCTGATATCGCGGCTGTTTGGAGAGGATGTAGGAGGGGAAAAAAAGACACCAGAAGGAACCTTGTTTAGTCCCATGCTACCCTTGGGCAGATTTGGGGAGGGATATAACTTCCTGCTTTTCTAAGCTCAGTTGGCTGCGTGGGGGGACTCATCAGTTCCAAAATACCTGCTAACTAGAGTACTCGGGCCCAGTTTCTGCCTGTCTGTGGGCAATAGTGTGATTTGCTGTCTTAATCAATCTGGAGGGCAAACATCTAGACAAAATAAATACAGTGCTGTGCACCTTTAGTTGTTTACCAGTGAATTTCTGGTTGGGAATCTAAATCACGTTTTAAAGACAGTAAGTAAGAATCAGAAGCATCTTGCTGAGAAACTACAACTCTTTCTGGCAGCCTGGCTAGGAACTGTATATATATACCTTTTGTGTAGTTACCTTATGCATAGGTTCCTTTTTGGGGACAAGACTGCTGGATTCTTGTTCCCCACCTCTGCTCTCTGTTACCAGTCTCTTAATATTGGTTTCATCTGTGGCTGGTTGGTGCTTATTAATTATTTTAAGCCATTAAAGTGTAGAATCCCACAGTGCCACTTATAACTGACTTCAGAATCAATGTGGTAAGTTTGGCAAGAAAAATATTGTCTTTAATTCAGGTTAGTACTGAGGTGAGGAAAAGGTGTTTCTCTGTATATCAACGGTAATTAAGGTTCTGCGAGCCAAATCATGCCTGCAGTGTGAGTTCTGCAGTTCCTTTGTAATAATTTTCTGCCCTGACACTCTTGTCCATTCTTATCTCCTTTAGGTGGATGACAAAGAGCAGAATTTGCTACTACAACCAGAAGGCAGTTAATGTTTCTATCAGTGATGCATGAACATCACTTAATATTAGAAGTGAATTGTGGTTGTACACTGTGAAACAACAGTGCATAGATGGCAGCTGCTTACCCCATTCTTGTGATCCATGCTTGCTGCTGTCATCCTTCAGGGATGAAGAGGAATTTTTGCTCCTATTCTAATACCATAAGCACTGCTGATCTCGTTAAGATTTGAGAAGAGGGGAATAATCAGTTACTTGTGGTTTACCCAGCAAGTGAGGTTTTTCTTGATTCATGTGGGTAATCAGAGTAAAAATACCTATAATTTAAGCTGTTGTAATCCACAGTTATTGTTTTATTTTCATTTTCATGAAATACTAAAATCTCCTGTCCTTTGTAGTGTGGGTGGTAGAGAATATGTATTTGTTTTTACCAGAGCTTGGCTGTGGTGTTGCCAGGATTTCCACTCATACTGAATCGCTGTTGTGAAGGTTGTTCAAAACAGTATATTAAAATGCTGTTTGTTTGTATTTTCCTTTCCAAGATCTACATGATTTTTTGGGAAACCTGTCTCAGGACATGGGACAAAAATGAAGTGCCTTTTTCAACCAGTCTAGCTGCAGGCATAATTCCCATGACCTGCATGGCTGAGCCCAGCTTGGTCGGAAGTTGTCTGATAAAATAACAGCTTCATTCCGTCTAATCAGGTTTTTTTCTCTCTGTGTAAGTGACACTGTCTGGCTTTCTCCTTCTTGCCTGGAGCACAGTTATTGGTAACAGCTTTACCAAGTGCACATACACAGGATTTGAATGAAAAAAAGGATGGATGGACAACTAAGAGTGAAACTAAATTGCTCAAGCAATTAGTCAGGAACACCCGGAGATTTGTCTGGTCTCTGGGTAATAGTTACAAAACATAATTTAAGAATGCAAGTTCATACCAACACCTGTGGAAGTGCTACTCTTGTGTACAGTCTTGGTGGCAAAATCCAAGTATTCAGCTGTTGTCTTACCCAATGGTGTTAAAATGAATGAGTCGTGCTTACTCCACGTGTGGAGCAAAGGCAGCCCAGTGACTGGGGCATTCAGCTGGTGGTCACTCCGGCTGCCTTCAGGTTCTTGTTCTGTCAGACTCCTCGTAACTTTGGAGAAAGTTTTAAGGGTTTTTTGTACTTCATTTTTTTTCTCTCCATCAAAGTAGTAACACTGTTTTGCAGAGTGCCAGAGTGGTAAATGCAAAGAACTGCACAGAAATTGGATTTCACGTAGATCCCGGTGCTGAGAGAGAACATTTCCAAGTCACGCTGAGAACTTGATGTAATTCTGATGGCTGTGAGCCTTCATTTCATTTTCTTCTTGTTCATGGAAATACAATCATACAGGATAGACATAATTTCATGCCGATTCATAAAGATGGATGATACATATTAGGTGCTTAACGTTCTAAAGATTACCTCCAGTTGTAAGTGGTTTATATAAAGGTTTTACTCTAATTTAAAACTTTAAGTTCTTAAGATTTTTCAAAATGCATTTGAGATTCTCCTGGCTGTAAAGAGAAAAAAAGAAACAAACAAAAAAACCAACCGAAGTATGGGCCTATAAGCAAATATTTTTTTTCGGTTTCTTATACAGAATGTTCCATTCTTTACATATGTCTTCATGTGATAAATTACAAAAGATAAATTTGGATTCCATGCTTCAATTCAGATGCAAGTATTCAACCAGTAATGATTTGCAAGGGTCATAACTGAGGGTGAGAGCACAGATACAGTGGATTACACCATCCCTGGCTGTGCACAGGCTTAAAATGTGACTGGAATTAAGGACTGCTGCTTCTTCATACACTTGTGATTTTCAAAAAGAAAACAGATAGTAATATTTAAAGCACTGATACACTGTTATTGTCAGCTCTTAAAAGTGATAAGAGGGTAAAGAAGGGTTACTATGAGTTACTGTGAGATAAATGTAAGAAATAATCTAGGTTAGTCATAATTTTAGGGGTATCAAATGCTAGTGGTTGTCTTTAAACTCGATAATTGGAGATTCTTGCACTCCTCTTGTAAAAGGATACTCTGACAAATTAAATTCTGAGCATGCAATTTTAATGACTTCTCTTAATATGACTTATCACATGACTTGTGATATTTTAAAAACAAAGTGGGGCCTTCAAATTCTTGGTCTGCCACTATTAAATTAGTGCCATTTAGCTTCCAATTATGCAGTTTACAACCAGGTAATTCTTAATTGATGATATGCTTTTAGTGTGTTTTCATATGCCTGTCGAATAATTAAAAGTGTTCTAGATGCTGGTGATTGAGTTGTTTGGCTCATGGGGTTCATGGGAGAGAAATCAAATGTTGCTGGAAGTGTTTTTGTTTGAAAGGGACAGAAAGCTCAGCCGGGCTGCAGAAAGCTCAGCCGTCGCCCCTGGATCCCTGGTGTTCACAGAGGGCGTAAGTGGAAACAAGTCTTTGCTTTTAAGGAAGGCTGACGTAGTTGCTTGACATTTGTTTTCATCTAAATTATTGTTATATTCTAGTCAGTTTGGAACTTCCCCTTTCTAGGTGAAGGATCCACAGCTGGAGTTGCCTTTGAAGAAAACAGTTAACCACTAGTTGTGCTCAGAATACCTCTGTCTTTCCTCAGTGTTTTTTTTTTCCCCATAATGCACAGGGAGTTTTTAAAATACTCTTTTATGAGTACTTAACTGACTCTTAATTTACAGACACTCTCTGTTGTTTAAATGCACTGACCTGAATCTTGGGAGGGAGCAAAGATACTGTAGTGGCTTGTTCTCCCGGCAAGTGTTTTAGATCTCCTGAGTGTTTAAATTCCTCCCCCAAGTCCAAGAGGGATTGGCTACAAGAACAGAGAAATCCTGTAGAGATCTTTATACTTAACATAATTTAATAGAACACATTTATTAATTTGAAAGCTTATCCTCTGCTTAGTTTTGCCAAGACAATTTCTTAAAGGAACATATTTTTGCAGCACAGTGTTGATCAATAGTATGTGATTTGTGTTCTGGACATTGAAAACCAGACACAGTCATCTCCAGACCAGAACAGTGAGTGGCACCTCACTGTCAGATGTCTCTAGAAGACTTTCTGCCATTAGGTAATGAATTAAAAAAATATATGGTCTCTTTATTGATCTCTTCTGTCCTGCTTGGTTTTTTTACACCCATTTGTTACTTTTCACTTATCTATTCTTCAAGTTCTTTAGGGCAGGGACTGATTCATGGTTACTTGGTTGGGATCTTACATTAGGTGTAGTGTAATGTCTCAGAGCTTTCATTTTCTAATTAGTTGGGTGAATTGTACAGCTTTAAGAAAATTTGCAGTTTACTTCCTTTTACATTTGACATCACCCAGTTCTGCTGTAGATGTACAGCAGCGTGTAGTGGATTTGCTGCGTTAAACACACTGTGGGCCTGTCAGTGTCCTAGAGAACTATTCTGAGCGATTTGGTTTGAGGCTGGAGGCTGCTCTCTTGGGGGTAAATGCCAACACAGTCTCTCTTCCTCTGAAACACACAGTATTTGAACGAGCTCTGAAGCTGCCATAAGAAATTCATCAGGTGTAAAAGGAAAAAGCAGTAGTTTTCCTTGCTGTCATGTAAAGGAGCTGTTATCCTTCTGCCTAAAGAAAGCTCAGAATGGTGTTTTCACAGGGTTTGTGTCAAGTTAGTTGTGACTCGCAGTGCTAGGCTGTGTTCTTTGTTGGCATTGTTTGGGTTGGGTGTATTAAACAATGGCCACAGCCTGCAAACGAGGACAAAAGCATTTACAAGGACATGCTTCCAGCGAGCAAAAGAAACCAGACTGCTCAGGAAAGGGGGGAGTAGCGGGTAGAAGATGGCTATTGCCAGTGTTAGGGATAGTGCACTGCAAAAGAAAGAAATCATACAATGAGAAAAACAGATGTGAAATAAGAGAAAAGAGCAGAAGTTTGTCTTGAAGTTGCTTTTTACTGTGGCTGTGCAGGAGTGTGAAGAGGAGTCAGTTTTAGGCAGCCTCCAGAGCTGGAGGAGTAAAGCAGAGAGAGCTGATTTCTGCCTCTTCCTCTTGCCCACGCTTGAGCTAGAATTCCAGTGGGAACAAAACTGCTCAGAGCAGGTTAAAGTGGGATTGCTCTGGCATCTCTGAAACCAGTCCAGTGTGAGGAACAACACGTATTCCTGAGGCATTGTAAGGTGTAATTAATGAAAGAGAATTATCTGTAAGATAAGCAGAGCAGTTATTCATAATTTTGCACTCTAAAACTGCTGTTTTACCTTTTTGGTCCTTCTGTAGCTGTTAAAGCTGTGTCTAATGCTGTCCAGTTTGGAGTGTTTAATCTGTGTGTATACACCTACCTATGAGCATTTATGTCACTGCTAAATTTCACATTGAATTTACATGAAACTAAGACTGCTTTCGTTTTAGTCCAGTGTATTAGGGTACTTTGGAATTTTCAGTATGCAGAAACAGGTACATATTGATTTCTGGTACGCTTGAGGAGGTTCACAAGGGACTCTTTGGTATAGTTTATTGCATCAGTATTGCAATCAGTGTCTAATATATCTCTAACATTAAACAGTCAAGGTAGATGAAAGCAATTTGTTTGCAGTTGGCAAGAAAAGTTTACAGTTGCCAATCTACAGAAACAGTGCAGAAATACTCTCTTTCTGTCTAAAATGCAGCCTTATTTTATCATGGTGGCAAATTTTTCATTGAGTACAAATACCTCAGTACCTTGTCCTTTCACTGAGGAACATAATGAGCACTCCAGCCTTTCCAAAGCTCTGGCTTCTCTCTGTCTGAGTCTTTCAGACAGCAGGGCATGGCCATTTGCTGAAGAACACGGTTGGGGCTGTAAGGCCTGTGTATCCTTTCTGCAGGGAGCATCAGCTTTGGAGAGAGATCACTGGGCAGATCAGCTTGGTATGCACCGTGCAATAAACAGATTAATGTCTGTGTTCTACCTGGCATTAGTCATTATATCTGAGTTACATTAGAGCTTGCAGAGAGTTGGGGATGTCTGCATTGGAGAAGTGTCCCCTTTGGAGGGCTTTTTTGTATAAATCATGTTATCATATCAAAAGAGATGGTGAAAGATTGTAGGTGTTTTTTTTTAAAAAAAAGTGGATTGTATAGAATGCTAATCTTTTTCATGTTTTTTTTAGAAAGTGAGGAAGAGCTATGGCAAAGAAGAATGTGGCAAAAGGGGTGGTGAAAGGAGCAGGTAGTCAGTAGCTGCTGTGGTTCACTTTAATTTCTTTCAAGAGGTGAATAATAACATACCTTACTAACAATCCCAAATTGTGAAGCCAGGTGTCTTTTCCAGAGAAGAAGGTGGATTTAGCTTTTCAGCCCTTTGTGCGCAGTACAAACAGCGCTTCTTACCAACCTCATGACGGCTTCTGCAAGAGGTGGTGACATCTCTTTGTTGTCTGTAAGCATTGTGCTGGCAGTTGCTTTTCCCATTAAGTAGACAGAAGCATAATTCATGACTGAGCAATGTGAACAAGGTTAAATTAAGAGAATACAAGTGGCAGCAGGAATCAGTGAGACTCCATGGCAGATACATTCTTGGTAGGGTTCAGGCTAAGGATGGTACACTTCCGATGTGGCTGTCAGACAATGGTGTAGCATCTCTGTAGAAAGTTTTTGGAGGTGGCTGCCAACTCTTTTAAGGATGAACTTTGGTTCTGTGGTCTGTGCTTGTATTACATTCAAGTTTGGTTTAGATTATGTGTTTCCCCTAGGGCAAAGTGTACAGAGATCAACCCACAAATTAACCAGCAACCTTCCTGGTGCCTCTCTGATCATGCCCTAGGCTCAACAACCTGTCCTTGAGATTGCTTCAGCTGCATCTTTGCAGGTCTCCTTATAAGAAATAAGTAGTGTTTTAATTATGTGATTTTCTTTTTAAAGTGTTTCTAGGTCTTAGTCTGAATGTGGATGCTTAAGGGTAAATAAAAACTTACATTCTTGAAATATATTCTCAAATACTTATTTGTGGAGGTGCTAATTTCATATACTGCAAAGGAATGTTTGTGTTGAGAGTTTTCATTTTCCTATGGGATCAATACTTGATGAACTGAAGAAATCATCCTAAACTTCCTTAAGCATTGACTGGGAGGAAAACCAGATTGTTTAACAGAATTACCTGCAGAAATGGTCTTAAAGGGAGGAAAACACAGAAAGGTAATAAAATAGGTATCCCACCTAGGGAATAAATGTAGAACCAAGTGTGCAAACAGAGTCTGGGATAAGGATAAGACAACAGGAAGCTCTTCTGGCCTGCTGAAGCTGAGAGACAGTGTGCACTGCTTTCTGGAGATCTGTGTGCTTCCCATCTGGTGACTGCCCAGACAAAACAGCAGAACCATCTGCCTTCCAGCTGGTCCATCAGAAGGTGCCTACGGGAGGCTCACGTGTTTGGTTGTGGAGCCTGTCAGTCCTTGCAGCCCAAAGATGGGATGTGAGGATCAGCAGGGAAAGGCAGAAAGAAGGGGGAAAGCAGGGAAAAGAGGAATGCATGCAGAGAGGGCTTTCTTTTCATAGTTCAACTTTCTGTGTTGCCCACCTGCTTGTGTGAGGTAATGGTGTAAAACCAATACCCAGTTTTTCTTAAAGCATCAAGTGTATGGTCTTGCATCCATTTGTCTTAACCTGTATTAATTAATGAGTGGAAATCAGCTTAAATGGCAGTGTGCAGAAATCTCAAACTTACATGCTGACTTCCCTTTTCTCTCCTGGAAGCATGTGCAAATGTTATTAAAAGAAGAAGGATTGGAATGCTTGCGACAAACAGTAGCTCCCTGTAGTGGAGCAAGACAAAAATGGCATCTTGCAGAGTTGGCATAGTTTGCTATAAAATTAAAGATATTTTACTAGGACGTTCACTTTTGATTCATGGATTGATTACTGGCTTCTTGTTACCTGCTTTAAACTTTTGTGAAAAATTTAGACTCCTAACAATGCCTTCCATTCAGGAGACCTTCTAACACCTCCTGTTTCAGAGGCTTATTCTGGGATTCTTTTTGTTTGCTTTGCATAATGATTCATTAAATCATAAGAAGCAGAAGGATTGCTGTGAGAGTTGTTATATTCTGCTCTCCTTTCTGGTTCTGCAGGGGAAGGGAAAGCAAGTGGGGCAGCATCCGACTGGGTCAGGGATACCAGGAGAGGGGATGGGATGGAATCCCTAAACCTGGCTGGGCAAAGGGACGGAGCTGCTGCAGTCCCTAATGAGGTTTACTAAGAACAGCAGCGGGTCCTTTGCCAGTCTTGGCAGGGGCCAAGGGTATTAGCTGTGTGCAAGGGTTGAAATAGAAATCAAGGTTTATTTTTAGCACTGGTCTTGTCAGGGCATATTGGAAACCTGATCAGCGAAGGAAGTACCATCATGCTCAGTGCGAGGGAGGCGCCACAGCACCTGCACAGACTGTGTGATCCTGAGCTGGAGGTGCAACTGGGAGACTTGGATTTATCTGGCGTGTTGCCTTCTCCAGTAGCTGGTTCCTGATTCCTCTGTGGGTTTGGTTTATCTGTGATTCCCTTGGCCAGACACGTGGTGCTAAACGGTGATGAGGGCACAGAAGGAAAACTGCTTCCCAAATCCCCTAACCATTTCATATTCCAAATGCCCTGCTTTATTATGCCTGAATGCAGATATTATTATTATTGGCCACATGTGTGGCTTATACTTTTATTAATTTTACCCGGAGCATTTAAAGGTAGACTGCTGTAAAATAAACACACACATTATGCTGATCACAAATTATAGTTGTGAAAGCCTTTAGTGACTACTGTGGGAGGGGAAGCTCAGAATAGAAATGAGATTTAATTTGCCTCTAAGAGAATTTTTCTTCTCCAGGAAGTTTGCTGAATATGTCCATGAAAGCACCCCCCATAATGCAGCATGTGACACAAGTTCTAGTGAAATGGTTGTTAACTGGTTTCCTTTTCTGGGGTATCCTGATTCATTACAGAAGTATTAGGCTTATTTTGCAGAGATAGGTTTTGTGGAAAATTCTTTTTCATGAAGCTTTGCTCCAGAGCAGACTGCCACATTCATTATGGAAAAATAGGCAAAGACATTATAGGTATCTGTGCCAAAGAACATTTAAATTTAATAATAATTTAGATGCCTTTTATCATATTAAAGCAGAATAAATTTGTATTTTTTTAAAGGTTGCAGAGTGCAACAACATGCAGCTCATTTTCTCCTACAGTAAGTAGTAAAAAGAGGATTTTGAAAATCAGTTTGATATTGCAAATTTACCATAAAATTTACAAAGAACATAAAACCTGTCTGTTGACCAGAGATTTGGTGAAATTGAGCTTGCACATATCAGGGATGTACCTAATGTGATGGCATTTCCCTTTTAATGATGTTTTGTTCCAATCCGCAGTTCACATTTTGTTCTGGATTTCTCTTGGTTACATGGATCACATCTGTGTGACACAAAGGTGCACTCGTGGTGCCTTAAATCTGCTACTTTCAAATTTGTAAGGACAGTGTTTCTATGCAGGTAATGAAGCACTGAAGCAGTGAACCCAAAATATTGTAGCTGACATACAAAATCCTTTGGCTGACTATTTCTCGACTTTTTTCACCTCTGTGTCCTTTGCAAGCTGAACTGTTTCTGTAACCCACTTTCCTGTTCTGTAGAACCTCAAATAATCTTTTGCAGCCTTAATAATGAAGATGAACTAATTGCTTTGCAGATACACCTTTTTAATTGAATGCCTTCTAATCATGAACATTATTCAACTGTTTATGTTTATTCAACTGTTTATTTATTCATTTGAAAATAAACAATCTCCCACATCCATTATGACTAGTTCGTTCAGCAAGATTTCTAATAGTAAAATATTTCTGCAAATAAAATAAGATGAATATTGTACCTGTTTAATTGCAGCTTGCTTCTTACCATAACTTTGTTACACAAGTTCAGATGTTTAAACTGTGAGAGTTGAGGCAAAATTCTGATGTTGGTCTTAACTGAAGCTGGTGTAGGAGAGGAGTGAGTTTCTTCTGTTGGGCTCTTTTCCCAGCTGGACTGAGTTGGCTCAGGCTGCCTGGGTACCACCTGTCTCCTCCCTTGCTGATGGAGACTGAAGGGAAGGTGTACCTGGATTTCTATATTTATCTGAAATCTAAAGGGTATTTGAGGAAGTTTATGCTCCTTCAGCCTATATGAAGGTCCTATTGGGTACTAATGCCCTGGCTGTAGGTTTCTGTTCTCAGCACACCTGCAGTGGGCTGCTTTTCCTCTGACTGTTTTCACTTCTAATTGTGTTAGAATAGATAATATGTTCTTCTCCACCTGGTGTTCTTTGGGCTAGATTCCCATCCACATGGCATGCAACAGTGTACAGAAGTCAGATTTTTGCCTGATTTTTAATCTAGATGGTGAAATTACAGTGAATCCCTTTTTTAGCTGTTCTCTCTGCCTGTGGGTAATCTCACCATGCTGTGATATATTTGAGCTGTTTGAAAAGAGCCTCAGAGATGTATAGGATAGAACTGAGAAAGACTTTTGTTTGCTGTTGCAGTGGAAAATTAATTCAAGACATGGCAACAGCTGCGGGTGACAATTTAGAGTTGCTGAATAAGTATTGTAATCAGCATTTATCACTGACATCACATGGGATTAAACACTTTGAGGTGATTGTTCTTGGGCACAGCCTTAGGGAGGGTTATTACCATGACACGACTAGTTGTCATGGCAATGCATGGAGAAGAGGGAGACTCTTCCTTCCTCCTTTGCGTTCTGCACTACTCATATTAAAGGGAAGTCTGAGATCACTGGCAAAGCTGTTGTTGTCTTCTTCTTTAAACTATAACGCCAAATTCTGCTGTTGGTCCTTCACGTTCTAGTTGAGATCACAGGAGTTACACGTTCCTTTCGTGAATTGCCTTTTCTGAGTGAAACAGGCCTTGACTTTTTGTAGTTGGTTGGTTGTGTGATGTGTTCTCTTGCGGCCCCTGAAGTTGAGCTCCCTGTATCTGTCAGCCAAGGTGAGAACAAGGTGTCACTGTGTGAGAACATTCCCGGTTGAGCTGCGCAGGGAAGTGGGGTAATGCTGTCTTACGGGTTGCCCTGCCTGCTTTCCCTGTACCACTTCACCTGCAAGGTGCTTAGTGAAAGTGAAAGTTGATACTAAAGTAAAGAAAATCTGTGGAAAGTGATACAGTAAATTAGCCTCTATGACTTCTTAATGGGTTTCATTATTTTAACAACATTAATATTGGTAGTTTTTCCTTACTAACTGCGAGTCGTAACCACTGTGCTCAGCGTGGTGAAACCTGAATAAGGTGAATGGGTCCCTGCACAAATGCTCAAATTACTGTTTTGGAGTCTAATTTACAATTAAAATTTATTTTTGAAGATTCAGTTTTAGAAGTACAGTGTAAGCATCCCTTAATGGCTCACTTAATGCAGCTTATCCACTTTCTGTTTAATGTGATCAAGTAATGACAGGTCTTTATAAACCTTTCCCTGCTCAGGTCTCATCAGAATATGATTCTACCAGTGCTAATGGACTATTACCTAAGTATGTCCAGCCCACAAATGCACATGGGGTAGAAAAGAGTTTTTATTATTAAGTGTAAGTCAGACTTATGACTGTGCTAAATACTTGGGTTCGTCTTAGAAGAGTTATATAATAAGTTTGATCTTTTTGAAACTATAGTCCTTGGCTGCACATTTTAAAACATAGGTTTTGTAACTGTGGTTTTTAAAAAGAAAAGCTGTGCCAGGTCTGAGGTCTCACTTGACAAGTTTTTCATTACAAGTTAAGCAGCCCTCAGTTAGTTATTTAATAAAATGATCAGCAACCTCAAATGGAATGTTATGTATTTTAGATATTTACTTATTGAGTTTCAATTGTGGAGCTTTTCTTAATACGGAATGATTCTTTCTTACAGTTGCTGCAGCCCAAGCCATAGCAGAAGAAAGAAGAAGCCAAAGTGGCATTAGCCCTCTTGCAGTCCAAACCTCAATAAAGACAGCAACTAAACCAGGTACAATTATTGGTCATTGCTCTTAATGAAGTGCTGGGTTCACAAGGGAGAGTTTGTAGGGAATGAAGAAAACATATTTTAAGAAGGAGTTTCATGCTCTTTCTTCAGGAGGCATCAGAGGCCAGAGCCACCTGGTAGATGGTTGGTAGATTCATTAAAGTTCTGGTTTTCATGACAGATTTCTGCTCTTGACTGGCTCAGAGTTCAGTTGAAGTTGCCTGTCTTGTAGACAGAGCATAACAGCAAAAATAAATTACTGTCTTGTGCTCTGGGCAACCTACCATTTCACTTCGTGCTGAAATTTAAGTTTTGATACCTGAAAAGACTTAAGCAGTCTTGGTTCTGCTTAGCCTGCAAATGAACTGTCCTGCAGTGCTCTGAATTGGTTGTGACAGGTGAACAATTTGTTCCTGTAATTCTTGTTCATGGAATTTAGTATGTAGAAGAGTGAGGATTAGAGCTGAATTTGGAATAAGGGTGTGTTCTCACACATATCTGGCTACTGCTTAGTCTTTCCTTTGGCTGAACCCATTGAGCCTTCAATATGGTGTCTGCTTTCTTCTGCACCCATTAAAAACAGTGGGTTGGTTGTGGTGAGAGAATGGAAAGTGGGGAAAAGGAGGGTGCTCAGCTTCCTATGAATTTTTCAGATGACAACTTTAATCTCTGTATGAAGTGTGCAATGATTTGTGGTATGTGCATCTCTCAGGAAGTTTCATTCTCCTTTTGATAGTAAAGACTTTTGACTTTTTATTTAAATTTGAGTGTTCAAAATCACTGACAAATGTGTGTTTTCAATTTTTGTTTTGACAGTCATAGATGGCTCCACTCTAAGAACAGAAGAAAGGCAAAGACTGGCCAGGGAGCGTAGAGAAGAGCGGGAAAAGCAACATGGTATTTTCATGTTTCATTTAAAATGCAGTTTTCTGAAATGTTTGTGATAAAGGAATAACTTATTCCTTGTTCAGTCACTTTTTTCCAGCTTCCTGGGGACAAGAAACAAGGTCTACTTTTGGTCTTGCATCAGTGACCATCTGTGAACCAGAATGAAGAAGTATTTGATTTGAGAGGAAAATGCTGCAGAGAGTTTTAGCTTCTTGAAGCTCTGTGTCACTTCTGACCTTCCATTTCTTAGTGAGCACCAAGAAAATTTAGCCAATTTCTTATTGAAATCCTCAACAAAAACACTTGAAAATAAAACTTTTAGCTTAAAACTGCTTCCTGTAGCCCTGAAGAGTGAGGTTTAGGCAATGCTGATTCGGAGAACACCGAAGATTTAGTTAGTTGAATGGCTTGTTTGCCTTGAACACTGCTTCCCTTGTTTCCCAGCACACTGAAATGACTCCTGGATTGAAGTGTCAGCAGTATACGCTTTATCTTAGCAGGGAATCTGAGATCTAGAGAACAGCAGAAAAGTCTTGCCCAGCTTTATGGTGTTTGTGACGTGGATCAGTGCATGTGTGTGCAGTCAGAGATGAAAGGGTCACAATGTTCCCTGCAGTCCTGGGTCTTGAGCTCCCAGCTTGAGAGGAGTGGTGTCTCTCAGATCTGTATGTTTGTTTGTTAACATAAAGACCCACAACAGCAGGAGTGATTGTGTTACCCTAACATGGGGAGAGGGTGGGACTAAGATGCATATCAATCTAGAAATATTTTGGGGGCTCTGTATGTAGATACTGCCTGTGCACTGTTGGTGTAATTATCTGGTCTCTTGGTTCATTTCATCTGTCTAGCCATGGAAAATACACTTTGCATTCAGCCACTAGCTTTGTGTCACAGAACCTGGAGCTTCCTGTTAAACTGCACACAACTGTTCCTTGGTGGAGGCTGCAGAGAATAGTGAGAGAACTATTTTGAACTCAGATGCAGGAACTGTATCTTGTCACTCAGTGCTTTAAATCTTTTCATTATATTTTGTTCTAAAAATAAAAAAAAGAAAATTGCAACATAGGAAATGCTGCCTGTTGATTCTCAACTTACTGCTTTCTTACAAAGACTGCACTATTATGTCAACAAGAAAAGTATTAACATAGGGAACATAGCTTAACATAGGGAATATGCCTGTCCTGATATTCCTGTCTAGACAGTAAGGTCTAGTGTCAGGCAAGGTTGTGATTCTACCCTAACCTGGGGACAGAATGTCATCGTGCATTGCCATCCAGCTCTGAGAGCTCATCTTGCTGTATGATTTCATTTTAAGTGGTAATAATTCTGCCTGAGTAGTCTTTGCCTGTAAAACTTGTATTGCAGTACCAGTGAATGGTTAAATTTGATTTTAATTTTTTCTTAAAAATTTACAGCTGCCAAAGAGACACAAATCCTTGAAAAGGAGAGAAAAGCAAAACTCCAGTATGAAAAACAGTTAGAAGAAAGGCAGAGAAAGCTAAAAGAAATGAAGCAGAAAGAGGAACAACGGAGGGCAGCAGTAGAAGAAAAGAGGAAACAAAAAATAGAGGAGGAAAAGGTACTACACATCAAAGTTCTATAGTTTTAAAGAAACTCCTATGTTATTTTCCTACATTATGCTCTGTAGTGGTGGGAAATATAAAACTATGGAAATGGTGAATGTATTAGAACATGCAGGTATTTTCTACATCAGTGTAATGGGCTCTGTAGACGTAAGTCCTCCTTCTCCATAACAGCTTTAGCTGTACTCGAAGCACTTGGGACTTCAGGAGCTGTGGCTGCTCTTTGGCCGCTGGTTATTTTTCACACAAGCAAAAACCCCACCCTATATTCCCAGGTTTCTACATTCCTTCAGTGCACTTTGTAGTCTGTTTGTTAATCAGTGAGGGTGACAGGTCTTAGACTTCTCTTATTTCTGTGTCTTGCTTCCTGGGAGCCCTGATGTGGCCTGAGAGTCTCACATTCTTTCAGTTCCTCTAAGTTAGAACTCATTACTGTGTGATGAGCAGTTGATGTTATCTGTGTAGTTACCATTTGCTGCTTTGAACCGTGTAGTGACTGTTGTCACTGGGCTCTTTGCCTTTGCTTTGACTGCACACGGACCAGCAAAGCAGTATTGGATTTCTGGGGCTCATTGCAAATGGACAGAAGCTGAAAGCAGAAATAAATACATGAAGTTACTGCATCGCTTTTGATGAGTAGCTCTGCTAGTGCATATGAAATGTGGTGTGAGTTCTGGGAGGGTTCATTTCCAAGGTGTTAGCAGTCGAGGCATCACACATCCGTGCCTTCATAAGCTGGGTGTAAGAACTTGCTGTGGGTCACTGGGGAAGAGCCTGTAAGCCTGGCTGGCTGCTCACTTGGAGTCCAGCAATGTTCTAGCAATCCATCTTTACCCTTTTTGACTTGCAGTATTCTGCACTGGTGTTTGGTTTTCGGTAATCGGCTCCTGGGTGTGATCAGATTGATACTCAATTTGAACTTCATGGAATAGTTGACATTGCTGGAGAACAGAAATGGTTGGGTGGGCCAGGACTGCAGTCCAGTGCTACATCATCTCTTTTAGCAACTACTTTATGCAAAAAGCATCCCTTCTACTTCAAGAGGTGTTATCTTTACCTTTATTACATTTATTCACATAATTTTGAGGGTGGTGGATATGTTTTAAGTGGCCACTTGGATGAATAATCAAGGAAGGCAAGAACTAGCTGATGTGTGTTTGATTGTTGTTGACCTTGTCTTTTACTAAGTCCCTGGAGATGACCTTCTACATAGAGATTTATGCATGAAGAATCTGGCAGGTGGGAAAACAGTGGGGATTTGACCTGTAAACCTTGCCTTTAACCAGAAAGTGAAAACAGATCTTTACTTTGTAGAAAGTAATCACCTTTAAGGAAGCTAAGCTGTGTTAGGGCAATTTTACCAGCAAGATACCATGTACAATTGTAAATTTAGTAGATAGGAGTATATAAAAAATGCATAACCTGCAACATTATTGTTTACATTCAGCCAAGTCTCATTTAGTTAATCATCTTTCGTAGAGTAGAAGCAACAGCACAGTAGCAAATACTGTGGAAGAAGAAGTGGCTCTCTGCCTAAGAGTCTTGAAGACCACTAGCCGTGGCTCAGATTGAGATACCTGTCTTGTCACAGCTACTCAGTTATTCTGTACATCTGTGCAACTCACTGTATTGATGTCTTGAATTTGTTTCTGTTAATAAAGTGAAGCCTCTGTTTTTGACTGTGACTCTGAAGAATTACTGTGGTGCAGGTACCTCCTTGGAAATACAATACAGATTACATAATGTGTGGGTACTTTGGCACTCTAGTTCAGGTTTCTGTAACAGAGGGGAAGCAAAACTTCGTATTTCAAACAAAAACTTCTAGTTTTATCTTTTGTCAGTGAGCAGAATCCCCCTTCTTTCCTTCCAAGTTCACATTGTCTGTTTTTCACTGTGATTCTTCTAGTTTGTGTAGTGAAATGGTGTAGAAAAAAGGTGAAAGTCTTGTGTCTTCAAGAGGGAGAAGTGGCTGGATAATGAGTTCCCTTGGCATCTCACTGCAGTGTATCAGCAGTAAATACTGCTTCGAAAGATCACTTGGGATGTAACTATTTCAGAAGAGAAATCTCTTGTTGACAGATGGAAACCTGGCTGGCAAGAAACAGTCTTACAGTTCATCTTTATGTGCAAGAGCTGAAGCTCCCCTGTTAGCAGTTACTAGTTATGGAGACAGGAGCAAAAGCTTCTTTCACCCCCCTTTGTCCTGTCAGCAGGGGTTGCTGAGTTGATTCTGGAGTTGATTGGTCTTCTTTTTTTCTGCAATATTGCCTTTGTCTTGCTGTTTCTGGTTTCATCATATATCTCTTAATGTCTGTTAAGACTTCGGTCAGTGTTTGTATAGTTCTCTGAAAATACAGAAAACCTCTATTTGTTATTCTATAATGAGAATTCTTATCACCCTTTAGAAATAACTTCAGAATATAAATAGTTGAAGGGGTAAGCAATTACTTTTGTTCAGTTTGGGGTTCATCCCTATTTAGAAAATAAGTAGTGCTGTTTACTGAATAGGAAATCTGTTTGGTGGCTATTTTAAGAATAGAGTAGAATAGATTATCTGTGCTTTAGCTCAACCTAATCATGTTTGCTGTGTTTCGAAGCCATTACTTACCTTCAACATTCTTTACATGATAATTTCTTATGAAAAGCTTGTTAATCAGGCAGCATAGGTAAAACATTATAAATCATACAGGGGGAGGTGGGTCTGTATTTTGGTCTCTGGTGTAGCTGTGCTTTATGTCTACAAGCTTCACAGAGGTGTTGTTTGATAGGAGAGATACGAAGCAGTTATGCATCGTACCTTGGAGCGGAATCAGCGGCTGGAAACACGGCAAAAGAGGTGGTCGTGGGGAGGATCTGTAACTCCAGATTCAGAAAGCAAAACAGGTAAGCAGCACATTTTCTAGTAGGACTAAAATCACAGAATATTATATGTGAACACTGGCAGATGCAGCACTATTCACAGGGATCTGGGCATCCTTTACTGTCTTGGATCTTAAAGCAGGATCTACGGGTAGCTAATGGGGAAAGAATCATATCTGTACATGCCCTGAAATGCTCCTCAGACTTAGAGCTATTTTTGACCTGGAGAAGAGCTAGAGAGAAGCCCGATGGGAAATACAAGACCTGGCAGAATTGTATTGCCAGCCCCCAACCCTCAGATAGGGGAATTGTAATGCATAATGTTAAAATAATTCTGAGTCCTTCAAATGCAGTACATGTAATGGAGTATTAAGACTGGTGATAAAAACAAACAAACAAAACACCCCGGTTGTATTGAAATATCAGATCTAAACTGTTTTAAACACACCCTTAGAGCTGCAGCATGCTGACTGATTATTTGAATGCCCAGTCATGGGTAAGGAGATTCAGTGGGCACTGCCCAAGCTTCTCAGAGCATGGGTTGTATTCTAGATTAGGTGATGTGTTTTAGCACTCTTCAGTCTGAGCTCAGATCATTTCCTGTTTCACACAATTAACTTTCTGCTTGTAAACATTGTAAAACCAAACTAGCAAAACAGGGTTGCATTGGAAGGGATCTTTTCATGTACTACCTGACTGGAAGACCCTGCCAATAACCTAAAGTTATTGCCAAGGAATAAAGTAAAAGAAAAAATGCTTCAATTCAGCCTATCTTCTGTATTGATGGAACTGTACTGAGTTCATTTTAGTACTGTCATCTTTTGTCAGCTTGAGTGTGTGTTTATAACATGTTTGAAAGTGCTTTGATATGTTATCGTTATTTTTTGGTTAACTTGCATTTTTGCCGTTTGACCTCGTGACTTAGTTTACAAACCTTCTTCTTCTGCAGAGCAACAGAGCACAGATGAAGGTGGAACTGGTGGTATTGATTTCTAAAATGTTCTTTTTCTGTTGTTTTATACTTACTACTAACCTTTTAAACTTGAGTTGTTCTGTCTCTGAAACTAAGGAAAACCAGCTTCTTGTAGATCTTTTCCTGGATCTTGGCCAGCTGTGCAACAAATGTGATCCCTAAGTAGAAGGCAGCCCTCCTTGTTTTAACTATCCCTCCCAGTTAATTCAACTACAGCTTAAGTCACAGCATTCCGAGGGAATTTTCAGGGACAGAATGTGTGCATTTGGGTTTTTTAAGATGGCTGAATACAGCATGGGTAGGAGAAGAGAAATTCTTAGGGGCAAGTATTAGAATGAAAATCAGTTCAGTAGTCTGGGTTTTTAAAATGCAATTTCAAATCCTTTCATTGCTGCCTAATTTGCAAAAAGTACATGGTAGGGCTTGGTTTGTTTTCTTTTTGCTTTGTTTTACCAGCAATTGAAGTAACATTTGCAAAATCAAATGGTATTTTGCTGAAAGGGAATGAATCCCTTGTGCAGTTTGATACTTTTTCCATGAAGGGTTTTGCAAAATCAGATCTGTCCAATTATCTAAAGATAATTCTATACATTAAATGTGTTTTGGATTTCTGGCACTTTCCAGTGCACAGACTAAGCCATTCATAGAAATGCTTTGAATCACTGATATATTTGTCAAGGCTATATGTTTAATAAGCAAAATTATTTCTTGTAGCTGGTTGGAGATGATGATAACTCTCAGCTGAGACCCAGTTGAATCTGAATCCTGACAATCTGTGCATGCCCACAGCATTACTAATGCAATGCAGCTGTTCTGTAACACAGACAAGTGAGACTCCAAAATGCAATGAAAGTCTGACTGAGTATGATTTAACTACTCTGGCTTATTCCGGCAACACAGTAGAAGAATGTTTATTTTATTTAACTTCTCCCTCCTTATTTTAAACCTAAACTTAGTAAAAAACATAAAGTAATGTTCTTTGCTCTCACCTAAATGATGTGAGGAAATGAGCCTTGTCTGTCCTTTTTATTGTGAAGGAAGATCTTCAGTGCTGCTGAAGCACATTTAAGAAAAGATGTCTTCGAACGCAAATGCTCCTGATATAACAATAGGTGCTTAAACTGTGACTTATGCATCATCAATTAGCAAGAGGAGGAGCAGATTGTTCAGCTACAATAGATCAATTTGGATAACTTGGCACCAATTTGGAAAAAAAATTGCTATGGAGATAAACAGATAATGCAGTGTCTTAGTCAAACCCTTGTACTTCCTCATTGTTTTAAATTTGTGTTTGATTTTATGTTACTGTTTCAAGCATACAGTTGTCATACATGAGGTGGATAATGTGAAGCCATGGTTGGTTTTACACTTCTCATATTTATTCCTGTTTCAGGATAATTCTTTTTAACTTTCTGAGAGCCCATCAGGTAATTATTATGAAAAATCTACCCAAGCCATGTAGGATACTTAAGTCCAGCTGACATTCTAAAAAAATCCTTATTTGGTTCATTTCACCTTATATTTACATAATTGCTGGAAAGACAATTACCTTTTGTTTTAGTCTGAAAAATGACTTCATATAAGCTCTGCTGCATTACATCATTGGGGCCGAGTAGTGCACTGTCTTTAGCAGCATGTCTAGAGCAAATTTCAGTACAACACTATTTTTCCACAACAGTTTCTGTGGCAGATTTGGGATTAAAGCCCATTTCTTGAAGTGAGAACCATTGGGGGAACAGATTTCAAATATTCATTTTAGGACAGAAGGCTTTCTTGTGTGTTGTATTGCTGTGCAAAAAAAAAAAAAAAATACAAAATCAGGTGTGTCTTCCATGAGCTGGCTGTATCAACAGTAATATTTAGGCACATTGACCGGTAGAGCAGAACTTTTGGGTGATACAGTGTGCTCTGGAAAGTGAATCCCATGTAATTTGAACATTTCTCCAGCCATCATTCTGTAGGATGTATGGAGTGTGATTCATTGAGACCACAGCAAGGATCCTACTGATGGCCTGAAGTTTAAAAATTGATGAAAGCCCCAGAGTCAAATGTTACATTGATGACATTGCTGTCAGTGCTCAGATGAAACAGGCAGGGTGTGGGTCTGCCAAGAGGAATGGCCAGGCTGTGTAATAAAGCATCCTTGATGACAGAGCCCTGGTAAATGAGGCAGTTAGTGGTGAGTGCTGAGGAGAACTGGAGATTCAGGTGCTTCAGGAGTGGAGACACGCTGTTAGAATACAAATGGGGCTGCCAGAGCCTCTCCTTTGTAAATAAAGAGCTTTCTTGTCCTAGTAGAAATTTGGAGGGAAGTGAGAGACAGCTAATCTTATTTTATGTAGCCTAATTTTATCCAAGCTCAAATAGGCTGTGCTGCAGCTCCCTCTCTCAGTGAAACCCTGTGAGAAGCCAGGATTGAAAGCTGCTTACTCTCATAGTGATTTTCTTAAGATACCATGTTTCCCAGCTCCTTACCCAGTTTGAAGCCTTCCTGCATGGCAGCCCTGTGCTTTCTTGAGTCTGCTGCTGCACTTTACTTTCCCCCTTCCATTTGGAAAACACAGAAGTCTGTTATCACATGGGCTGAGTGCTGTTTGCTTCTTCCATTTCAAATCCCATGAGGGAAGTTTTCTAACTTTCCCCTAAGAAAGATATTTGAGATACTTTTTCAAAAGTTATTTTGTAAATAGCTACATAACCAGACTGACTGACTTGAGAATGTCCTGTCCGTGTTCTAAAGGTTTTTTTCTAGTGAACCATCCAAATCTTTAAAGTCTGCAGGAGCTGTCCTGTGGGTGAGGTAGGGAAAAAGTTAAGGCTCTCTGATCATATATTTGCACATGTATTGATCAAAAAAGCACTGACCTCTTAATATCTTAAGCAATTAATGCAAACTCAGATTTTCTGGGAAAAGAAAACTCAAATATCTACATGAACACCCTTTACCAATTAGATTTTTTTCCTGTCAAGGCATGAGTTGAGATAGTAGCTCATTCTCTCACCACTGCCCTCTGTTTCCCTGAAATAGAGACAGATTTTTTTTTTCTTGTCTGAACAGTCATATTTAGCCAGTACTTTCTTCTTTTGAGTCCCCTGGTAGAAATACGTCTCTTTATAAAACAACACAGCCCGCCTCCTGAACTTGCAACCTTGCTGGAAAAGAATTAACTTTGTTCAATATCATTTTTCTTTAGTCAAAGTTCAGTTTTTTGCACTCTGGATCTCAGTAGGTGATAGACCAAACCTCAGATGTCACACAAGTACTGAAGTCCTAATTTGAACTAAGGGAAATTTGTGTGAAGTGTCCGTGATGTTTGCAGGCCTTGGACTCTCTGGAGTTCAAGCAGGAGCCAGGATTTCCTTTTAAGAGCAGACACTAGGGGGAAGCCTTTACCTTCCAAAACACCCAAATACACAACTGATGTGTTTCCTGATTTTCGTATATAAAACCTCTTAAGGCTGTTTAGTTATCCCAGTTCTCAGGCTTCATTCATGAACTGCCCCTTTTTTTTCTTCTTGTTATGTTGGGAAAATATCCACTAAGCTCAGCTCTTCATTTCTTAACTAGATTCAGTAGATTTCCCTTTCTCCCTCTTATCCTTGCTCTTGTTCACTGTCCCAAGAGCCTTCCCACAGGGCTGTCCATAGCAATCCTTATGGCCTGGCTCTGGCTGTAAGGGGCTGTTGTAGCATGCTGGCAAAGGGAAAAGATGCTGCCTCTGTGGTGAGTAATGCTGCTTTGTCCTTTGGTACTTCTGCACTAATGAGTTCAGATTAATCATCTTTGCTGTCCAATATGGCAGTGAAATCGATTCTTTGTGTTTTGTGTGTTTGTTAAGCTGATCTGCACTACTTCATGTGCATTAAATGTTTTCTGCTTAGTGAGTTTCTATAGCAACAGGTACATGCTTTTCCAGGGCTTTTACACTCCGGAATAGTGTTCATCCTGAAAGCACAATATCTGAAATTAAAAAGCTGTTATTTATCTGACTTGCAGTAAACTTGCAATTCTGCCATCTGAGATGTGACTTACGTGTGTATATTTGTCTGTATATATACACATATTAAAAAAAAAATGCTTCTTGTGGCATTTTCAGAAGAGTTGTGAAATAGTGGGAAGCATGAACTTCTTAGGGATAGGTTTTAGAGAAAAATTGGAAATTTCTAAAATACTTACAGAAGCCCTTGGGAAGTAATCAGAAATAGGAATGCTTTCTTGCCTTTCCTTAGGACTTGATTTTATCCGTCCAAAATAATTTGGTTTGGTTTGGTTTATTAACTAGTGATTGAAAAACTGTTTTGACATACCTGTGTGGAAAGAATGAAGAAAGAAATAATTGCATTTCAGGTTTTATTGTTATTTTCTGTTTCTTCCCAGTCTAGTGACAACACACAGCCTCGTAGCTTTTGTCTTTACATGTTAGGAGCACAGGGTTTAAAAATCCCTTGTTTGCATACAAGTGCATAAAATCTTGTCACGACTCCACTAAACTGCCTTTTCTGTGCATGTTCCAACTGCTGCTAATGGTATCAAGTCTGTTCAAAGGAAACCGAAATCATTTCTGTGTCTCACTGAGCAGAAGTGAAAATAGCTTTCAGGATGCAATGCTTCCAGAGTGAACTCTCAGCAATGCCTGGGAGGTTCTCCTTCAGGTATGAAGGTGAGTTCTGAAGTCAGCACTTCTCTCCACAGGCAGCAAACGCTCCACGTCCACAGCCAACCTCAAACAGGCAGAAGGTGCTGTGAACAAACGGTTGTCATCGTCTGCAGCGCTTTTAAACGCCTCTGATCGAAGTAAGTGTGTGTGTGGTACTGCTGAACTGGGGCTGGGGAGGAGACAGGAGGTGGAATGATGTCCTCCCTCCTCCCTTGCTGTGTGACTCACTTCATATTTTGATCTCAAATGCATTTCATGCAATTTGTTAATCCAGCTTGACTGTTGAGGGCTTTGACCCAGTTGATGTGATCTCTCTTAGAGGAGAAGAGTAACGGTAAAAATTGCTGGTTTTTTATTTTTGTCATTTCTGTAATTGTGTTACTAAAGTCAAATCTTGGTGAATGACTGATTCACAAATCACTTCCCATCATCTTTACAGGTTTGCATGCCTTAATTACCACCCTAAAATTTCAACAAAATAGAAATAGTAAAAAAATAAAGTTTACCTTGTTCTGTTAGACAGCTTCAGTCTTTTGATTGCCTGTGGAAAGGAAAAAATCAACTTAGTTTTGTCATAGTTCTGGTGTGCCTGTAGTCTGTACACACACTTCTTTTTTAGTATTAGAATTCTGCTTTAACGAAATGGAGAAAGATGCATGAAAAATACTGTCACCTGTGGGGGTTCTTTTTGGGTGGGAGGAGACGGTGTTGCTTTGGCCTGGAGTTCTATCATGATTGTAGCCATATGTGCAGCTCTGACACAGCTTCCTAGCCCAATAACTTAGTGTAATCTTGATCCTGATACTCAAATTATGTATTTCTTAAACTGTTAGTGCACACCACTGCTTGCAAGCATTCTGGGTTATTTTCTGTGCCAGTAACTACCAGGGGACAGTTGCTTCCAGGCCATTTCTGTTTTCTTATTTTTTTTAACCTGAAAGTTTCTGAAAGTGTTTGCACTCTAGGGATGGATCATCTACCAATTTCTATGGCCTCCAGTCTCTCTTTGAATTGCATCTTTGGGGTGGATGAAACTCCTGACTGCAGCGAGTCATGTTTAAAAGGTGCATCACAGGACTAGTCTTAACAGGGATGTAGAGAATGAGAGAGTTCTCTGGTTTTTCCATTCTGCTAAACCTGTGCATGTGAGTCTCCTCTCTGCCATGATTTACAGAATGTATTGGGATGGGGCAGAGGGCAATCAGCCTGCTGGAAATTGAAAAAAATAATTATGAAACACGAGAAATTGTGCTAATCTACTTGTTAAGATAAATAAAAATGGTTCGTATGAGCACGTACCAGCTTGTTTTAGCTTGAGATTTCCTTGTGGGGAATCTTCCCAGAGTTTCATAGGAGCCTGCCTGTATTCCAAAGGGGGGGGGGTTGATTTTGATTTTTGTTTTTAACAAAATGATGAAAAACATGAAAAAGCTAAAAGCTGTTTACTGCAGAAACAGATTCAGCTAGGTCTGTGCTGCAGTGTTCTGCTAATCTGCAACCTTTGATCAAATGAGCTATGCCAGAAGAATTCCTGACACAGACACACAGCTAAAGGTGCTTTTGCTGGTTCATGTTGGAAGGTGATGCAGCATTAAAACTTGTGCTCATACTCTGTGTGCCTGGTAGGAAATCAGTGACTGTATCTGTACTGGCAGGGGCTCTGAGTCACTGGAGGCTGCTTGTGATTTTAAATTATATTTATATATTATGTGTCTGGAGTGTTCGGTTCTGAGTATGAGTCAAAAGCAGGTCTGTAAAGTACAAATTAAGCTACTAACAAAGGAAGTCACTAATTATCAACTAATTGGGATTGCTTTCAGACTTATTGTCATACCCTGAAATCCTTTGTGAATCCTTAGTCCCTTTGGAGGAAAAATTCTTAGGTGGCCTGAAATACAACAAATTTGGACAGGATTCCAAGAGATCTATGTGGTCAGAATGTAAAGGTTGACTTAGAGCAATCCTGTGCTCTTGATCTGTTGCTCATGGAGAAATGGCTGTTTGATAAAGGGATGGGTAAATTCAGAGGACAGAAAATACAGCTGCAGAATTAACCAGATTGCTTCTGTTGTGTGTGTGTGCTTGGGAAGGTAGAGGAGAAGAATGTAGAAATGAGAGGAAGATGCTTGTCCCTGGATCAGTGGAGTATTTCATCAGCTGTGTTCTGTGTTAATTCTGAGCTCACTCATAGAGAATGTGAACACCGGCCTTTTAAAATTCTCATTTATTTTAAAAGGTGTATAAGGATGGCCTCAATAGGTCAAACAAGAATGTGTTGCGACTGACACCCTGCTGCTGTGATCAGTAACATGCAGGAATATAAGAAATATTGCTTTATATAAAGTGATTCTTCCCTGATCCAGTTTTGCTGCTTCTGAAGAATTCAGTATTATAAAGTGACTTAATCATTCTTTCCTAGCTTAAGGAAGTGGGGCAGGTGTTGGAGGGGACCTCTGGGCTTTTCAACATAATTAATCCATGCACTTTCACTTTCAGGTACCACAAAGAGAAGTGCCTCATTAAACAGACTGAATAACAAAGTTCCTCTACATTCCCAGCAGTCAGCACTCAAAGGTTCGCAGGTGGAACAGAAAGGTGCTAGAAACCCGTTTGCTTTGAGAATTGGGAGGCAGTAAATGGGATATTTGAAGTTGACGTTAAACCACGTCCCAGTTTCATTGTGACTGTTTTCATTCAGGCATCCATGTGGTCTGTGCACTGTGGCATAGATGTTGTTATGCACATTGCAGTGCCAGACGTTGGGTAAATGTCTCTGTAAACCAGCCTTGTTCCTCTGAAAAGTGGAAGGGTGGGAGGAGTGCAGACAAATGGTAGCCAAATCATTTAGCTCATGAGAAAATAGTGCTTTGTAATGATAGACTGGTGTTTTTAGCTGACTGGCAGAAGCAAAGCATGGGATGACAATTTAGGAAATCACATATTTATATATGTTTTTAAAAATAATTTTCCTTACGCTTGGTCTCTAGGAGGAACAGAAAAGAAGAGGAGCACATCTTTGAGTAGGATGAGTAGTAAACCCCAATCCTCTGCAGAACTAGAAAAACAGAAAAAGGAAGACAAACCAGGTGGTTGTTTCATAAAGCTGATTTTTTTTTTTTTAAAGCCATTCATAGTAAAGTTTGGAGAGGCTTACTTTCACTAGTTTCCTAGTGAAACTTTTTTATGGCTTTTTAGTTACCCAGTGTTAAAGATAAAAATGTAAATAGTAAAGGTTAAATTTTTCCCTTTGGACAAAAAAAAAATCCTCTAAGGAGGCCTTTGTTAAGTGGTACTGCAAGCATATAACAACGTCTCTCCACTTAAGAGAGCGATTTATTTGTAAGCTGGTAGGTTGAAATGGTAAAAATGTCACTGATCTGTTCACTTCTTAGTCAAATCTTACCTTTGCTTTTTAAGCGCTCTTTCATTCCTCAGTTTAAAAGCAACTTCTCTGTTCCTGCTGCTGGCCTAAACCTTGTGCATGCAAATGGAGGAAGAAACCTGTTCTCACTTCAGTCTCTTTTGGTCTGTGTATTCCCCACTAGGTTACAAATAACCTCTTCCCTAGGAACTCTTCCTAAAGCTGAAGACTAGCACCTTCTCTAACGTTTTCCCTTTGAGCTAACAGTTCTGAAACTTTCCTTTTTAGCAGCTGTTGCCAACAGTGGAAATTACACTCTGATTCAGAACCTTTCCTGTATGGGAGAAAGATGGGTGCTGTCCATGTGGATTTGTGTGTGCAGACGATGCCTGATGATAACTGCTCACTTTGACTTGCAAGTCTTCTGTTCATTGTGTCAGAACAGCCTTTCCTGCAATCCAGAGAATGTAGCTCTGAAGAGCTCAGTCAAAAACTTCTCATATTTTGACTGAATTCAGCATTCACTTCTGTTGTACATGTGCCAGTTTCTGCACATTAAAATTGCTGCTGTTAAACAAGCCAAGAACGAGACGTGCAACATAAGAGATTGCAGTGTTTAACCCTTCTGTGCTTTTGGTTTGGATTTCCCTCTCCATGACTTCAGTGCTGTTCTTCCAAAACTGTTACAATTTGCAACAATGCTCAGTCTTCCTTTGCCTCGTACTGCTTGTCTTTTCCATTATATGATTTCATGTTGGATCCTTTTTCATTTGTCATTTAGCTCGTCGCTCCCAGCTCAGTCCTCTGGACAGTAGCGTAATCAGTCGCCTCCTCGCCCCCACACAGGCCTCCCTAGCTAGGAGTAAAAGTGCTGCTACCCTCTCGGCTGATGGACAGGATCCCTCAGGTAACAGGAGGGCAGCAAAGCCTCAAAGTTTTGTGCAGTTGCTCCTCGAGCAAGAACTTAGATGGTAGTTGCTAACTGTGCTACATGTCAGTGTGAATCAGACAGTTAATACGTGGTTATGTGTAATGTTACTTATCCAGTAGTTTTTATGGTCAGTAGTAACCAATTCATATGCTGTGTTGCATGTTTACTTTACAAAACCATGGAATCATACTGGATTTTAAACTCCAGTGCCAGTATACTTGCTCTGCAGAGAAGCAGATGCTGGTTCTGGGGTTTTTTGGGGGGGGTTAACTGACAGAGATCTGCATTTGTACTCTCAAATGAATCTAAGATATACCAGTTAGAACAGTACTAGGAAATTAAAAGGCAAAAAACTCAAACTTATAATTTCAAACTGAAAAACCTAAATTTCTTTAGGGGGCGAAACTCATATAGGAACTTGACAGTGGGGTTATGTTAAGTACAGGGAGCCTGAGCTGGCTTTGTTCATGCTGACTGTAGAAGTTAAGGCATCCTAGAAGGAGAAGAGAGAAACCCTGGCCGACTCAAGCAGTTTTGTATCAGTCCAGACTGAGCTGATAAGCCCACCCTGGGACTCAGTTTAGTACTAGCATAGGAATCTGCATCGTGGACAAGCTGTAGCTGCATCCCACGGGTCTTGGAATTGTTATTGATTGTAATAATGCCCCAGTAAATGCATCTCTGGAACCAATGTGGAGTCCTTTCTCCTCTTTTACCTTACAATTTGTGCTCCCAGTTTTGCTTGTTTCCTGTTAAGTATGTTGTCCCATCTTTGTTTTTTATCTTACACCACTTCACTTGGTCCTTGTTGGTAATGGTGACATTTCTACACTGCTCCCCTTGTGCAATAATTAGTTCTTACTTTTCTGGTTTGTAGTCAGTGGTCATATTTTTGCACACCTATGTATGTGCTGCTTTTGTTTTGCCATGAATATCTCAGTTCATGTCATGTGGGGCAATACCATCTTTTTCACTTTTACTTTTAGCATGTGACTTACTATTGCTGAATTAAAGATACATTTTTATAAGTTTTCTTAGAGGTACTTTCTTCATTTCAGTAGAAAAGTACCTGTGCTTTAGCACAACCTGTGCACCAACAGAATGCAGGTCTCCTTGCACAAATGCTGCAAATATAAAAATAAAATGTGTTTTCCATAAAATTGCAAAATTAAGTGCTGGCATCTGTCACAATTTATTTGGATTACAGAAAATCCAATATCTAGTTTCAGAAGTAGATTTTTGCATCTATGTGTGCTTTTCTATCTATGATGATGTTAGTGGAAAAGGTATTAAGATAAAATTTCTTTCAATATCTTATGTGTGAAGAGATTGACACTTCAGGTAAGAAAGGTATTTTAGTTTAGCAGTTGATCTTTTTCTCTTGATAGATTTCTTTTTCAACACCTATTTTGATTTGTTAATGTAAACAAAGGGTACACATTTGTAGTATTAAAGGGGTTAGAGAGGGAAAGTAGAATAAAATAATGTTGCACAATTCATATTTCACAAGAAAAGTTTGTATAGTAATGTTGAGAGTCCTGATGTAATACTACTTTTTAAATACTCTTTGAAAAGAAGGAATATTTCCTCCTTGAGTATGGAGGAAACATGCTCAAAGTCTGAACCTGTCATGAAGAGCTTGTCAAGAAAGATGCTAAGCCATTAAAACTCAAATTTGTGATCAGATGCAGCCTGGCTAAAATTAAAGTACTGCAAATTTAGTCAATTTTTGGAAAAGCATTTTATTTTTATCTACTCCAGACTGCTGCTTTCAGAATGGTTTTATTCTTGGTGCTGTTGCTTCCAGAGTACTAATTGTGTGGTGGTGGTGTCTGTGTCCATGACCCATTGCAATGTGCACTGCCTGCAGTGTTTCCCTGTACGGTTTCTAACACACACAATCTTTCTTTCTCTTTTTCTCCCTCTTCCTTTTCTCCTGTTCTTGTACTGTGCACTTGGTTCTCGTTTTGTCTTGTCAAATTCCTAACTTTTATAGAATCTCACCTCTGTCCTCGTTCAGCTTCAGCCACTTCCATCAGTTCCTCAGTCCCAGCTCCCAAAGTGCCCGTGCGCAGCCGTAGCATCGACAGGTTGAAGTCCTCTCTATCTTCATCTGATGCAAGTTCACCTGATTCAACCCAGGTTTGTTGAAAACCCCCAGCAGCCAGGTTTCTGTTAACTGGGGGGGCTGGAACAGCTCAGGATGGGATCAGATTTCATCAGGTGTGCTGTTGTTTTCAGTAAGCATTATTGAAACGTTAAATAGCATTTGCTTAAAAAAGGCACAGTATTAAAATCAAACTGGAATTTTATGGTCCTTGATCTCTCTTGTATCTTAAAGGCATATTGTTTGCTGTTTATGATTCCCAAAGTTTAATGTATGTAGAAATTAAACACAAAACCAGGTCTGTGTTTTGGAGCATAAAGGAAATGTGAAGTGCATCTTGTTGAGAAGTTGTATGTTTGTTGGAATAGCAGCTCCTCTGACTGTAAGATATTCTAGAGAGTCAACAGTATTTTGGTTTTATGTATCTTCTAGAAATCAGAGACAGAAAAGCCATCCCCAGGGTCTGGTTTAAGGCGCCCTCCCTCACCATCTGTGTCTGCCCATAGAAGATCCCCCTCTCCTGCTAATTTGGTGAAGCGTCCTCCGTCACCTTCTGCAGTTCGGTACGTGTCCAGGTTAAACACCTCCTTTCATTCAGAACAAAATGTCTCAAGACAGCTGTGCTGTTAGAATTTCGATGACCTACACTATGCCTTGTTTGTACAGAAAAGAACTTAATTTTGGGTCCGGTTTCCCTTTCCCACAGTAGAAATGCAGCTCTTACTTCAACCTTTGTCTCTGCTGTGCAGACAAAAATACACACTGGTTTTCTGTACAGTCTGTGCACCAAAACCAACAGGGAAGCCTGCAAGCTTTTGAATAAGCTGATCTGCTTGTATTACTGTAGGAAGTTTCTTGGATTGGAATCACAGGGTTCATCCTTGGTGTGGAGTAAACAGAGGTCTGGGTTAGCGGACCTGTTTTGATGCTTAGCCCAGAAGTAGGGAGTCTGGGTGCTCAGGGTGTTTTGAAATGCTGTATTTAAGCTTTATGAGGAAGGCAGATGTAGTTTTTAGGTGGATTTGTTTTAAAAAGTGAGTTATGTAGTGTAAACTAAACAAAGGAGATTGCTGTCCTCAGACATGTGTTGAGGTTTTCATTGTTAACCCTGAAAATATTCTTTATTTCAACAGACAAAAGACTCGTCCGCCTTCACCTGGTGTGTCGAAACAAAGGCCACCATCTCCTACTCCAGTCTCTAAACCAGCACCCATCCAGCGTCCACCTCTCACACCAGGTGTTATAAACATTACCAAAAAGAAGACTGAAGCAGAGAGCAAACCAAAGGATAAGAGCACAGAAGGAACAGGACAAGAGCAAAGTGCTTCCCCAGCCTTGGACAGGGATGTGGGAGCAGCTAGCACAAAGACCAAAGAAGGTGGGTGTTTCTCAGTGTCTGACTCATTAGAGGCCTCTCCAGTGTGTGCTAGGACTGATGAAACAACTGGTTTGTGAGGCAGAACTCTATAGAGAGTAGGATGCTTAAAGGCAGAAGCTGTTCATTGCTGAGTGTACCATAATTTTACATGGTATGACTTTGGGCTGTGGATTTTAGTGCAGTAGTTGGTTTATTGGACTTGGAGATTAAAGTCAGGAGCTTTCAGTATTACCACTTGTACTGTAATTTTAAGAAAAGCTGAAATTCTGTTTGCTTTTTGGGCTTCAGCTGCACTAGCTGAGGGATCTACTAGCTTAGGTTTATAAAATCAGTAGTTAAACTACACAGAGGTCTTTCAGTCCAGTTGGTAGTTCTTAAATGCTCCTGTAGAGACCTTCTTGGAGGAAGATATAAGCTCCTGGTGCATCGCAGGCTGAGAGGCTGTTTTTGCAACACTTGAAGGCTGCCTCGGCCTCAGTTCCAGTGAATGTATAATCATTGTTGCCTCAGGAAAAGTGATCACACTGAGAAATTAGCCTGGTAGATTAAGGAGGGCCATATACCAGATAAGCAGTTAGTGTCCTGGTCCTCTTCACTGTGCCAAGTGAGCACAGCCCCTGTCCCTCTTACCGGAAAAAATGCCAGGTGCCATCTCCAGAACAGAATTTGGGAGAGCCTTCTGATGAGGTCTGGCAGGCAGTTCTCTGTGGAGAAGGACTTAGGGGCCACTTGACAGGAAAAGGAGGGATCTCTGGAATTTAAGTTACAGCCAGTGGCAATACCGGGGGTGAATCCTTCAGACACCAGGTAAGTGGGAACATGTGCTTGCTGCACGTTGCTGCATGTGTGGTTCCCGTGTGCATTCCTTGGCTACTGCAGTTCTCTGCCGTTGCTGAGGCTCTTCCTGACACTGCCCAGTGGTGGATGTGCAGCATCCAGTGTCAGTCAGCTGAAGAACTCACTCATGATACTCTGAGCGTGTGTTCTGTAGAAGGAAGCCTGGATGTCAGTCAGAGGTGGTTGTTCCTGTGAAGTTGCACATCCATCTTCAGTGTCACATCCTTTGTCTTTGCAGTCAGAATGTCCATCCCTCGATGTTCTGCATTACTGTGATAAGTGTCTTGCACGCCTCAGAGGGGGCATAATCACTCGTGTCATCAGTTGGTTGAAACCTTCATAACAATGTGTCCTAGTCTTGCGTCTTGCAGTTATTCTGGAACAAGAACACCCATCTTTGTTTCTTGGATGCCCCACCTGTCTCCTCTCTACACTGACTTCTGAAACTGTATTAACCTAGTTTATCTGTTTCCATTTTAGTTTATTGTTAATCTTGAAGCTCTAGCCATCTTTGTAGTGACTCACGCTGGGGCTGGACAAAGCTCTTTTTCTTTGACATGTAGAAAAGGAAGTAGTGGGCATGTTCTTCAACATAGAGATGATTTTATGTATCTCTTTGAATGTTTTAGTACACTGCAATATTGCTAAGTAAGGCAAAATCTTTTTTCTTAAAAAGTTGCTTTCAATTTTCAAGGCAATTTTCCTTTTAACACTTCTGCCTCAGCAGTTCACCTGGTGGATTGGTGCAATTCCATATCCCCGACAGCTTCTGAAGTCAGAGCCCACAAGTGAATGGCATGTGGCAGATCAGTCTCCGGGTCATGTAGGTTCAGCCTAGTTTCAGCTTTGTGCACTTGTATCTTCATCCCATCTCTTCTCCTTCAAACTGAACTTGTTTGCCTGTTGCTGACAGCAATCAAGTTTTTGTCAGTTTTTGTCTTGGTTTTTTGTGTCTTTCTACTAAAATACACTGTTCCACAGTAAAACACTTTTTATTTTTCAGTGACTTGGAGCAGTTGTCATTTCTGGCAGCAGCCTTTCGCAGCTTCTCTGAGAATTAAAAGGCTTGTTCAACTTTAAGCATAAGAAGTGCTCCTTCATGAGCCCTCACCTTATGCATGATGATAGGTAATAAACTATCATGGAGCCCCACTTTTTGTATCTGGGTATTGAAGGCTTTGGAATATGATTCCTAGATTGTGAATAAATGACTTGCCTTGAAATGTGTTGGAACCCTCTCTTCATCCAACTAATACTACACTTTGCAAGTGTTCTGAGATGGTTCTCTTGCATGTTTCCCTCTTTCCCCTTTCGTCACAAAAAGGTCCTCCTTGAAGAAGACAGCTCTTACCTGGAATGACTGGGAGTACAAGGAAAAAGAAACTGAGTGTGTAACACTGGAATAATCTTCTTATGGCCTGTTATCAGTCGTGTTGGGAAATTTCATGTCCTGCCCTGTGGGAACAGACTATACAAGGCATGCATGGAGATGAAAACAGTACTGAAGTAACTATGTGGAAAGCTTCAGTAAAGCTTCAGAAGTGAAAATGTAATGGGAAGGTCCCCCATAGGCTTGAGTTCTCCAGCCCTTTCTTTTGGTTGTTTTCCCCTGTCCTTTCCATATCCACAGTGTTCCGAAGTGTTGTGACTAATCTATCGATACCAGATATTCATCATATTTCAAGCTGTCGTTATCATGTTGTAACCCTAGAACCTAAAAGTCTAAAACCTTTAGGTTTCTTCCTGAGCATTTGATTTTCTTATTTAGGTGCAGTTTTGAGGAGGGAAAATAGGTTAAACCTCACATTAAATATCAGCCAGATTTGATACAACTGAGAGAGATTCCAGAAGTGTTAAAACTGGATTCCTGTGTTGGTTACTGTGCAAGTGCACAACAGAAAACAGCCTCTGCTGTAAAAAGTGAATAGTCTAAACTGGCAGGACACTGATATGGTAGAGGAAAAGAGGGACATTTTGATTTCTTCATGGTTCATGGTTCTCCCTCCTCTTCTTTAAGTAGAAAGTGAAGTTACAGAATATAGGAAGAAAAGCACTTGCGTGTCTTGAATAGGAAGATCAGCTATTGCTTTTTGTAACTGCAGGGGAGTGGTCTTTCTTGCTCAGGAGGAGGAGGAGGACCCTTTTGACCATGTTCAGATTTCAGTCGTGGCTGATTTTTGTTTGTACCAACATTACTGCAGTTTTTTACCAAATCAGAAGCAATGTGTATTCTGGGAAAGTGGTATTTTTTCAGCATTGAATAAATCTAAATATTAGAAAACTCTCTGTGCCTGCATTCCATCAGTGCTGAAATGCTTTACCTAGGACTGCAAAGAACCGATTTTTATGCACAAAGCACAGGCATGATTCAGCTGCTGAGGGTCTGCTCTGTGTAATTATGCCCTGCAGTTGCAGGTAGTGATTACGTGTCCATGGGGCTTAAGCAGCTTTTCAGGTATTAAAGTTCCTAATGATGACATTGTGTTTTGAGTGGTTTGTCTTTAGGTCAGAAGCAAAATAGCTGATCAAACCCTGATGTCATTGTTCATTAAAATTACCTTGACATGAAGGTTTATGTTAAGCAAACGTGCTGTTTTGTAAAATATTAAGATGAAAAAAGGCAGGTCCTCATGAACATTATGATCTTACTGCTCTACTGACATCAAGAGCTAATTCTCTAAATATTCAGATGATGAGGTCCTAAATATTTCTACAGACTAATAACTGATAAAAATCAGAGTTCTTTCAATAGCTGGATGGCATCGTGGTTCTGGGTGTTTTTCCTGATGTTAATTTATAATAGTTCAGACTGATGTTCAGACACCGTAACACCAGGCAGGACATGAAGAAACATAAACTGCAGGACCATGCAAATATTTATTAGCCTGGTGGTTGAAGCTGTTTTGATCTCCATATAAATTGGAAATTGATTTGTTGCTAATGTGTAGAAATACAGAATTACTGAAGTCATTAGTATGTACCTTCAGGGCCAGATAAAATGGTGATTATTTGCACTCTAAGGTACTCTATAAAGGCATGAATGTTACTGTTATGAAAAGTGAAAAATACAAAAATTAGTATTTCCTCTTTAGTGTCATGTGCATTCAGTTTTATTAGAAGAATGGGAAGTATATTTCCTAAAGTAGTATTTGTTTTCAGTTTTCAGTGTTAAAGAGTTATATATTCTGAAAACATGTCTTTTCAGAAACATGTTTTTAAGTGCTATGATAATTGGAGAGTAGCTTTAAGTGTATCATCTGGAATATGGCTGGATCAGTATTGAAATGCGTTGTTATTGTTTCAGCGTCAGTGAGATATTGTGACTGCACCTCTTGAGGGCTCCTCTTCGGCTCTGTCAGATAAGGGTGCACTCACTGAACGATGGGCACTGATCGAACAGATAGTGGATCAGATGGCATGAGAAAGATCTCATCTCACAGTGATCTTTCTTAATTTTAAGTTACTGGGGCTTTTTAACAGCAGTTTCTTTTGACCTTTGCAGAATCAGGTAGCAAAACAGTAGCAGGGACCACCACAGCTGAAGAAGCTGCTAAAATCTTGGCAGAGAAGCGACGTCTGGCACGGGAGCAAAGAGAGCGCGAAGGCCAAGAAAGGATTCAAAGACAAGAAGAAGAAAGGTAACAGTTGAGAGAAGGAAGGGGTGCTTTCTGTAGTGGGGTGTGGTTGGAATGGACATTCCAGCTGTATATCTTTTCCAACTCTTAATTTAAGTTCCTGCAAATCTTAATGCAGCTCCTGAAGCGAGGAGGCACTAGCACCATTGGGATGGGACAGGTTGCTGTATGTAACATCAGTTTATATCTCAGTATATATATAATGCATAGTCCCTGTGAAATCACTGCTTCTTTTTCCTTACAGTCACCAGTGGGGCTTTTAATTCAAAACCAGAATGCACTTTTTACATCAGTTCCGTTTGGTTTGTTTATATTTGGTTTGAAATAGTCAAACCTCTCTGTATAAATTTTTCCTTTGATGAGATCAGGTAATGATTTGATGGTACATTAAATCTCATGTTAGTGATCTGAAATCTAGAGCAGTAATGTGGCAGGCAAGTAATTCAAATGTTAAATCAGTGTGCATTTGGTTCACCACACAGAAATTTTTAAAAATAAATTGCTACGTTAGTGCTGAATAACTTTCTTCCAGATCAGGGGTCACCTGTCTGTGCTTCTGTGAACATGGTGAAACATCAGATTTTATCTGTTTTCTGGTCATGGATGTGAAGCTGTCAGAAACTTGAATATAAACTGTTTTAGGTGTTTTATCAGAAATATGTCATCAGATCTGCTTTATATGTCTGCATGAGCTGGCAGTATACACCTCCAGCGTGCGTCTGGAATTCAGGCTATAGAAGAAAGAGTTTTTCAGGAAATCCCACTAAATTTATGTTTGACAGTGAATTAAAATCTTCATTCATGTTATGGTTGCAGATGGTATTTATTAAGGGGTTGTTGCTTAATCCCATTCTCAATCAAACATTCCTTTATTGGAACAACCTGCCTTGGCCTTGACTTAATCAGCAAAGAACATATACTCACAAATAGTTTCTTCCAAGTTCTACTGTTTTTTTCCTTTGACTAGTGTGGATGTTGGCAAATCCCCACCAGAAAGTGTCTTTATGCAGTAATTTTTTGACTGGGTTATTTAGAACTTCCTTGCTTTCCTACTCTGTCTCATGTGCATGTGCACTTTTAAAGAAATAAATACCCAGTCAGTAACCTGTATCTTGGAAACAGCAGAATCAGAGAGGAGGAGATGGCCAAGAGAGCAACTGAGGAAAAAGCACGACGGGAAGAGGAGCTCCGGAAGGAGGAGGAAGAGAAGAGACTGTTCTATGAAGAACAGCAAAGACAGGCTGAGGAGGAGAGGATCCGCCGGGAACAGGAAGAGCAGGAAAAACTCGTGGAGCTTCAGCACCAGGTGTGTAGGCCCCAGCTGTGTTCCTGGGACAAGCTGCTCCGTGTTTTGCAGAGGGCTGGTTTTGTTTCTTTCACGTAGCGGTTTTGACAGGTCTCTGTCAGGAATGACGTAAAGCAGAGTTCATCCTGTCTGAGATGGATTTGAGAATGTCTGCAGGTCCTTATCTTCCCCTGGTCTATGTGATTTTTTTAAAATTTTTTTCCCCCAACATTTGGTAAATTCAAGTGTGGGCAGAAGCAGCTATTCTAGAATTTTTTTAGCCATCAGGGAGGCTATTTTGCATATGTAAAATATCTGTACTGAGCCCACTTTACCAGCTACTGCTATGAGTTACAAGGAGGTGGTCTGTCTGCAAAGTCATCTGGCTCGCTCTGGTTCCTTTAAAAGAAAGATTGGTAGTGTTTCCAAGTCTGCTTTTCCTGTTGCTAAATAGTCTTCCACAGCAAGTATCCATGTACCTTACAAAGGCCTCCTTTGAACTGAAGGGAGCTGTTCTGCACAAAGTGGACTTTCCTTAAATTAGATTAATTCTGAAAACTAAGGCAGTTTTACAGTTAAATTCTTTGTGTATAAAGAGCTGTATCTTATGGATAGCATTGCAGTGTGTCTGAACATTTCTTTATAAGCTTGTTTAAGTTTAAGACAATTACTCAGAATGTTAACTGTGTTTCTATCTTCTTTCCAGTCATACTGGAAAACAGTGTAAAAGGAACAGAAGATGTTCTGCACTAAGTGTCTTGGTAGCAATACCTGACTGCCAAGATTTTTAAGTTAACCTTGACACATTTAGAATTTAATTGCTGTCTTGTTACTTTATAAATTATCCTTCTTAGACAAATGTTCATCCTGAAAAATAGTTTGAGCCCTGAATAGCTCAACAACATTCAGAAAATTTGCATTATATCAATATAGTTGAGGTTCATTTTCTGAATGTCATAGTGGTATATATTTCATGTCAGTAGCTGGGTAATGACATTTGGCTACAATGTGTCGTCATATTAAGCAGTGATTGCCTGATGTGCCTGTCTGTGTTGAACCAGAATCTCTTTAACAGTTCTGCTTTTGACCCTTGGAAATGAGCTGTGCACTGGATGCTCTCTTCTTTTTGTTTTATTTTCAGAGAGAAGAAGCTGAAGCAAAAGCTCAAGAAGAGGCTGAAAGACAGCGACTGGAAAGAGAGAGAATTATGCAGCAAAATATGCAGGAAAGGCTTGAAAGAAAAAAGGTAGACTGTTTTGAATTCTCAGCCTAAAACACCACAACACAGTTGGGGTGTTAAACTGAACAGACAGTTTCTGATGCATTCAAATAGAAGTAGTGTGGTGTTGTGTTTTTTTTTTTTTTAATCAAACTCTGGCTTCTGGGCTTTAAAAACAATGGATAAAGTATTAAATTAATGAAATATGAAAATATTATTGAAAATTTAAACCAGAATACTGAAATATAAAGCTCTGCAAATATTTTCCCTGTTTTAACAGAGAATTGAAGAAATAATGAAAAGAACACGAAAATCGGATCAAAACGAATCCAAGGTACTTTTTTGTTCAGATTTGTGTAATAATAGGGCCTTCCTGGAGAAGGCTTTGCCTTGCTTCGTGTTATCCTTGCACAAACTGGCTTCCACGTGAAGTACAAAGTTCTGGTGCACCAGAATAATTTCCAATAGCTTCCCATTGCACACATTCTTCTGCTTTGCTTGTTCTGACAGAAAGACTTGGATGTATTTTTGTTCAAGGCCTACAATGTGATCTGTTATTATCACTTGCAGATTGGTTTAAAAAAAACCCACTGATTAGTGGGGCATTTTTTTTAATTGTATGCATTCTGCCAGCACTGTTTTTCCCTTAAAAAATTACATTCCTGGCATCACGTTTGCTTAAAGCAAATCTTGGATGTCCCTTGGATTGCTGGATGTATTTTTGTTAATGCAGTGAGGTTTGTGGTCAGCTGTGCTTATTGAGGAATAGTTGTTCCTGCCTGAACATTCGAAGACCTAAGTTTTCATATAGCTGAAAATCAATGAAAATTTAGCAAACACCTTGGAGAAATGAGGGGAAAAGGAACTCAGGAATAATAGGTAGGTGGTGGAAGTGGGTCCCACAGGCTCTGGCTCAGTAGAACATACGTTGCTGGGTGAGCTGGTTTTCTGTGAGCCTTTGGACTCGTGTGGCCTCACTGCTGGGCACAGAATCATCCTGTGTGGGAACTGTGATTGAGCCGTTTGTGAAATGCTGGAGGGTTGGGAGCTATTCCAAGTAACACCCTGCTAATTCAGTTGCAGAATGAAGGGAAATCTGCCTCAGAGGTGATGGAGGGAGAGGACATTGAAGAGGAGGAAGAGTTAGGTCTTGAGAAGACTGATCAACCAGGTAAGGAAACTGGATGAGTCAGGTCTGAGTAGCAGTGAGTCTCTCAGTGATGTTTCAGCTTTGTTGATAAGGTCATTCATGTAACAGCACTGTGGTGGTCTGAGACACCAGTCCCAGAAATGCCAGGGAGACTCTCTGCTTGGACAGAGAGAGAGCCAAAATGATTTGAGAATGAAATGGAGGCAACTTTCATTTTACAAGTGGATTTTTAAAGATGAAAAATTAATTTCATGTTGTTATAGGCAGCTTATCTATAGAGAAATGAACATATTGAAGCCCAGTGCCCTGAGTTTTAGCTAGGAAAGGTCATTTTGACACTTGTTTTCTAACCATTCTGTTACTGAAGCTCTCCTTTTTAATTTATTCCTTGTTTTTTCCTCATTTTCAGGAAAGCTAAATGGCATTGACTTGCTCCAGGAAGTCAAGGGGGAGACAGAGGGTTGTTTAGAGACTGCACAAAGCTTGATCTCTGCAGAATCTGAGGAACAAGATGAGTCAGAGTTGAAGGCCAGTGAAGTGTTCATGAATGGAAGCGACTTGAAAAGTGATGAGGGGTCCCTGTCAGTTACTGAACTGGAGGATTCCGGGTGAGAAATCTCTCTCTACATTTAAAATAAATTTAGTGCTGTCTGTAGCTTTGCCTCAAATCTTACACCTCTCTGGCTTTTTGGTGTGTCTGTGCCTTGCTCCAGGCACGCGGGGTGTGTGTGCTGTCAGTTCAGTGCCTCACACAGAACAGTTAGCTCAGGGTAATTGTTTGTTTAGATGGCACCACGGTAACAGTGCTGGCTTTGCTGAGAAGTGAGACACAGCCATCGACATGGCAGTGTTTGTTACTTGTGAAGAGTGGCATTGGCTTGAAATGGTCTCCCTTGAAATGGCTTGTGGTTCTTCTCATTAACAAAACATTCAGCAAGAGGGAGGGGAGATAACACCGAAAAGGAAGAATAACCTCCAAGAAAGCTCTAGAACAACATAATACTGAAACACCAAATGCAAAACAAAAGCCTTCCTTGGTGGGGAATGGTTTTTGTGGTAGTTCAGATTTTATCTTTTTGAACATAAAGCATTTCTGTCAGCTACTGGAAAATCTGCCCTCTGATGCTTGTTCCATTTGCTCATCTAAATGCTAATGATTTAGAAATGACATTGTGAATGTTTTTTTAAAGTGATGATAAATTAATCTCATTCCTCCAGTGATGGAATATAAAGACATTTTCATGATTCTCCAAAGAATGAATGAAAATTAATCAGTGATTTGGGTTTAGATTTTGAATCTTTTAAATATTTCTGGTCTTCTGAAGCTTAGTTTTGTGCCTAAAAAGTCACAGATGGATTAAAAAAGGCGAAATTCACACTACTAAAATTGAGATTTAATGGTTCAGGGCTTTAAACTTGTTGCATTCTTATATCAAATTTCTGGAGCCAGACCTTACCTGAGAGCTGTTAGTACAGTAAAAAGTTGGTACGTGTTGGTGAGTTGTTCTTCCCCCTTGGCTCTTGGAGGGGAGTTCTTGTGTAGCAGCTGGAGGAGCTTGTCTGGAAATGCCCTTCAGGACATTCAGCGCTTTGCAGAGTTTTTAGTCTGCTAATTGTTTGGCCTGGAATCAGTCTAAAGGTTAAACATGCAGAAATTGTAATACAAGTGTCCTTTTTTTTTTTTCCTAGCCATCCTGCAAAAGAAATGGTTATTGATGACTCAGTGAAGTTGGGAGTTAATGACGCTGATCATACAGTTGGACTTATTCAGAATCTTAATGGAAAATCTGGTTCATGGACTTTTGAGGAGTTCATTGATGTTGGAGTACATTCCAAGTCAACCAAACTGAGCTCAGACAGCATCTCTGCTGGTAACTGTAATCAAAACTTGAATGATGCTGCTACAATACCTCCTAGTCCCAAACTGGCTTTTGAGGAAGATGGTGCAGTGAATTCATTGACCAAACCTATAGATGCTTCATCAGGTAATCCAAGCTGACTTCCCTGTCTGTGTTTTCCTCTGCCTAGGCAATTAACTTCCTTGCATTTTGCTCTCTTTGCCTTAACTACAGCTTCTTATTTTCAAGGCACTTTTTCCAGTGTGTAGACCAGAGGGAAAGATCTTTCTTTAGTGCTTGTAATTTGAATTCTGTCAAAAGGAGTCACCAGTCAATGCCTTTTTAGGGACTTGCTAAGGCCCAACATTAAGGCTCTTCCAAAGACACAGCTGAGCCCTTGTGAAGCTCCAGTATTTCCTACCAGCACTGAAGCTCATCTGTTGTACTTTAAGCTTCTTCTGAGATATCTTAAATGGCACATGTTACTTTTGAAGATACTAAGTTTAAAAGGTGTCTGATGTAACTCTACAAACTAGAGCTTTCCACTCCTAGGCATGTTCTGTAACTTTTTGATGCTGACCTGCGTGGTCTTACAAGGTGTCCTCAGACCCTAGCAAGGTATTAGCTGTAGAATAGTGTTTCACTTCACTGAGGCAGGTAGCACCAACCTGAAATTCCAGACAGTTGTGTTACATTTTTAGAGGAGTAATAAAGCTGTACACACAAAATTCTCTGAATTTTCTGAAAGAAGCAGGGCTGCAATCTCAAGCCACATGTACTTGAGAAGCCAAACCTTCATGCAGTACAGCATAGTGTGTCAGAGAGGCTTCAGGAAGGTAGTTTATGTAACATCATAGACTAGACATCCCTGGTGTTGGAGCTGAACCCCAAGTGGCCATATTCACAGCAGGAGATCTCTTTCCGTGAGATAAATGTCTGTGTGATCAGTGAAATGAAGGGTAGTGGAAGAGATGAGCCTTGCTATCCACATTTTCTTTCAGTGATGTGTAGCACTTTGTTTTGATTAAAGTGTAGCACTTTTCTAGACTGAACTGTTTCCCGAGTCTCCTCTGTCACTCTGCGTCTTGTGAATTCTAGTCCTGTGGGCACAACCTGATCGAGGCTTCCCTCAAGGCCAAGACTAACTGGGCCATGGGAATAGACAGATTTAATGTTGCTCTGCTGATCACATTTTGTTGTGAGCAAAATCATTAATTTTTTAGCAAAGAAAGTGTTGCCTTCTAATTTTGAACTTGTTTTCGACTTAATAGGGTTTAAGAATTCTGTACATAACTTTGAAAACTAATACTCCTGTAAAAAGAAAGAAACCCCTACTGTGCTGGTTTTGGACCATAAGTGTCTAAGTGGTTCTGTGCTCACTCCTGGATGTAGACTCTGACAGTGATGATGGATGCATGTGGCATACACACAGTTATGATGGTTAAATGTTTTCTTCTCTTTGCTCTTTGGACAGAACTGTGAACACTAGAGACCTGGAAATAACCTGATTGCACTTCAGTAATCCAGTGCTTTCTCAAGTACCGAAGGCCTTGTTTTGAAAAGCTGCTTGTTTACCTTTATCCATCTTCAACTTTGCAAAAAACACCAGGGGAGGGATTACAGAGTTCTAATTTGCACCTTGAAACATTTCAGGGAAACTGTTGTGCTAATGTTCTTTTTTCCATTCATTTAGCTAATTGTTAGATAAGGTTTCCTAGTTCAAATATCCCTTGTTTCCTTTTACAGACTTTACAGTAATCTGTTTGAGTCTTTTGGTTTTTTTATTTCCGTATCAGTATCATGTACAGCAGCAGGCTACTGGAGGCTACTGGAGGCTCCCCACTTAGCTGCAAATGCTGCATATTTCTAAAATGGCCCTTTGATGAAATAAAATTCATTCAGTGTGTGTTAAAGCTGAACTCCCTTTGTAATGTCTAGAAAAATGTTGTTGCTTGTTAGTTCATGTGCTATTTAAAAATGCAGAATTGACTATCTTCAGTTTGGGAAAAGAAAAATTCCTTACCTAATGTGAAAATTTTGACAGTTTCAAAATCCGGTGTTGTACCATCACTAATATGTTTTAATCTATTGGCAAACATCAAAACATTTTACAGCATGTGCACTAATATATTGCAAAAATGTCAAGTCCCTAGATATGTCTGTCGGTGCAGTTTAATGTGTCTTGCTTTTAAAAAATGTTTTCCTTTTGGTTTACTTATTTATCTACACTTATGGAAGTATTATTTTATTGTGTACATAACAGTATTAGACCATTGAAGTCATATTTTGTTCATGTTAATTATTCTAAGCAAGTGTACCAGTTCCAGCTTTGTAACAATGGCTGCAAATTGCATATATCCCCTCCCCTAAAGCCTGCATTAAATAATCTATTTAACCTGAACTTGCCTGCTTTTTACAGCATGAAGAGATTAACGAAGCATCTTCTGAAATTGCTACTAAAAGTAATAATGCAGCCTTGTTCTGATGTCTCCTGTAAAGATAGGCTGGATAGGTGGTTACTTTAAAGAATAGCTGTCTCAAATCCTGCTACAAGCCACTGGCTGATCCTCCAGTTGCAGTGGGTAAATGCAAATGGATTTGCTGGAACTACACCTGTTCTTTCCTCAATACCACAGTTGCAAAAGAAGCCCTCAGCCCTCTCCCTCTTGCTGTTCAGAAATGCCATAGAACTGTTTTAGACTTTTAGAGCAGTGCCTTAGGTAAATGGAAAACTGTATTTTTGTATGATAGCTGTTTTGTTCTGGCAGAGACAATCATTCTAACAAAGATGCCAGTATTTTCTTCTGTGCTGATATTTGTTGAATGGTCTGATACAGCTCTGTGTAAATACAAGTGCACTGTTAAATAAACTTTGCAGTTGAACAATGCTTTATTTTTTAATGCTAAACATGACCTTACTAGGCCTCTCCAACCCCTTGCCGTGCTGACCTGCCTTGAGATGCACCCTGGTGCTGCTCTAACTACTCCCAACTTGCACATTCCCAAACTAGAGGCCTCCTTGGCAGTTGCGTCTGTGTGGGTGGGAGGGTGTTTGCACTAACACCTTCAGCTCTTGCTGTGTTTGTACATGTTCATATGTATGATGGCGTGTTCGTAACTCTTGAATTCTTTAACCTGCTTTTCCCTGTCAGCCTTTGCTTTTCACTTGCAGCACCATCATCTCTGTGTTCTAAAGCTGAGTCCAGCACTGCTCTGTGGCCACAGCGGGGCAGTGCCCAGCAAGAACGCAGCAAGATGCTGCCTTTTCTTTTTCTTGCAAGGGTTCTTTGTTGGCAGGTGAAAAGGAGTGGCTGGAGAAGCATCCAATTGATAAAGTATTTCTGTGTTTCAGTACTGTGGAAAAAAAGCCCCAACCTTAAACCAGCATTAAGGTTGCTGAAGGGCTGTAGATCTGTGCACGATCAGTGGCTGTACATATGTTCTCCAAAGGGCTTTTTCACACAGGCTGTTCCTGGCAGATGGTCTGGTGTCAGTAATATATTAAAAAAATTAATTAGTTTATGGAAATTGTTGCTTTAGTCCTCAGATATTTAAGGGTGCAGTGACAGCACAGCTGACTCTTTACTTTGCCAGTATTGGTGTATGAGACTGGGTTTCAGTAGCTCAGCCTTAAGATGTGTCAATCGTGTAAGATGGCAAAATGAAAAAGAAAAAAATTTTCCAGACTGTAGGACTCCAAGCAGGCACTAGTCTCACTTTTATTCAATCACAAAACATACACTGACAGGATAGGAGAGCTATCATTGTCTGAGCTATTTTTAAGGCACTTGGAAATGCGTGTGCATGTCGTAGGTGAAAGATTTACTACTTGTTAATGGATTAATAATTGTACATAGACAGCCTTGTTTAAACAATGATATAAAAAAAGCTGATGAGCAAAACTTTTGGACAAACCATGCGGAAATCAAGACTAAAACAAGTTTATGGAACCTTAACTAAGCTAAATTGCACTGCCAAAACATTGTTATATGTAAGATGAAGCCATTCCATACGTGTGCTGCAATGTGGTGTGGTAGGGTAAGCTAAGGTATTTATTGATTATTTATTAATGGTGTGGTGTATGTTGTGTACCTGTACTTGTAAAAGCATAATAATGAATCCCTCTGCTCCCAGCTGCAATCTCTGTATCCCGAGTTCATGCCTTGTCAAACCCACTTCAGTTAAGTGCCAAGCTTAAACATATACCAGACAAGTTTAAAACTAGATTTGTTTTAGTTAAGCCACACACAGATGATGCAGTGTGTGGATCTCTAATGCTAAATCTAACAGCATTTCAAGCCTTTACACTAAGAGTTACTTGGAAACGAGGTTAGATTTTTGCAAGGCTACATGCTCTTGTACTGCAGGAGCTTCAAAAGTCAAACCCAGTATATTAAGGCTAATTTAGTTCTTATACTAAAATGGAAACAGATCAAATTCTCAACATGCAAAAACCTGCTCCTTTACCAGTACTGTTTGGGAAAGCAGGGTTTTAAAATCCATCTTACAGCACTTGCTGTCTGCTCATTACAGTCGTTTGGGACACTCAGCACAGTAAATTTTTCCATTATGGCAAACAAAGCGCTTGTTGGCCAGACCACGGGCACACTTTGTGCATTTGAAACAATAATCGTGCCAGGACTCGTCCTCGTAGTTAACCACACTGGTTCCTCTTCCAAATCCTGCTAGGAGAGAACACAATTATAGGACGGCGATAGTAGCTTTGCCTTGGCTGGGTCAGCCCACCAAGCAGCAGATCCCCTTCTTACTGTAACCCTCCTATGCTTCTCCAGGCTTGCAGGCCACAGTGTGTGCCTAAAATACTAGCCTAAGTGGCAAATGAAGCATGGTTTTTGACGCATCTTTTGATGTTTCTTGGAGAAAGAGCTTAGCATAAGGCTTGCATGGCTTGTCTCTGCCATAAACTTTTTCCCTTGGATCCTTTCTCCAAGAAACAGTCAAGCTGAAGGAAAGATGTGGAGCAAGGACAGGACTTATGGTCTCAGATCCTGGCTCTAAAATGCAGAATGGAATATGAGTCTCATGGGACTGGCAGGACAGTGCCCACGTTTCAGGGCTGAGCTCTGTAACCCAGTGACTGTTAAGTGTAAAATATGTCAGAAGTGAAGCAAATGTCACTTTGGGACAGTAAAACATTTTAGACTTAAGGGTCTGAAACTAAGATACAGGTGGGAACAGCTGTAGCTGGGGGAGTTTTGAAGGAGGTAAATTTGAGGCATGCAAAGGGTGAAGAGCTCAGTTACTGGCTCGAACTCCATCCAGCAAGAACACGTGTCTTGGAGTCAGATCACTTGTAAATTGCTGGGGTTGAGCTTGGATTACTAGACCTGCTCTGATGTATCCGCCTCTGGGCTCCATGGCTTTTGGGGATCACTGCTCTGACCTTAAGCACCCACTGCCCTCGAGCTGCATTTAACCCAACATACCTGTAATAGGATTCTTGCAGCCAGCACACTTCTTGGCCACGCACTCCTTGTAGCATTCAACACAGTAAAAGTCATCCTCCACAGCTGTGAAGCGCTTCCCACCCAGTGGCTTCTTGCAGTTGGAGCAAATGAAACACTCAGAATGCCAAGGCTTTTCCTGGTAAGTGAGGCCTCCAGAAGTGATGGGCTGGGAGGGAAGGAGCAGAGGTGTGGTGTAGAAGCAGTAGGGAAAAAGGTGACACAGACATGGGGTGGAGGGAAGGAAGGCTTTGTCATGGAGAGGAACTCATCAAAAGTTTGCATCCAAATTAAATTGTGCAGCTCACTTGAGTTCCTCTAGCCCGACATCCTGTGTACCTGGCATTTTCACAATAGTTTCTTTTACCTGCAGTAACTGCAATTCTACACTAACCAGTTGCAAACGTAAAACATTCACTTCCTGAATACACAGTACCTACTAGAGAGCTTAAACTATCCCCAAAGCAAGTGCAAGACTGGTGCCCACTTGGTTTCTGCACTGTTGCCATCAGATAACCCAAAGCCCCTGCCCAGATCCCATAATGTACAGGAGCCATCAGCTCTTCTGTTATTCCACCAGCTGCTGGCACCACTATCCAAAAGACAGAACATAAGCCTTGGTACAGCTTTAGCATGGTCTGTCTCTGGTTTACTCTCTCATCTTCCAAAAGACACACAGGAGCCGGTTCTGGCATCTGCCTTTGTGAAGGGGAAGGACTTACATTCTTGCACTTGGCGCAGGTCTTGGCAAACTTGTGCTCGTGGCAGGAGACACAGTAGAATTCATCACCCTTGGGGAAGAAGCTCCCGGATCCAATCACTTGCCTGCACTGGCTGCAGGTGAAGCAATCCTTATGCCAGACCATCTTCTTGTACTCAACATTTTGGTCTCCTGCAACAGACAGAAATAACTTGTTATGTGGGTTTCAGGCCTGTGGCAAACCCCTCACCCTGTGCAGTGTAGCTTACCTATGGGCAAGAACTGTCCGTACTTACACCCAGGATTCAGTTGGAATGCAGACAAGAGACGGGCTGTTAATTTCTGTATCTGATTTTAGCCAGGGGCTGATATATTTTTTTTAAAATATTTGTCAGACTAGGTGCCCGAGCCTCTGAATAGCTTGATTCAGAGAGCAAAGCTTTTAGTAGATACGGTTTTAAGACTATTAAGAGTGAATTATCCACGTGAGGGTTAACTTTCAGGACTTGAATAAAATGGACACATGAGAGCAACAGTCAAAACTTGCACTATTTTGTGGTTCTCCTGTCTTCCACTGTGATGCCCATACCCATACCCATAACTACAGCCTCACAGCTTGATAAACCCCCCTGGTTATACCTTAGAGCAGAATGTGGCCCTTGTACCCCTCTCACTGGCAGCAGTACCTGCAATAATGGGCTTGAAGCAGCCCTTACACCTGGGTGCATCCTCAGCAGCAGTGCAGTTGCTGCACCAGACCTTGTTGTTCTCCCGAAGCATGAAGGGCTCGTTGACCAGGGACGTGTAGCACTTGAAGCAGCGGAAGCAATTGTCGTGCCAGTAACGGTTCTTGAAATGCAACTCCTGGAACAAACAGAAAGGGAGTGATAAGCTTTTCTCTGTCACTGAGCTGCCCTAAAGCCAAGCATCTGGCTCATCAGCCTGGGCAGTCAAGGATAGATTCCATGTTCCTAAGCACTGTTTGATTCTCTGGGTGGAGCTGCAGCTCCTCTGCAAGCAATCAAGGAAAGGACATTTAACCAGACTCACACAATTGCATTCACTTTGGACTTTGAGGGTGGCAGAAGTTGCTTCAAACCAACAGCTTTGAGATTTGAAGTTCTGCAAGTGTGGGCTTTTCAGGTTGTCACACTCCCTCTAGTCCAGTTGTACATTATTACAGCCATAACTGAAGTGATAAACATCAGACTGGGTTCCCCAGTGCTTTGCCCAGATTAGTTTTTATAGGTCCTGTGCAGGCTGGGTTACCTGCAGTTCTCTCTTCAGAGCAACTCAGAATTTGCAGCAGTCCACGTTGCTGAATCTAGATCCTGAAACTGGCTCCTGTGCCACAGCAGCTCACCGTGAGCATCCCTCTGCACATCCCGGTGTCCCTGGCTCTTTGCCCAAGGAGAACACGGCCCACCAAGCCACAGGACTCACAAAGAACTTGTTTTCATATGGTAGCTCACAAACAGACCAGAGCCAGGAAGACAAGCAGGAGAATTTATCAGCGTCTGCCTGTTCTCATCACCCATCAGCACTCACCTTGGAGTCAGCTCCAATGGGTTTCTTGCACTCGGTGCAGGTGTTGGCACAGAACTTCTCGAAGCACTTGACGCAGCAGTGCCTGCCCTCCTTCTGCACGTACTTCTTCCCGTGCAGGGGGTCCCGGCAGTAGTGGCAGTCGAAGCGCTCCGACATGGTGCCCACGGTGTAGCTGCTGCCTGGCCCTGCAAGGGGACACAGGGTGAGGGAGCAGCACTGCACCCCTGACAACTGCTCCAGCTTCTTGGGGCTGCGCGAATCAGGAGCAGGATGGCTCAGCAGTGAGGATGTGGTGGTGTCACACCCCTTGAGGGCTTGCTGGTAGAAAAAGCAGCCCTGGTGGCAGCACTGTGTTAAGGCAGTTTTTCTATGAAGCAGCTCAGACAGTTAGAAAAGACATCTCTGTGCCACCCGCACTGGCATTTTCCCAGTGTCTCCAGGGTCTAGGTTAGGCTAATGAACCATCACACTCAGGGAGGCTGAGTGCCATAGACATTTTGGGTTTGGGGCAGACAAAGCCATGAAGTCTCAGAAAAATTTGGGCCACAGAGTGAGCCCATGTGGGCTGACTTGGGCTGTGCTCTGGAGCTCATCAGTGGCCAGGCCTGCCTTTCCTCCTGGAATCCCTGTGCTTGCCACTACAGGTGCCATATGCAATTGTGGTACCCACCAGAGCCACTTCATCACTGCCTTCCTCAGCTGGGCAGGAGAGAGAAAATACAATGAAAGGCTCCCGGGTCGGGATAAGGAGAGGGAGCGATCCCTCAGCAGTTGCTGTCACGGGCAAAACAGAAATGAGTTGGGGAGAAGTAGCTTAATCAGTCTTAAAACACCTTCCCCCTGCCTCTTCCTGTCTTCCCAAGCTCAACTTAAATCCTGATTTCTCTACCACCTCCCTCCAGCAGCTCACAGGGATGGGGAAGGGGGACAATGATCAGTTCATCACACTTTGTCTGCCCCTCCTTCCTTCTCATACTCTCCCTGCTCCTGCGTGGGGTCCCTCCAGCAGGAGACAGTTTTCCACTAACTTCTCCAACGTGAATCATGCCCATGGGCTGCAGTTCCTCACAAAGTGCTCCAGCATGGGTCCCTTCCACAGGGTGCAGTCCTTCAGCAACAGGCTGCTCACTCAGGGAGCACAGTTGCTGTTGAGTCCCACACCAGCCTTTCCCCATCACGTTCTTAACAGGAAGGATGCTAGACTGTTGTATTTACATATTTTACATCAAGCAAGGGTAATGACACCTAATCACTCCCTGAGAGTCCCTTAGTTCATTACTGCAGCCTCAGCAAGGCCCTGGCTGAGGCATCACAGTGTTTGTGTGCAGAAATCACCACCAAACAAGCAGAGCAGAATAGTTTCCATGTTTCCAGCCTGAACCCTCAGGCAGCTGCAGCCCTCCAAGGCCCTTTGTGCTGGATAGTTGTGCAGCTTCCAGCTGCCTCTTTTTACCAGGCTTTCACATATAAAATCATAAGGAAAAAAAAGACAACAGGAAAATATCTCCCTGCATAGAGAGATGCTTCTTCAGTTCATGCCAGCAAGGCTCTGCCAAGGCCCGTGGCCAGGGATCCAGCACATCAGCGGGTGTGGGGGCTCTTGACCAGAGGATTTTCCACTTCGGCCAGAGGTGCACACTCATGTTTTCTCCACAGACACCCATCCCATCCTGCACACCCAGCCTCAGCCTCCCAGACCACTCCTGCTAAAAGCTCCCTCCATTTCCGTACACTCTTCCTCAGCAGAAGCCATCACCGCTTGTGTGAGGGGACTGCGAGGGCTCTGGCAGGGTTCAGAGAATCCTGGAGTGGTTTGGGTTTGAAGGGACCTTAAAGATCATCAATTTCCAAACCCGCTGCCATGGGCAGGAATGCCGCTCACTAGATCAGGTTGCTCAAAGCCCCATCCAAGCTGGCCTGGAACAATTCCAGGGGTGGGGTGTAAGGGTTACACAAGCCTGTGGAGTGGCAGGAAAGGCAGCTCCGTCCCGGCTCGTTCTCCCACAGCCCCAGCACTGCAGAGCCCTGTTTCCCTGCATGGCCAACACCCTGGGACACAGCCCTGAACTTTCTGCACCATCAGCCACCGGATGGGAGTCATGGCCATGGTCTGGCAATGGGGGCTGCCAAGAGGAAACGTCCTCTTTTCCTGATGGAGCAGCAGTGCCAGCACAGGGCAAGGAAGGAGGGGACATGGTCAGGCCATACAAATTGCTGCTGCCTCCATTGCGTGGTCTCACCTCAGAGCATCCACTCAGCCCTGGAGTTTTGGGGGCTGCCTTGGGGCCTGTTCCTGACAGAGCTCATTGGTACAACTGGTGGTCATTCCAGCCGTGCTGCTCCAAGCCTCATCACAGTGTCTGTAAGCTGAAATAGGGTTTGGGGTGTAGAGAGGGTGTGTCACTCCTGGCTGTGCCCTCATGGCAAGGAAGGGTCAGCAGGACCCCATCAGGCTCATCCTCAGCTCCAGGATGCTGTTGGGTCTGCCCTGTTACACCTTGAGGACCTGTTCACACAGATTTTCATGTACACTTGCCCCTCCCAGTAATTCCAGATTCACCATGGACTGCAGGGCCCAACCTCACCGTCTGGACACACATCCAACCCACCAGGTCCCAACCAGGGCCCACCCTGGCCCATGAGTCCTGGAGACACGGGGAGGCTGCAGCAGAGCTAAAGGCTGAGTTCACACCCTTTTCCTTCTCCTAAAACTTACAGAGGCAGGCTGGAGGCTGAGCTGGGAGGAACTGCACTCTACAGGGGAAGCAAGGTCTGGAAATGCCGCCTTGCCAAGGCCAGGGGATGGCCACGTCCTGCTGACAACTACCCCAAGGTAGTTCAAGCAAATGAAACAAATAAACAGCTGGGAAACATGGAAACTATGTCAGCTACCGCCAGCTCTGCAGAGCTTTAGCAAGCAAATGGGTTTAATTCGGAAGAAATGCAATTGCACAGAGTCCACAGCAAACATTCCCCATCTCAGGTTTAGGGTTGCTTTCAACCAGAACACATAATCTTAAAAGTATGGCTCAGGGAGTAACATAATCCTGTGCTCCCATGTAATGCATCACGCGCTAACGTGAGGCACATTTATCGCAGCAGCTCTGGAGTTCCACAGACAAATTCACACTGGGCCTGGCAGCTCCTGGAGCCGGGCTGTGCGTGCAGCCAGGGCAGCGTCTGCCTGCCTCGTGCCACCTCACACATTCGAGAGCCCCCCTCACACACAGGCATTTAGTTCCAGTCTTTCCAGGAGCTTTCTGCCCTCAGCAGTACCATCCTGATCTAGACCCAGGAAAGGCACCTCTGTCCCCTTGCCTGCAGTGCAGATGCACTGACCACGTTCTCACAGCAAACGTGCTGTCTGCTCGCGGGCTCTGCTCACCCGGGCTTATGTCCAGAGTCCATGTCAGCCAGACCATGTCCTACAACCCTCCCACAGGAGCAGCCAGGGGCTGGTGCACAAGAGCCCCAAAAGCCACCAGTGTGTGGCAGAACAGGGCCCCAGGCCAGTTGCAGATATGCTGGGACCACCAGGTCATTCTCCCAAAGTGGAGCAAACATTAGTGGACTCTTCAGAGCTCAGCTTTATGTACTGTCCTCCAGCTGCTCCCCTCAGAACTCCTGTCCCCTCTCACAGAAGGTAAACAGAGCAGATATTTCTTGTTCTCAGTATAAAAATAATTACAGCTTCTAAAGGCTGGTTGGCAGCAGGTCATGCTTTTGGAGTTATCTACTTAATAACCTGTTCACCCTCCAGCTGCACGAGGTCCCCACAGCTTACTTTCCTGAGTTTCCAGGTATATTAACCCTGGTCTATCTTTACTGTCTGAAAAATAGGCAAGTCATGGAACTAAGGACACTCTGGATATATGGAAAAATCATTACTTCCTTGGAGCCTTTATGTTGCTTCCCCATGTAAGTGGTGCAGCAGCAGTTGAGCACATGGTGGAGATTCACAACTGTGGGTTCACAACTGAACCCTTGTGCTTCTTTTCAGGTGCTGTGCTTAAGGTAAGATCGGTAATGTAGCTGTTTGAGATTGGGAGTTATTTGAACACAGTTTCTTTGGCTGTACCTTTACACCAAATTACAGCATCTCCAAGCTGGCAGCCTGGTCAAGTGTCTCTTGTTTAGCTCCAGAATAATGTACCCTGAGGGCATGCACTAATCCAAACCCCATTTCAGCTTGTCACTGAGGCCACAGAATGGGATTTAGGAAACATAAGAAAAGTATGGACAGACTGGAGGATGTTCTGCTGGAGAGGAGCAGGTGAAAAGAGACAGCACAGGTGGCAGGGGAGAGGAGTACATGCCCATCCTTAAATAACCTAGAGGACCCCCAGTAAGAATAAGAGATAACAAAAAATATAGCAATCCTTCCAGAAACTAACCCTCCTCTAAGCAAGGTGTCCCTGTCCCACCAGCCCTGGCAGGGTGCTGTCTAAATGTAGCTCCCTGATGGATTTGGCTACAGCTTGAGGGCAGATGGCCAGGCCAGTGGCCTTCTCGAGTATCAGGGTACTTGGCACAAAGACCCACTGGAATACAACCCTAACATTTACCTGACCACAGAGGTGCCAATTAGCCATTTGTCCCCCGGGAGCATCTTCTGCTTTTCAAAAGCAGCCCCTCAGCCCTTGGACAACCATGACTTCAGAGATGTCAAACATCTGGGGCCTGTCGGCTGCCACACACCTCAAGTCATCCTGACACTGCAGTGGAGCTGTCACGGGGCTGTGTCAGGATCAGTGTCGGGGCTGTCTGCACCATGCAGCATGGGGAGGTTGGGATGGAGAGGGTACAGACCCAAGAGGTGCTTGGAAAAAAAGCTACTGCATTCATACAACCTCCTGCCTCTCCCTGGGTTCCTGTCTCCCATCGTCCCTGGGCTGGTTCATCCCAGTTCAGTTATATACCCAGAGCAACACTGCAGTGCTTTGAACAGGAAATGAAACCAAAGCATTCAGCAAAGGGAGCTGAAGCACAGCTGATAAGCAAAGCACTTAGCACAGGATATGTGTTAATGTCTCTGGGGAGTATGTTGAAATGTGATAAACTACCCAGGAAGAACTTGAAGTGTGGTCTCTAAAAACAACAAGAAAAATTGTACTTACACTTTACAGATTATTCTGTCACTTAAGGAAGAAGATGAGGTTGGAGCTGTTAACCCTGTGCCCTACCCACAGTTTCATATAGAAGAAAAAGAGCAATTGTTTTTTGACTCTCTGTCAGTTTTATTTTTCTCAGCAGATCGAGTGCACAGCCCCCACACTGCCAGGATTGGCTACACCCGCCTGTTCCAGCTCAGTCCTGGCATCCCCTGCTCTGTCACCTGAGTTACCATTCTCAACATTCCTCTGTGCAAAGTTGCATGGTTTGCTATAAATACCAGGGAAACCCTTAAAGAAAGGGTCCTGTTAATCCGAAATGCAAAGTGACACTCTGGACTGCACTGGCACACTGCCCTGGGCAACAAACATTTGCAAAGCCAAAGGAAAGAAAGAAGGAAAGAAATCTCTTGCAGTTTGTTTTTGCTGGGAGGGCTGGCAGTACCGAGCATAGAACTCTGCTCTCCCATTGCCAGGCTGGGGCACGTGTGACTCTTGTACTCTATAATTCAAAAATTAGTCTGTTGATAAAATGGAAGCTTCTTTATTTAGAACAAGCACAGCTCTGAGTTCCTCAGACAGTTGCCAAAAACATTCCCTACGGTCCTATTGCCACCATGTCTGAGCACATCCCAATCATTATTAAAGCTTCACGGTTCCCCAGGGAAGTAGTGATGTGCTATTTATTAAAAGCCACTGCTCCGGCCCTGCAAACACTTCCCCCAGGGATTGCTTTGGCACTCAATTCAGAGCTCAGCTAAGGCTAACAAGGCACCACTGCCTCAAGTAAGGCTGAGTACTTAGGCACAGCTTAAGCAGTGAAGTCCAAACCTTTCAAAACTAGCCAAATCAGCTAACACAAGAATCCTGTTCAGTAACTAACTCTGTGGCTGCATTAAGCTTTGACCTTTGAGATTCTTCAGTTGTGTTCCCAGCTAAGCACAGATCTGCCCCCACCTCAGCAGCTGGATGCCTCCTCGTGCCCGGATGCCCTTGGGAGCCAAATGCGAGCTTCCTCCTGCTATGGAGGAATCACCCCATCCCCAGAGCAGGCACTATGGTATCCCTGCAACTGTCCCCGGGACTGGGGCTGCCTGTGCAGTGCAGGAGTGATCACTGTCCTCCAACCACAGCTTTTGCTCAGAAGACCCCTCAGCATTCTGTATTACAGCACAGCATCAAGTCTTTGAGTCCTCACGCCAGGGAACACCCCCTGAGGAAGGTGAGAAAGAAAAAAAAGGTATAGCTGGGAAGATACTGAAAGGACGCTACATCAAGCACTCTTGTGGACTGAAGTTAAAAAATAAGTGTTGTCTTACATCAAATTGTAACACAGAAGTCAAATTTTACTCAGAAAGGTACCTTGCATAATGTACATCTGCATCACACAAGCAAACCCTAAGCAGTTACATGCTGTGCAAGCAGCCTCGTGCTTATGCCCTGTCCTGGGAGGCTGAGCACGAAGTTGAACAATTCTGTGCCCTTCCTCCCCAGTTCTGAGGAGGCCCTATGTTCCCAAGCACCCCTGGCTCCTGGTGGGCAGCAGCTTGCTTTGGTGCCCATGGGAGCTGCACCCCAAAGCTCTCCCCAAGTACGTCCAACCTTTGATCTCATCAAGAGATGCAATGGCACTGCCCTTGTCATTATGGTGTAGGGCTGTAAATGCATGTTGGACACACACAAAAGCAGCTTCTAGGAGTCAGATAGACTTTTAAAAATCCCAAAGAGCTTCAGTTTGTCTTTAACTGGAGGGCTAGAGGAGATTAGTTGGGATGGGAATACACCACACATCTGCATGTTGTGGGGACATGCAAAACATGATCTCAAGTTCCTGTCAGTGTTAATGGGAAGGAGAAGTTCACATTTTCCTATCACTGGCAAGAGTCAGCCCATCTGATCTACAAGACAAACACAGAGAAGAGGGAATAACAACAAAACCACCAGAGCAGAGCAAACCCTCTGGGGTTTACACACTGGGTTCCCCTCTGCTCTGAGTTCCCTGCTCACTGCAATAAGCTTGCTGTAAGAAGGAGCACTGTTCCCCATTTTCCCCAGGTCTTATTCAAATAGCAGCTGAGCCCCAGTCTTCACACAGCAGCCCTTACCAGGAGCAGATACAATAGCACTTACCATCCAATATATTTTACAAAATAAACAAGGCCACCACACCCCCGATTCCAGCACCAGTCCCCCCACACTGGTTATCAGCCCATTTGCCATCAGGGAGTTACAGGTGCAGATTTTTGAGGCTTCAGTCTGCATTCAAAAGAGTTATTTATCTGGTGCAGGAGATTGTCAGCAAAACCTTCCTCCCCATCTACCAAGCATACTCCCAATGCACCTGGCAGCCCTTCCACTTTACCTGTGTGCCTGTGGAAAGCCATGACTAAGCAGCCCAAAGTCAGCCCCTCAGGTAATGGAGTTCACAGTCTCTTGGCTGATAAGGAGCTGCCCCATTTGATAACATACATTTAAAGGGAGGCTATTAATACAGACGGGACTCCTACCAGATGTCCACTCCCCTCCCCAGAGATCACAACCTTAATCCCCCTGGAAAATTCTTACCATTTTAGGTGATCTGAGGGAGAAGAATAGGATCCTGAGACCTCTAGGTCTCTGTAGGCAACATTCAAATACCTGCCCAACTACTCAGCACCCAAATTAGTCCCAAAGGCAGAGTGTACCTCAGGAACTTGACCCCATGCTAGTACTATTTGGCCTTGGCTTTAGAGTGAGACTGTGTCTCCACAGTCCTGAGCTAAATTACAGACCCAATGTTAATGCTGCTCTGCCATTGCTGAAGGGAAGAGGTGGATTTCAGTCCTGTGGGGGCTGAAGGGACTGCAGTCCCAGGAACAAGCAAGAGACTGTCCTTTGGATGTAGGACCACGGAAAGATGTGAGTTGTAGCCCTGGGGACTCAGCTGACAGCCCACAGAAGTACCAGCAGATAAATTCAGGGGTGGGTTGGACTTGCTTTCAACACGAAGGTCATGCTGAAGTTTTACTGCCAGTAAAACTACCATGCTTGGTCCTCCCCCATCTTTCACCCTGAGGAAGCTCAAGGCATTAACTCTTCAAAGTGAGTGAGTCCCTGAACAGCAGCACTTAGAAAGCTGGCTTTGATGATATGGGGCTTCTCTAGCATCTAACGTGACTTTAGAGGGAACTGGTTCATGTCTCTGTCCTCTTTATTAGGTGCCCACAAAGCTCCCTGGGAAATCCCAACTCCATGGCTCCAACCAACCTATTTCCACCCAACTGATGGCAGGGTGGAGGAAGCTCTGGCTCAGGGTTCACTCCCAGGGGGACACCCAGGCAGCACCAGCTCCACGGCCCCAAACTCACTCTGGATTATGCAATTGGTGCCGGCACACGCTCACAGGGCCGGGGGCCAGGGCCGCCCAGCTGCTAATCCTGCCTCACCCCTGACACACTGCACGGCCGTGGGAAAGTCAGTCAACCTCCCTGACAGCCACTGGGAAAAGCCAATGTTTATCATTCCTTCCAGGGAGCCCATCGTGGTGGTGTCTGGCCTCTGAACAGCAACCCTGCCACAGCCAGGAGCATCTCTGCTTCCCACTTGCAGAAGTCCCAAGAGCTCCTCAGCCACACACACGTGCACAGTCCCCAGCACTGGGCTTGGTGATCCCCTGGGCCTTCACACCCGTCTTGGGGCCCCCATGTAGCATATGCACAAGGTCAGCACCTCACCAGCATCCCAACCTCTCCAAGTTTCCAACATGGCCTGGAAAAGGCCACACTTGACGTTCTGCCATCCCAAAAGACCACAGCATAGATCCACTCATGTAGCAGATTGAGGCTGGGAAACACACTAAGAGCCTAATGCACTGAAACACTTTGGCAGGGAAAAACCAAACGTTATTCTGCCCCAGCTCATCTATAAACTCCAGCAAATTGTTTGCATAATTCAGATGGTAACAGGAACCCTAACAACTGGTATTTTCCTGTGCTAATCTTGCTGTGTGCAGTGTAATATTTACAGACATGAGTTCATTTTTGGCAATGCACATAGAGTTTACTCCATTAACTATTCTCATTCCTTTCTAGTTCCCTACACAAAGCTCTGGCACCCTCCCACCCTGCAGTTGTTTCCTACTTCCCCCAGAATACCCTGGCATTTCAATTAGAAACCTTTGCTCTCCATCCTAAAAGACGGAACAGCGTTGCTGTGCGATGCCAGCAGCTGCCATGCCCACCCAGAGGCAGCTGCAATCAGCAGTGGTTTGGCAGCACTGCAGAGGGGTGTGGAGGGCAGGGTTGGACACTTGGCCATCACAGTGTTTCATGTGCACAAACACTCGTGACTTGGCAGCACCACAACAGGTTTGGGCTAAAGGAGGTGGGATAGAGAAAGCTTGGCCAGAAAACAGGCGGAAGACACAGCCCTGCTGATGCCCGTGAAGCTTCACCATGAAAGCTTCTGGCACAGCTCACTCTGCAAAGCCTCTGGTGATTCTCCAGAGCAGCCTGTGACAAAAAGGCTGCTTTGTTTGAATCTGTGGCCTCCTGTCCAACACAGCAGGCATAGACTGGGGATCAGCTCCTACTGCTGCTCTTGGTTTCTTGTCTGGTCTCCTCCATATGACCTTGGACAATTCCCAGCTCCTCCCAGGCCGCTCTTCCTCCACGCAAGCCCAGGTGCATAAACACAGCAGTGGTGCAGTGTATAGCAGAGGTGCCAAGGAGGGACGTTGCTGTCCTGTGAAACATGACAGAGAGCAGATATCTCCAGGAAGGAGAGGGTGCCTCAGAACAAGGTGTGCCAGCCCTGTCTGAGCCCTTCTCTGTGAGCCAAGCACATGCAGCCACACATCCCTGAGAGAAGAGTGATACAAATACATCAGTGAGTACACAGCAGGGCATATAGGCTTGGGATGCCATGTTTTTAACATTAAACCTGTCCTGTAGGCTTTCCAGGGAGCTGCTCTGGGCAGCCTGATCCCACCACATGGGTCTGACTGCAAAGCAGCATGGCTGGGACATAATGTCATCCACTCAGATAAACAAATGATTCACATTGTGATTTCCAGAGTATTTTCTTGCCCTAAGAATCCTGCCAGAAAAGGTCTGGGCCTCTCAGCTTGCTCACACACATCCTGCTGTCACTCAACAGGCAGAAAGTCCTAAATAGAGCCGTTATAACCCAGGCATTGATGAACTATTTAGTCACCATCATCAAAGAAAGCAGCAGTAAATACCAGCAGCAGAGCACCTGTCCACCCTTTAAGATAACGCTGTACCTTCCTCCTTCCATACACACTGCTAGCAATGCACAGCACACATGCACAGAAAAGCACCCTGGCCCTTCACCAGGCTCCTCATAAAACAAGAGTCCCACATTTCTCCCTACCATTCCTGTCCCTACCCTTACCCTGAACTCACTCCATGCTCTCACTCCAGCTGGAGGCTGTTCAGGAATAGTACAGGACCAGCACAGTCCCATCGGCCAGGGCTGTGCCAGGCAGATGAGGGTTGGCACCCCACATCCAGGTTTGCACAAACACTTCTTTCTTTTTGAGCAACAGCACAGCAGAGTACTTTTTTTTTTTTCATTTTAAATCTTTCAGATTGCTTGCATGTGTTCTCTCACAGAAGAGGCAGCAACCCCCAAATACCACAGAAATTCTGGGCAGCTTTGGTACCAGGACTGACGCCTGGGACTGATCCAGCTCTCCAAGCACTCAGTATCCAATGCTTTCTTCTCCCAGCACTGGCAGAAGGCACTGCAGAGCAATCAGGGGATGGCCCCTGGTCCCACCCAACCAGGATTACACCTGAAGCAAAATGGGGAGTTTCCACCTAGTCCTTTCAAACAGCCAGTCCAGTTCAAAACTGGACAGTTTTTCTTTGAAGTATCACAGAAATGCACCAGAAGTCTCAAACACAGCTCAGCTTCCCTGTTCCATGTACAAGGATGTGCCTCCACACCCCTGAAGCTTCCCACAGGCACTCATGGGAACACGAGGCAGAGACACCCAGGTCCACACAGGATGCACCCACATCCAGAGCAAAACCAGCAAGGAAATCATTGCAGTGACAGAAGGGATGAACACACCAGCCACCAGGTGAGCCCTGTGCCCTCAGGGAACCATCTCCAGAGGGGACAGTAGAGGAGGAAACAAGCAACACGTGGCAAAGGCAGCCAGGGAGTTTTTCATTCTTCCATGCTGAACTCCAGCTCACAGCTGGGTCAGACCAGTGTGCTGAGCCTTTCAGTGCCAAGGGAAGCTTTTAGGATCAGCTGTGGAGGCAGGCATAGAGGAACTGGGAAGAGGTTTATAAGGAAGCGAACACAGGCTGGGCAACCCTTCATGAACTCAGATATAGTGCGGGTAGAAACAAAAGGGGGAAAAGAAGGCAAGATAAGAAGAGACAAAAAAAAGGGAATGAGGGTGAAGCAACAGAGAGGAAATAATGCTTAAGAGATAATGGAGCTGGAAATAAAGGCATCTGAAAAAAAAGCAAAACCAGGAAGAGATATAAATCAAGTTTTTCCCCATCTGCCTCCATCCACAGGCTGGACTGTCTCCAGGACTATTCCTGTGGCAGCTCCAAATTTATTTCTCTGCTGCCATCTGCTCTTGTGGCTCCCCTACACACATGCTCCTGACTGGCACTTCTTCCCGTCACCTGTTGCTGACATGGCAGACCTCTCAGTGCTGCTGAAAGCCAAGTGACTGAGGCCTGGGGGGAGTGTCTGCACATAAACTGGGAGCTGCTTTGTAGTCCCAAAGCTTTGTTGAGCTCCTGTTCCCTGTCCTGGCTGTTGCAGAATTGGAGAACAGAGGCCACAGTGCAGTGGGACTCAGGTACCAAACCACCCCATGGCAGCAGCACCAGGACACACAGGCTCCAGAGAGGACTGGGGTGAGGAGAGGCTGCAGAAGTGTTAGGTGCTGTGCAGGGCAGGCTTTGAATCAACTGCACAAGAAAGTCCATTTCCCCTATCCCTGCTCCCTCCTCCCTGTGCCCCTTTCGTGCATTACAGATAAGATGCCAAGACTGTATCTTCCAGCAGCAAGGATGCTGAGTTCCTGATTAGTTAGGATTTGGACCTTCAGTGCAAGTTCAAAAAGGGGTAGTCCCAAAAGGCTGAAGATTTTTTAAAATCTCTTAGAAAGCTACGTGTATTAGTCTTAAATGCACTCAGTTAAATCTGAGCCGTGTTTCTCTTCCCAGTTCTGTCTTCCATGTCTTTCTGCCTCAGCTCACACTGCAGAGGAGAGCTGTGAGTGTGCAGACAGTGGACTGGGAGGCTCAGCGGGCTGCCCACAACCCCCTTGACAAACTGCAAGGTGAAAGCAGCAGGTCTGAACGTGCCCATGAACATCAGCCAACCCTAAAGGGACACGATTTCCTTTGTTCCTCTTGGGAGAAAGATCCATGTATACTGCCAAGACTGGTCTGATTCATCTGCCTTTAAGAGTATCAAGCCCAAAACTGAGCTAAAAAGCTTCAAATACTGCATCTTCCCCCCACAGCAGCCCTGTAGCTGGGTCGTGCACAGACCCACCCAGCAGTGCTGTGGCTGTGATGCTTCTCTATCACCAACAGCACTTCCACCAGATGCTGTGGCCCTGGGAAGAGTCCTGGGATCAAACAGGCTGCACCACAACTTGGTGATTCCCCAACTTATTGCCCCAAAACGTCACACTTAGGACAGAGAAGCTCCTTAGGGTAATCTTGGCCAACTTTGGATCTGTCTTTGTTAGCATTTAGGCACACTCACATGCAGAAGGAATGACCAGTGGAGTCAAAAGTGAGGCAACCATTTGCCAGTCTCAGCTTTCCCCTCATGGCTTAGCCCTGCCTTCAGAGCAGAGAAGAGTAACTTAAGTCCCTGTGAAATAAATACCACACTGATCCCAGCCAGGCAGCATGGCAGTCTTTCCAGGACAGATGAGGTGTGATGAACAAGCACAGCAATATAATCCTACCAATACCCACACAGTAAGTGCTCATGTCAGGACTTCACCAAGTAGTTACTGGTCCATCACTGAAACAATATTTCACAGCTTCCATTATGCTCTCTGCACTTCTAATTGCTCTCAATTATTTCTCATGGGCAGCCTGGCTGAGCGATGCTCTGCTCCAGTGAAGTTAAACAGCTCCCTGTGCAGCACATGGAAGGAAGTTCAGCTACTAGTTTGCATCGCTCCTTGAAAGCTGGGTCATTCCCTGGAAACCTACCCACTAGGAGTCAGAAAATAGCAGCTACCCAGACATAAATTACAACACACATGCTCTTCAGCATCCCCCCAGGGGTTTGCAGTAGCTCTGACACCCTCCCCTGACACCTTGTTCAACAGGACCTGGCAGCAAGGAAAACTTGCAAGGAGAGTTCTGCAGGTGATGCCCAAACTCTGCCTCCAAAGGCTGGCAATGCTTTCAGCATTATGTTTCCTAGCACAACATCACGTTCCTGGAAAGCTGCTGGGCAGACAGTTCTGCAAACCTCCATCCTCTGCCCCCACAGGACAACGGCCAAGCCAAAACCCCACACCAGCAGGGCTCTGCAGGACTAAGGAGCCTTGGTGTTTCCCCTTTCAGAGCTTGATTTCCAGGGGAGAAGACAGGGCTGTTTGTGGATAGACTGTGATTCTGCCAAAACATCCTCCAGAAATTCAGCACATGAGAGACACTGAGGATAGAAAACTTCAGTTCAGGTGCTCAGAGAAGGGTAGAGCAAAGCCCTCAGAAAGGGCTGGGCAGAAGCACATTTCCTGGCTAATGGTGAGGAAAGGCCACCGCTTCAGTGAGGACATGCTTTTCCAAGCACTGGCATGCCAGTTGGGAAGACTCCCCGGAATCCATCACACCATCAAAGCACTGCCCGCACTTGGCACAGGCCCTAGGCCACGTCCTCAGCACCGATTTAGAGCTGACAGAGCCAGCCCTGCCCACGGGTTTAGCAGGAGAACCAGCCCATTACCCTGGGCAGTCACCTCGAGCAAGATTAGCATTTGGCTGCCTGCACCTTCAGTTGTTAGCCAGAACTGATGGCTGAGAGGACCAAATCCCCCTTGTTATGTGGCCATTTTAAAAATAACCTTTTCCAAATCCCCGCAGTGCATAACCCTGTGTCTGTCTCAGCTCCAAGAGCTGAAGGAGATCATCTTGCAGGGCTGATGGGTATTTTTGGGCAGTCTGACTAATTGTCAGGACATATGCTGAGCATTCTTTACAAGGAAAAACAAAGCTGCAAGGTCTCCTCCAGTGAGGCCTAAGGGGCCAGATTAGTCACAAGAGTTATTTTCATAAACCTCTGCTTCGAGAATGTTTGATTTAATTTCCAGCTTCAGATAAGTGCATTTTAAAATGAGAGAAGGGGTCAACATCCTTGCACCCCAGCGCTCACAAGGAAGGCTCTGCCAGGCTGGGCCATGTCCAGCCCTGCACAAACAAGGGCAGGAGAAGTGGAGATCCTTCACCTTGGAGTGGCTTTAGATTCACAACTGCTTCTTTGGCACCACATCACACGGGGACTCACTGGCCATGCCAGGGCATGTGCTCCAGGATGATCTGGGGACATGCTCCAGGACAATCCAGGGACATGCTCCTGATCACCCAGCAGGGCACCTGCTCACTTTTAAGATGGAGTCATGGCACACCTTCTAGGACACCTCACTCTGGTCCTGCATTTTCACTTTTCCCCTTCCAAAACAGATGCTTTTTAACTTTCCCCTTTGCCCAGATTGGCTGGTTGATTTTAACCACCATTCACATTAACATCTTGCAAATGAGCTCATCAAGCCTCCCATTACAGCCTTGTTCATTCAGTGACCATGTATCACACTGCTCAGCCAGGCTCTTTGCCTCTCTTCTTCCACAGGGAAGCTGGAGCCCATGCCAGACTGGGAGACCACTTGCACTGGTCCTACGGAACTTGCCATGGCTGGTCTTTCCCAAACTGACCTCCAAGTGATTCAGGCAAAACCAGAGAAGTCAGCCAGACTTCCAGAAAAGCCTGAAGCCTTGATAAAGGAGTATTTTGCCACCAGTGTCCCTCTTCCTCCCTCCACACTCAGTAGCAAGAACTCCCAGCTCAGCAGCTCCAGAGCCTCAATGCCCTGCAGCCCAATGTGAAGTGCTCCTCAGAGACCACATGCCATGGTCGGCTGGTTCTTGTAAGTTCATTTACAGAAAAAAAAAAGTATTCTAAAAGCAACCTGTTTTGAGTGTGTTTCTTTGTTGCAGCACCTTGCTGCTTCTCCTCTGAAGGGCACCTTTCACCAGTCTGAGCACCTCAGCAGCACTCCACTCACATGCCAGTTTAAGTCAGTGCCCACCCAGCTCATTTTCTCTGCAGTACTAAAACAGCAAATAGAGAATCATAGAATATCCTGAGCTGGAAGGGACCCGCGAGGATCATCAAGTCCAACTCTGTCTCTGCACGGGATAGTCCCAAGAATCACACTCTGTGCCTGAGAGAGTTGGGGAGCCTGTTCAGTGCCCAACCACCCTCTGGGTGAAAAATAATATCTAAACCACCCCGACACAGCTTCATACCACTCCCTTGGGTCCTGTCACTGGTCACCAGAGAGAAGAGATCAGTACCTGTCCCTCCACTTCCCCTCGCGAGGAAGTTGTAAACTGCGATACAATGTCCCCTCAGTCTCCTCTTTGGTGTGCAGCACCTCCACAGCATCCCGGGACACAGAAGCCAGAGCAGCCCATATTTCCCCACCACTGCGCTCTCCCTTTCAGTCCAGAAGCTGTTTAAGATGCTTTGAGCCCCATTATTGCCTCATCCCGTGCCACTGACCCACACACTTGTTCTTTTCCCTTCCTCTGGTGTATACCAACCCCTGCTTTCCTCGTTCAGTAGACACACTGCATCAGAAGCACACACCTCAGGATGACAAGAGCTCTCCAAAGTCTCCACCAATGCCTTCTGCACATTTTCCCCCCTGAGCTGCACAGCAATTTCCACTGAGGATAAATGTTGTCAATTCAATTTCTAATAACGGCATTAAAATGTATGAGCCAGTTCTCTGGAGTCAGGGATAATATTTTCTGAGTGCCTGTAAGGCAATGTAAATTTCATAAAGTGATAAGGATCCCGAGTCTCCCTGGAAATCATGTCAGATCAGAGCTGGGTAAGGACTACCCTGGAAAGCATTCCCTGTGGGGCCAGTTAGAAAGCACAGCTTCAAATGTAAAAAAAGGAAAAAATATCTTCAAGTCCTTCATCAGGGCTAGGGTTCCACTTCAGCCAAAACCAGAGAGTCCCAGCCCAGAATGGCTTTCAGAGCCCTGCCCTGGTTTGTGGCATCCCTGTTGTCATTATCTGCAGGATGGAGGCCGGTTTAGAGAGGGAGGCAGGGGATTTCTCCTTCCCCAGCACACTCCCATTCTAGTTTTTGGGTAATCTGGCAAAATTTGAGTTCCTTTAATGTCTTGGAAATGTTAAGTTCAGTAGACTAATACTTGGTAAGAGACAGTCAGGGCCAAAGCAAGGTGGGGAGGAGAGGTCACTTAAACTGCTAAATGTGATTAGCCTCTCATCTGCTGAAACAGCAAATACCTTCATCCCCCACCTCCCCAGGTCCAGGCCAAGGCATTCAGAGGCAAGAGAAGGTCCCCTCTCCTCTCCCGTGCTCCTCCAAGGCTCTCATAACACTGCACATTACAGCATTTCTATCAGTGCTGCCTCCTGGAGTGATAGGCAAAGTCTGTGGGCTGGTACATTCATTAAACACAAACTTTGGAAGAAGAAAAGTGGGATACTTATAAGAGTGCTTGCTTTTAAACAGAGAAATAAACCAGCTGGAGCTGGTGGAAGCACTTATGTGTTTGATTAAGCCTTCCCCTGCTCTTTGGCTGGATCCAGGCCTAAAAAATGATTTTGTTTTCTTTTTCAAGTAGCAATGAGACAATAAATTCAGGGACAACAAGTAACACAGTCTGCAAAGAGAAACAGCTCTTCTCAATACAATCACTGCAAGCTGTCCAACTGCTGTCCAAATCCAGCTACTAGAGGATGGGCTCTGTGTGACAGAAAAGTAGTGCTAATTGCACACTGATGCCGAACAAAACTGTCAAAAAGCTAAAGCAGATGTGAAACAATGGTTTGCTTTCTTTTAAAACCAGCTTCTTGTAACCACACTGCATGAGAGCCCACAAGCACCCATGTCCCTCTGGGAATACTGCAGAACAATGGGGGAAAGGGTGAGGTTTCCAAATCATCGAGGACTTTTCCTGCAATAGCAGGGACTTTGCTGTCCCTTTGATGAAGTTACACCTCTTGAGTCGAATTCTCTTCTCAACTGTGGTAGAGCAAGCCTGGTAGCAAGCCTTGCCAGTTTGTGCCAGTGCTGAGCAAGGTTAGGCTTGGCCCTGGCCAAGCCCAGGATCTGCAGAGCACAGCACAGGTTTACTTGTCCACAGACAGCCAAAAAGCAAACACTGCTGGTACCAAGGAGGTGAAACACTGGGAGAGGACATGGGGAAGACCTGCAGACCTGCAGGGATGCCTGTCCTGCTCCCAGATGTTAATGTTCACTGTTGCACCCCCAGGAAAGAGGTGACACAAAGGAGCATCAAACACTTCACACAAACAATTCACATTTAGACAAGTGATGTCTTGTCCCCAAAGAGCTGCGGAAAGCAGAAGATAAAATGCTGCAGTGGCATTTGTAGGTCTGTTAGTTGTTTAGATCATGTCCAGCTCAGTGATGGGCTGTTCAGAGGGGACAGTGACCAGGGCACAGGTCTGTGCTGCACAGCAGAGTCACACAGACCCAAACTCAGGCACACCACTGAGAGCACTGCCCACTCTGCCAGCTATGAAAGGCCTTTATACTTTCACGAAACCTTTCCCTAAAGCTGATGGCTGAATGCAGCAGTGGCTCTGACAGAGCTGCCCATGATGCTGAGGGACTTTGGACATGCCAGCAAAGCATTTCCCACATGGCTCCAGAAAAGAGTTGGAAAAAATCCACCCACAGTCCTGAACAGCACTTGCAAAAAGACATAATTTTACAGATCACCCCATGCTTGTAAAATTATAATAAAAGACTTCCAAAATACAAAATACCCCTGCTGAACTCAATCTTTTTTATAGATGCAACCTTCATCCCTTGGTCCAGAAAGCCATGAGATTAATCGAAAAAAGGATTATGTCTTTGCATCATGTGAGGAGGCTCATGGATAACATTTCAGGGGCATTTGTGCTATTGACAACTGATACCTGTTTCAGTCACCAGAAACTACATCTTAAAAGATTTGGTGACATCCATCAGTGGGCCCCTGGTAAGGGGCTCATGCATTGCTTCATCAAGACAGCTGCCAGGTGATGTTCTGATGTATTTTCTACATAATTTCATGTATTGATAATTCAGCAGTGGGGAGCAAAACACAAGGAAAGAGAGCAGCAGAGACCACTGCCACCTGTTTGTCAGCCTCCCCTCTGCAGCATCCCAGTATAGAGAGACAGGCAGTGCTTCCTCCTACAGACAGACCTTTTTAGTGAAATACTGTATTACTTCAGAAAACTGAGTGCAAGTACATCTGGAAACATCTCTGCCTTAGCAGAGAAGGGTGCAGGATGCTGTGGGAGCCCTGCCTGGGCTGCCAAAGAGGTCAGGTGCAGCACAGCCTCCTTGTCCTGCCTTTCCCATTGGCACAGGGAGAGCCCCCTCCAATCCCAACCTCCATCACCCCGGTCTCAGCTCTGCAGGAGGGATCAGGAAAGACGTCTCTGCTTGCAGCAGCTTCTCCCACAGTGCCTGCTGTGCTAGGGCAGGAGGTGACTCCAGAAGTCCAGTCCTGATCTACTTAAACTGGGGACACTTAAAGGTGAAATAATGGCAGGGACAAATTTTCAAGCTCCTGCCCCAGGTACTTTGCAGAAGAGAGTGAAGTTTTTCCAAGTCCCTGTTGGAGCAGCAGCAGAGCAGAGGCTCTGCCCGTCACTACACCTGCATAACCAGCTGTTTAGAACCAGCCCTTATCTACAAGTCAAGCATTTCAGTTTTCCCTTCAATCCTTTCACAGGGAGAGGTTTCCAGGATGGGGGAGATGGCAGACACCACCTTTACAGCATTGTAACCTATCCCCAGGGCTCTCCAGCCCACAGTCCCACAAGGAGTGTTATTGCCATACTTCCAGGAATTGTAAAAGCCCTGGCTCAGCAGCCAGCCTCACGCACCATCTCCTGCACAATCTGATTTACAAGGCAAAAGCTCTTTGGCAAAACAGCTCACACAGCATCCAAATGTCGGTGGAGCAGACAGCATTCCTGGCTCTGGCTCCCTTTCCATCCGGCTGCTCCGGCTCAGGCACGGACGCTGCTCCAAGGATGAGCTCATCGCTATTTCAGGTTGAATTTGCACTTGGCAATCTCCCTGGTAACCAAAACAAGTTACTCACTAGTTTATAGGAGATTTATTGTTTGTTTGTTTTGGTGTCTAGTGGAGTACACAGGGAGTTTCACCACATTACAGCGCCGACCCCGCCGGGGGAAGAGCGGGGAAGGCAGGACAGATTTCCAGGCTGTGCTGAGGAGATGGACTGTGTTAGCACTGCAGGGCAGAGAGAAAGCTGCCTTTGGGCTGACCCCAGAGACACAAAACTGAGAAAAGGAGGTGTGAGGCATGGCTTTCATTCACACACACCACAGGTGACCCTGTATGGCAACACCCTGCCACCCCAAACACCAGGCAAGCGTTGTAGGCTCCTCCAGCACATCAGAGTAACCACAGGGATGGTGTTTGCAATCCTTTTCAGCCAAAAATCAAGATATCTTTCCCTAGAACAGATATCAGGAGGGTCTGACACTGGCATATCCACTAACACCAGCTATCATCAGCTTCATTTCACATGTCAGGACTCAGAGGGCACAGGACAGTTATAGGACTTGCTGCCTGTTTATGCTCTTGGGCAGGAATTTCCTCCAGCTCATCACCACACACACCAGCAGAAAGGGCACTGAGAAGACAGCAAAGCTGGACTAACCCCAGGGTATTTTCCTGCTCTTCTATGCAACGTGGAGAATGCTTGAAAGAGGGTCCATTTTCCTGTCACACCCAGACCTGTGCCAAGATACAGCCCAAAAATTGCCAAAATCGGGTCTTACATTTAATGAAGGGCTTGATTGGATACTTTTTTTTTTTTCCCCCGAATGTGTTTTTGCAAGAAAGAAGAATTCTCTCCCAACCAGCTCAATCCAGTAAACAGAAATGCTGGTCAAGATACACAACCTGTGACTAAGCTCCCAGCCCAGCCTTCTGAAAAGAAAGCAGACAGGCCGCCCCCCACCCACTGCAAGAACTCATCACAGAGACAGATCCAGAGTCAGAGTTTCCACCTTCAGCTCTAAATCATTATGGTGATAATGGCATAAGGGAGAAGGCAATACAGCAAGGGCTGGATGGCATGCTCAAGCATCCAACAAAGTAAATCCAGTCAGAATTTAACAGATTTGCATCCTCACTGAGTGCCTTCCTGCTGCTGTGAGGTGAACATGGGCTGCTCTGCCATCCTGCTCCCATTCTGCCATCCTGGCTGTTCCCAGGGGCAGGACTGAAATATGTTACACATCAAGTGGAATTTGTCCCATGGCTGTCCCATGGGGAAGAGTGACTGGCTTTAAGCGGGCACAGCACGGGTAGACAGGAAACTGTATTTGCATGTGTTGAGTGAAATATAAAGCTCTGTGCATTCTTAAAGTGAGATGAGACCGGGGACAGAGAGAAATTCTTGAGCTGCTTATTGCTGCTTCTCCTATGTACTGTCAGAGGCAAGATCTATGCCAGGACAATGCTTAGAGATCACCAGGGAATCTCTAAGTGGAAGAAAAGCAGTAGGAATTACTCAGTCTCTGAATGAGGACCACACACCCGTGTTCTGGAGGTGCTGTCTGTGTTTGCATTCCCTCGAACCACTGACTGCCCTGTGGTTAACGCTGTGCTGAAGAGCAGGATGTGGTGCCAGGCCCTCGGGATGCTCCCGGCATCCTAACACTGCCCTCCATGGGCTCTTCATCTGAACAGGCATCAGCCAGAAACTCATCAAACCCATCTGCTGAACTAGGAAAGTCATGTTAGAAAAACCTCTGCAGCACACAGCAGCAGCAGTGTGAGTGTACAGAGCTGCCCCAGGGCAGCAGTTTCCTGGGATGCTGGCAGCCCTGGGGATGACACACCTACCGGGAATTTGAAAGAGCTCTTTTCTGTGTCAGTGCAACGAGAAGAGGGGAACAAGAGGAACAGAACAAAGTGGAAAAGGCTCAAGAGTCCAAAAACGAGACGATAAGACAGAAGCTGGAAAGGGAGGCTGGCAGTGCCTCAGAAGTGACTAATTCCAAACCTTTGCTCCAGTGTTTATTATAGAAAAGAACAGATAAGGAAGGCGGCTGATGGTAACAACTGCCAGGGGCAGCCAGGCCCAAGGCAAACAAAGAGTAAATGCCTTGGGAGCAGCCTGCCAAGTCCAGATGGTTCCCACAACTTGGGGCATTTCTTTAAAAGAAAGGACATTGTTTTCTCCCACCCCAGCATCCTCTGAGCAGTTATATTTAGGGAAGTTTCATAGTTAAGGGGATCTTTGGTCAGAGACCACTGGAAGCACATGAAAACTCAGTATTCCCAAATAAAGGCTCTGAGGAAGAGCTGGGAGCCAATTCCCTGCAGGAAAATCAATAGCAACCAGTGTGGGTTGGACCAGCCATGGCTTTAGTGAGATGAACCATTTCTATTTTTCCTAGCACAGGAAGAAGGGCATGTCCAGCGCCCTGGTTCATAAGACAGAGTTTTGGAGGACCGAGCAGATTTTTTTGCTCTGTCCAAGCAAAACAGTGGACAGCAATTCTTGCTCTGACAGAAGCTCTGAACTTCTCTGCAGCTGAAACACTGGTGTAACACAAGAACCCTCACACACTGAGGCAGCTGCTTCAGTGCTAAAGGTAGTTGGAAGCAAAATAGGGCAATTATAGATCCCTGCACCAATTGGCATATCAAGCACATGCAATTGCTTGTGAACAGGGGTCTCAAACCCATCATTTCAGCAGACAGACTCCACAGAGCCATTAGTTGATTTGAAGACCCCTCAGACGTCAAAGCACCATAAAGCATGAAGGTCTCTGATGTCTGGAAGACAACTGAGACGATTTTCCAGGAGGCAAAACTTTTCTACTTTGTCTTTTTTAGCTGTTTTTCCTGTTCTTCCTCCCCATCTACATCACACTAGAGACGTGAGAACAGACTCATTTCACTGTAACTCTGCAGTTCAATAAGTAAACTGGCTCTGAAACATTTAGATCCAAATTATTAAATCTCAAGCTATATCTGTTAGGCAGCCTATTGTGAAGCAGATTTTAGTCTCCTCTTTTCCACCCTGCTCACTAGGGTCACCTCAAGGAACAAAAAAAGATCAGGCACATCTGTGGAACGAGTGGGTCTTCTGAAAACACCAGTCCAAAGTCAAGTGGTTTTGAATTTCCTATTTACAAAAATAATGCAATTCTGTAACAGCATCCAAACCAAAATTGTAACTCTGCCTTAAAGTTTCCAGTCAGGCATACAGCAAAATAGCAGCCCTCCCACCCTGGAATGTAGCTCCACCACTGCCAGGAATCCTGCCCTAGCTCTCCAGCTTCTTGCTGGATACTCTCTAGCTCAGCCTTTTCTGAAGAAGTGCTTCCTCAGGACCCTGTCTATCCCATTCCAGGGTGAACACTGACCTGTCAAGGGCCTTTCTGTGGCTTTCTACACAGCAGCTTGGAGCAGATCAAAGCCTTTGCAGGAAATACCTTGAGCAGCAAAATGAGACAATTTCTGATAGAAGATTTTTGGCTACGGGCTTGGGGAGCGTGAACATGCATGCACAACACCTGCATCCCCTGAGAATGAGGGTAAGAGGCTGGGACAGGCTTGTGTTTTCCTGCTATCCTTCCCCTCTTTGCACCCTGCCAGTTTTGCAGGGCTCAGCAGCACCCACCCACAGGCTCCCCACCAGCATCCAGATCTTGTTTTAGCCTGACTTTGTGACTGGCTCCAGAGACACCTTCCCTGCACTGAGCAACTCCTAAGGCTTCATTAAGGGTCGTTATTCCACTAATTTAGACATTGTACTTTTGCTGAGTCTGAAGGACTTCAGACTCAGGCAGAGGCTTAGCAGAGACAAATGTTCATCACACACCAGCCTCGGCCCCTCAGCTCTGATTCATTCCCACAGAAGCCAATTGCAGGGATATCCCCAGAGCTGGCTCTGGGCTGCTCATCTACAAAAAAAACCCAGTCAAAGCACATCAGGGAGTGGAACATGCTGGGCTATATCCTGCCTCTGAACCCCAGGGAAACCCTAGTGACTTTGGTCCTACACCCAGCCAAGTGGCCGCAAACAGGGTTTTTACTGGACTCAAATATAAAAGAACTGAAGCCAGAATATGTGGCACAGTCATTCTAAAACCACACTGCAGAAGTAGAAGCATGCATTTATCTAAATAGCCTTTAATTCTTTAGAGTTCCAGTGTCTCAAGAGCCATCTGCTTAAAACTCCTCTCCAAACAGGGTATCTAAATGAAATATGAGGTCTCTTTCTTCCTCCCACACTCCCTCTGCCAAAATCAGACATGACACGATTGATCTCAGACATTTCTGCTTTGTTACTTTCCCTGTCTGCATATTCTATAATAGAAAAGTGAAATAAAAAGAGATCCCAATGAATCAAGCTGAAGTATTTTGACTTACAATGCATTTTTTATTATAAAAAAATCACAGGTCCGTTCTGGGAAGGTTTATTTTATAGACGTGATTTCCGTTACCTTTTCAAGCAAAAGTGAGTCCACACAGCTAAAGTTACAGAACTGAGTCTGAAATCCCAGCTTTGCTACCTTTGCTCTCCTACATGCAGGGCACAGGGTGACAGTGGCTGGGGACCACGAGGGTGACAGGCAGGCACCGGCTGCTTGGCTCAGCCCTCACATCTGTACCTTGGGGTGACCCCAGAGGAAGCCCGGCACCAGCCAGACAGGACTCGCCCACTGCTCTCCAGGGACCTGCTCTGATTTAGGTGCAGTCAAATCAAAATTGATCAAAAGCCTGAGCAAGCTCTGCACGTTGCTGGTGGTGAGGCTTGTCTTGCTGCATTTAGTACCACTGGGACTTCAGGGCTAAGCAGCACCACAACAAGGGAAACGCTAAACACAGGCCAGACTGGATTGTCTCATCAGCAAAGATCAGAGGAATTTTCCACCTAAATCCCCCCATGCATCCACTGGATGAAGAGTAAACTTAAAAGAACATAATTCACACAGGCTACTGCTGAGGGGACAATATTATTCCTGGTTCACATCATTAGTTGTCTCCACTGAAGCACTAAAAATTTCAGCTGTGTCCCAAAGGAGGCCATGAAGTTGCTCTGAGGGCTGGAGCACCTCTCCTATGGAGACAGGCTGAGAGAGTCAGGATTGTTCACTTGGAAAGGAGAAGGCACTGAGGAAACCTTTTTGCAGCCTTTCAGTACTTAAAGTGGGTTTATAAGAAAGAGGGGGACAAGCTTTTTAACATGGACTGTTGTGATGGGACAAGGTGGAAAGGTTTTGAACTGAAAGAGTGTATATTTAGAGTAGATATAAGGGAGGAATTTTTTTTATACTGTCAAAATTGGCAAAACTGTCACAGGTTGCCCAGAGAGGTAATAGATGCCCCTTCCTTCGGACTGTTCAAGGCCTGATCTAGTTGAAGATGTCCCTGCTCATAGCAGGGTGGGTGGACTAGATGGTCTTTAAAGGTCCCTTCCAACCCAAACTATTCTATGATACAAAAGGAAGTTTTATCTTGGGGACAAGGAGGTCAGTTCCTTAAAGTATTTTTTTATATCTTAGTGAAAAGGGTATGGACTGCAAGTTGTATTCACATCACATGGATTTAGATTACAGATAAAGTGCACCCTACAGCAGCATCATTCTCCTATTCAGGGATGTGAACAGAGACCTGACAGGACTCCCACCAACTGCTTTGTACCGTATGCCTGGATTTTCCATTCATGGTACAGTGCTATGGAAAGGCTGCTTCCGAAATAAAGGCCAGCCAAGATGGGCTGGAGAGTGTTTATTTCCAAGCGTTTGAGTACCCTAAACGTTGCCTCCTTTTGAACAGCTGCCATTATTTACATCCAGGCAGAGAATTATACCAGAGCATACACAGAGACAAGCCATCATTCACAGCAGGGAATAACTTGTGTTAGAAACAGCTCAAGAGCCCAATCCTGAAAACCTCCCCCAGGCAAAATTCCCTAAGAGCAGTGCAAGCCAGAAGCCAGCTGTGGAACACCAGCCCTGGACTCGTTCCTCAGAGCCACAGTCTGAGCAATAATTTTCTGTTCCACTGAGATCTCGAGGAGTCTGGGTTGGGGTTCTTTTTGCTCTTGTGGTGTTAGCTCTGAACCAGCTACCCACGTTTTTCTAGCAGGTATTAGTCAAGAAGGAATTTTTATGGACTGAGCTCCTCAAGGAGAAATTAGGAACTGGTTTGTATTCAAGAATGCTGTACTTGGGGGGGAAGGAAAGAAAAGGGTGTTGTCACTGAAGTGAACTATGTGGGTGCTTTTATCATTACAAAAGAAAGTTGAAGTTTTAAAGCCATATTTGGTTACTTGATCAACTATTTGCTTTGTACCTCATGGCTTAAGAATTTAATCAGCTTCCTTTCGGAAGTTTTTTTGTTGTTATTTTTAAAAAACATTCTTCCTCTCAAAACAGGGTAAAAGACTAATCCGTAGGTGGATTTTTAAAATAACTTTCCCCATTCCAAAATGTGCTAGATTTCAGTGGTTTAAAAAGCAGTCATATCCCTTTCTAAACCACAAACTGGTTCCTGCTTACACAACATGAACTGGACTGCAGTCACACACATTAACTTATCTTTTCACCAGTTACTAAAGAAAAGATTAATAATAGAAACACCCATCTTGCAAACGCATGAATATGTGATCAGGTGAATACAGTTTCACTCACGCAAGTGACTCTCCAAATCTAGATGAATACAAGGGTGCAACATCTGTATAAAGATAAACGTGTTTACATTCCCATGGGCACTGCTGCAGAAACTCAGCAACTGCCTGGTATTCCATAATACAGAATGAAAGAGGAAAAGTGTGATAATTATTAGGTAAAAGCTTTCATTTCCATATTCCCCAACTCTGTTACTGCCAGCCTGCTCCCAGGATTGTTACTTACATCACCTGAGAGCCCACAAAACAGCCGCTGCTTTAGCTGTTTCCTCCCCAGCTGTCATTAAAAGCTTCAAACAGGCTCATCTGATCACCTGCCCGGGAAAGCACACAGGTAACAGCTCTTACACAGCTCAGTACCACTTCAAACTCTCCCTGAACATCAGCTCAGAAGCAAAGGAAAAAGTTGAATTTATACCCCAGTGTCTGCCTGAACTTTCAAAACCACCACCTTCCAGGAGGGAATGCGCATATCAGAAAAAGAGGGTGCACGAGAAATCAGAAGCAAGAATTTAGATAAATCCCCTTTCCAAAACACCCCACAAAACAGACAGTTTCTAAGGTTAACTCAGTGATCCAAGAAGAAACCGCTTGCCTGAGTGTTTCAGAAGTAGGTTACACACCCCCAGACTTCCCATGCCCCATCCCTGCTCTCACAAACCCTTCTCCAGCAGAGCAGTCACAAGGCAGAGAAAAGACCAGCACAAGCCCTGAAATCCAAAGATCTGCGAGGCGTGGGATGCTGAAACGCTCCCTGCCTTGCTCAGAGAGACGATGCTCGAGAAAGAGAGGGGGAGGCACGTTCTTACTGGCTGCCGGAGAGCCGGGGAGCTGCTGCGGGGCGGCTGCTGCCGGGAGGAGGGAAGGGATGGACCGAGCTCTGCGAGCGCCTGTGGGACGGACACGGGAGCGCTTTGGTCCAGGGCTGTGCCTCCAGCCTCGCTGGGCTGGGGTGTCCAGCGGGACAGCCGCTGCTTTCCCACTTATAGCAGGGAGGTGCATGGCAAAGAAAAAAAAATAAGGCCAGCCCATAGCACCGACCCTGCCTGGGAAGAAGATGGAGAGGGGAACCAGGCTGCTCCTCCCAGGGTTACTGCACCATCCATGGGGGGAAAACCCCAGCCAAGCGATGGCACTTGGCCAGCATAGCTGTTCCCTGCTTCCCCTCAGCATACAGCACTGTTAGCGGACCGGTGGGACTCTCCTGGCTGGGCAAAGCCCCATACCCTTAAAGTGCCAGCAGCCACACTCCCAGGCTGTTTCACATGTGGAAAAAGTGGCACAACTTTGTTTGCAGGAGGGTATGTCCCCAGCCTCTCCTCCTGTCCCAGAGACCCTCTCTCAAAGTTAAAGCTTTTTCCGGAAGCTCAGTTGGGTCACCTTCAGGTTCACAGACAGAGTTTCCAGGACAGAAAACAAACAGGAGGGATGCATTTCAAGTGAGCAGTCTGTAGGGAAGGAAGGGATTCCACTGAAGAGAGCACAGAAAAAAATTATACCAAGAGAGGAGCATTTTCTTCAAAGCAGAGATGAGAAAAAACATTGTCAGGTAGCAAGTCATTCCTATTCTTAATAAATCTGCCTATTTGTGCTGCAGCACACCAGACAAATCTGACAACAATCACATCAGTTCTTTTCTCCCTTTCTTCACCTCTTACCCATTTTTTTTATTCTGCTCTGTGTCTTCCAAGTTTGTCCCACTTTCTTTCATTCTTCTGCTATTGGATACAGTGTCAAGCAAGTAACTAAGTTTGTTTTTTAAAAGGAGGTCCTTGTGTTGGAGCTCTTGCTCTACAAACAGGCTTTTGTGGTGCCTTGGAGAGCTGCAGAGCTCCTGACTCATGGCAACAGAGGCTGGTAGGTATGCTGGACACACCACCAGTATCCCTGGAAAGCAGAATATTATATTTGGGCCAACGGATTTGTCTTTGTTTAGTAAAACAAAACCAACATTGTGTGAGAGCGAAAACGTTCTCTTTACAAAAACATTTGTATTTTTCTGTGTCTATTCCTTCAACAGGTAAGTCCCACAGATTCTTCCAACACTGCATCATCCGTATTACAACATCCCTAGCAGGGACAGGAACACTGGGTTGCCCTGAGGTTCAAGGCTCAGGCCGCCACCCCTTGCCAAGAACAATTTCAGGCAGGCATAAAACACAGATGTGGAACACCAACATCATTTATCATTATGGACTGAAGTTTACATTTGATTTTCAAAGGAATCCAAATACCCATTTCTAACTTTTTTTTCCAACAGCTCTCCCATAAAACCTACTTACCATCAGAGAGAGCTTTTCTCTAATGACTGTAACCTCCAAGAACATTGGCAGGACACCCCCTGCCCCTGAGGTGTGATGTTGCTTACACAGTTGCAGCTGCAGAGCTCAGGAACTTCTGAGAAATCCCAGAGACTGAGACCCCTCAAGGATGGGATATTCAGACAGAACATTCCCATATAGATAAATCAAGCCAGGAGCTTCAGGAGAAAACAGAGCTGTAGAATGTGAAGATATAAAGACAAACAAGGTGTTGCACAGCTGTAGTAAAATGTCAACGGGGCAAGTTACCCTTCAGCCAGCTCCTGTGGGGTTTCTTCGTTCAAAGGAAGGAGTCTCTTCCTGCTTCTGGCCATAAGCAGAAATAACAGGACATAAGAGTTGGAAGGGAACCCCTTTACCTCCTATGGCACTGCCTCCCTAGGAGTATTTGGGGACTTAATTGCATCCTTGCAGTTGCATCTTAGAAGATTACAACCACACGATGCATCTCAGACAAGCACAAAGACTCTGGTAAGGAAATGAGTCTGACAACAGGTACCTGCAATCCACCAGCAGCATAACAAGCATCCCATATTTGCAGGGAATGCCATCAGGCTGCTATCAGGATCCTCTGCCTCTTATTTAAGACGTTAGATGCCTTCCACATACTAGAGATTTCACAGCCAAATCCCGAACATCAGCTACCATTAGAAGCAACTCTTAGGCAACATCTCTGTCAGCCTAATAAACCAGCAGCTAAATAACAAACAGATCTATTTGACGTGCCTCTCACTGATTACAGGAAAGCAGGTTGAGTAATCCATTGCTCTCATTGGATTACAGCTCGAGGCCTGACCCTGCAGTTGCTGCATCCTCCAGATCCCCCACTGGTTTCGCCATCCAGTTCCATGTGTACAATTCCACATCCAGAAAAAAGGCAGCAGAATAAAAGCTTGCAAAGGCAGAGAGCAAATGCTCTACCCCACCTTCAATATTGCTGCTCTTGACAGCAAGTGAGTGTGTGCAGGATCAGACATTAAATCTGCAAACTTAAAATGACCAGTATACCTGACAGAGAAGAATTTAAGCACTCTTAAGCTTGCACTTATCACAACAGCAGCTTTATTCTGTTTGGAAAAGAAGATGATTTAGAGAGCAAGGACAGCACGAAACCAGAGTCAAGGAACAGGCACTGGGGCACTGCCATATTACAGATACGATAGAGCATTACAAAAACCTCTGCCAAAGTATGGGATTAAACAAGAATAAATTGCAAGAATGACACAACTCATTGCAAAGGATTGAGACAACTCTGAGTCAACCCCCTGTTACCACCACTGCTTGCTAAGGAAGATAATCAGTTACCCTGCAAACTGATTTCTGGCAAACACAGTAAATAAATTTTAAAAATAAGGACTCAAATGATCCAATATATCCTTGACTAGTTACCCAAACAAAATGAACTATGAGCAGAAGCACTTAAAACGAAGTTGGTTGAATTACTCACTCAAATCAAACTGCTATGAAACTTTATTTGGATATGGTGAAGCTCACAGGGGATGTAGGGAGGTTGTTCTACAGCTCTGCAAGAAACTCAAGAACAGGACAACCCCCCAAAGCCAAGGGCTCACCTCAGAGCAGGGGCTCATCCTCAGCAGTGAAGAAAAAGATGTGCCTTGATTCATCCCTTGGGTCTCCAGGCTGTTTTCATTAAAGAACTCTGCAGCCACAGGGGGATAAAAGTCTTCCAAACAGTGGAGCCTGTCTTTGCCAGCTGATCTCTGTGGAAGAAAGCCATTGGATTTTGGGGTGAATCCTTTCAGAATGCCATTCCCATGCCTCTGGGGTGGTTTTGGATGTCCTAGTTTCCACATGCCAAGCTGGGGCTGGGTGTGACATGACTTATTCATGGTGTCCCCTTACCAGGGCTGACAGTGGTGACAGCCACCCTCTGTAAGGAGATGGGGCTGCCCCACTCACCTGCCTTCTGTGAGACACCAGAGCCACAGCAGATCTCCACACACAAGCCCTCCAAAGCTCTCCTCTCCCAGTAAACACCTTCCCCTCAGCTCCAGGTGAAACTAATCACCACTCCCCTTCATTAGCCCTCTCCAAACACACCTCCTTTCTCACAGGCACCATGGCCCCTTCATCAACATCAGCTGGGTAGGGCTCCTTTTCCCTTCCAAAGTTCCAGCCTGAGAGATGCAGCTATTTTGGGTGCAAGGTGCCACCACAAACCTTCTTGACTCCCTGTCCACAGTGACTTACTGGGGTCACTGCCTGGGGTTAATTAACCCACTTCATCCTCCTTTCACCATACAGCCAGCTGCTTTCAGCAGCCTCCACGAGCAGGGAGCCTTCCCAGCAGAGGCAGCCACACATGCTGGCTCCTCCTGGGACACCAATGTCCCTGGCTGTGTGAAAATCACTTGTACCCTGTTTTGGACTGGATATTTTCCCACTGGAATATAAAGCATCTGTGGCCCACAAAGGGCATCTCAGCTGAAGGGAGAAGTGTCACATCGGAAAGATGATCCCTTGAGGCCCAAGTGATGGCTCTCTCTCCAATCTGTCCTCTGCCTTTTCCAAAGGCTGTTTTCAGCCCCAGATTCACAGTGACAGTGCCCTGCAGTGAGTCCTTTCAAGGGATCCAAAAGAAACAAAGAGGACAAAAAGAAATAGGGAAAGAGATCATCAGTCTCCACCTCCTGACCCATCCCACCATTCTGCTGCCCTGGGGGATAACTGGGAGCCAGATGGAGCCCCAGCCCTGCAGGCAGCTGGAACTCACCTGGCATGGGCTAATTACCTCACAGCCATTAACGAAAGGCCTCCAGGCAGGAAAAGTAATGGAAAAGCTGAAACATTTCAGAGTCATTCCTCTCTGGGAGTAAGTAAGGGAGGGGTTGTGGAAGGTTTTAAACTGTGTGGTTAAAACATCAGTGTTGCAAATCCCTTTCCATGGAGTTTAAGTACACAACGTGCTGCTTTCCAAGTTGATGCAAAGGAGAGCACTGCAACCTGTTGGCCACATACCACGAACTGTGATCCTCATTGTGGAGAAGCCAGGCTGCCAATAAACATCTGGCATCTGTCAGCTCTGTGGATCCACTGTAAGTCTTCCTACGAGTGTAGTCTGGAATCATACACATGCATGGACGGGAGTGAGGGGTTAAATTGCTGCTGAGGGTCATCAGTGGATTCATCTTCATCAGTGGTTGTGCAAACCAGCCAAGGACAAAGTTGTCCTGGCCTCAATTTGCACCGGGGGAGGCTTTAGATTGGCTATCAGGAAAAATGTCTTCACTCAAAGGGTGGTCAAACATTGGATCAGGCTGCCCAGGGAAGTGGTGGAATCACTGGTCCTGGGAAAGTTCAAAAAACATGTAGATGTGGTGCTTAGAGATGTGGTTTAGAGGTGGACTGGACAGTGCTGCTTTAATGGTTGGACTCGATGATCTTAAAGATCTTTTCTAACCTTAATGATTCCATGATTCTATTAATTTAGTGGGCAAAACAGTAAGACACAAAAAAAGGATTGTGATTGTATTAGGTGATATGCACAAAACTATCCAGCTTTCCACTGTTTAGTGTCAAAATGTGTCTGTAGCATAACCCTACGATACCATCAGCAAACCTGGATCAAGAGATCAAAAGAGATTTCCAAAAGCCTGACAATCACCTGCTGAGAGCCTGTTATTGAACAGGCCAGTTAGAGTGGCTGTGTTATTCATGGCATCACCAGCACTCAGATTTTCCTGAGTGACACCAGAATCTGCACACTGAGAGGGGATCTAGCTAGAGATTTTTCCCACCTTCAAAAAGCAGCTGCAGGAATGACTCAGCTATCAGATTAAGAGAAGCAGTCATGTCAGCTCACTTGGCATCCTTTGGCAGAAGTCAAAATGCTTCTCCCAGTACAAGTTGCTCCTTCTGTGCATGGAAAATTACAAAGGTGACTCCCATTTATAAAAGATGATGCACCAGGACCCTGAAGAAATGGACCCATCTGTTGACTCCGTGGCTGTAGCAAGGCTACATTTGGAAACTAGGTTTCCAACAGTCTTTCCAGTAAAAATTTAAGTTTTCAAGGAATTTTGGCAGCAGTTGCAGCTATTTATCTGAAGCCCTCAGGGGGCTACACAAACACGCCAGGTTTTCTGCCAAGGACAGGGCTTGAGGTTTGCTGCTCTACGGTCATTTGAACCTCAGCATTTCCATCCACATTCATGCACAGGGTGCCGGTGATGTTTCCTGCTGGATCACAGGCGGGGATGTGGGAGCAGCAGGCAGCTTGTGGCCACGAGCATCGCCACACCTGGGCACACACCCGTGGGACGTGGCAGCCCTGTGAGGGTGCACAGCTCTGTCTCTGCAGTCCCACACACCGGCCTTGTCCGGTCCTGAGGTCTGTGTAAACCCCGTCCAGCCCTGAGCAGAGCCCTCAAACTGGAACACGGGGAACAGTCTGGGCAAACAAATAACTTTGCTCCTGCAGAACTTCTGCCATGACTAGAATTTTTCATCCACCGTCTGCTGAAGTCAAGTAAATTTCCATTGACTTCAGCAACTGCTGGGTCACAGTTTGTTTAAGTGTTTCCAGATTTTGGCCCTTCCAGCAAACACCTTGGCCAGACATTCAGCAACAGGAATCTATCAAATATTTGAGTATTTGCATAAGCCAAACCGATAAAATTTGAGACAAGGTTGGGTTCTTGGTCTTTATCTGTTAACAGTTCCTCTGCACATCCAGAGAGATTTAACAAAGGCTTCTAATAGCAAAGAGGTAAAGAAATAGCGATATAATATAACGTTTTCCTTCAAACAGAGCAAAGGGATTTGGGATGGTATGTGCTATGGAAACTTAAAACATGTATATCTTTATCGTACTGTACATAATTACCCTAACATTGGTCTTTTTCCTTGGTGTGAGGCTCACTGGGAGTTTCATGTTTCAGATTTGAAAAGATGGCTTCCAGGCATCAGACCAAAATTAAGCATCTTTATTAATTTTAGCTTTAGATTTTAGTCTAGGAAAAAAATTAATTCAAGGTACCCAGAGGCTAACATAAGTAGAATACGTGTTTTAATAGCAGAGGAGGTTTTCAGAGCAGGACAAATTTCATTTTGCTTTAGTCTCCAGCTAAAATCAAATCAATTAGAAAGCTGAGGACCATGAAGAAACACATGCAACTGGATTAGATCATTGCCATGAACATGAAAGGCGATAGGCACAGCCTGGGCTGGGGCTCACAGTGTTTGCCTACAGCTCAGGGGACCACAATTAAATTCCTCATCCTGGTACAAACTTCTTGCTTGACTTTCAGACTGAGTCACAACATCAGTCCCTCAGGCACTGCCTGCCTGGCTCCAGGGCTGCTGGAAACGCTATGGACATGCCCCAGGAAGGAGCAGCACCTGCAGTCTCTGTTTAGCTGTCTGAGGCTGCCTTTGCCCTGTCCGTATCATCGAGCTGGAGCGATTCACTCAGTGTGTGTCAGGTTCCTGTGCGTACAAAAAGACATAAGAGCACTTTTTGCTCCCTACACGTGTCCCAGGGAGGCAAAGGTATGTGAGCAGCTTGGCTTCTGTTTAAAATGCAGACTTTGCAACAACAGACAGGTACAAAGAGGACAAGCTTTCAGATTCAAAAGCACCCAGTGGAAAAGATTCAGGTTCAAAAGCAGAGCTGGAGACATAGCACCACTGCAAGAGACACACAAACCTCCTCTGCTGCCACAGCATCTTCCAGTCCTCTCTGCTCTGACGTGGGATGGGACACAAGAGTCTGCCTGTGTGTCCTTGCCCCTCTGGATGCAAAAACCAGAGCTGGGGAGTCTTAATAAACGCTCTGCTGGCTCTTTGCATAGTGATTTTGTGTGACTCATAATTAATGCCAGTGAAAGCTGTATTTAGTGAGATAATTAATGGCAGCTGAAGCTATGAAGAGGCTTAAATTAGGTGTGCTCCAAGGTACCAACCTAAACTGCTTATGTGGTGCCCAGGGCTGCGCCAGGGGCAAAGTGGAGAAAGCAGCCACTTGTCCAAGGCCATGGATGTGATCTCTCCCATGGGCTGGAGTGAACTCCAGCCCAGCTCATCAGAACCAAGTGCCTCTGAATAAATCAGAGTTAAGTCTTTTATATAAATGCACTGGGAATCATACTTACTGCTCAGACCTACACTGATGGTAATGTGGAGAAACCAAGGTTACACCTTTCCACCTTTTCTGCTTGCTCCTTATGTCCAGCATCACTGCCTGTATGAGCATTTTTAATTTCTCTGTCAGACCAATTTTTCCCTTGCTAAAATAAAGGTTGTATTAAAATTATAAGACCGTTGCTGGAAAGCTTAGTCACAAATAAGGCTGGGTTTTTTATTCCCTCTGCCAAACAAATCAAGTGAACAGCATCCCCTTCAATATGCTATGTAGTCTATAAAACACATACTTCATGTTAGCTTCATAGTTAGGCAAAAAGTAAATTTGTGTAAGGTTTCCAAAGGCTTTGTTTTACAAACCAAAAAAAGGAATAGCCATGGGAAAATTACAAACCATTTGGCATTGAGGAAATTATGAATGCAATTTCCTGAGCTCAGTGTGCTGAAGGAGCTGCAGCAAATAGCTGTCAGGCAGCTTTCTCGAACAAAAGATTTTAGACTTGATACCCAACTGTGAAGAAGATTTGTCTGTGCTGGACTTTTGCTCTCCTTCCAGTCAGATGGGGTTTTCAAATTACTTAGTTCAGCTGGCACGAAAGGAGCATGGGTGTGTTTCCTTTGGTTTCAACCAAATTTTCTGGGAATCATCTCTTATGCAAAAATGGCAGAGTTCACTTCTTTGCTGAATTCTGCAGAAGAAAAGTGATTTAAAGATGGTTTGAAGTCAAAGCTGAGAGACCCAAGAGAAAAATCTCAGACATATGCATGGATACAGAGAAGCTGTCTTCCTGCCACTTCCAAACTGGAATAAATCTCTTTAGTAAAGCAGATTGGGATTTTTTTTCCCCTCAGCAGCTCAAATGAGGGTTGGGAACAGAAGAAAAAAACTGAACCAACAGCAGGGAAAAATATTTGGCATTTGATATTCTGGATCTGAAAAAGAACATGAGTTGTGCAGACACTGCTTGGATTTTGATGAAGGAGCCCCTCAGGAGAGCAACTCACTACAGCAAGGGGTGACAGAGCCTTCTCCAAGAGAAAAAGGGCTCTGCATGCTGTGCATTCCCTTTCCACCTCCTTCAGGCAAACCTAAGCTGGTCAGTGCAAAAATGCTGCCAGACCGACTTTTGTGGGCTGTCAGTGCCTCCTGTCCCCCTTCCCAGAGCTGCTGGCTGGGATGCAGGTGCTGGTGGGTGCTGCTGTGACGGTTCACAGTGCCCGGGTGCTGCTGGATGGTCCCGCTGCCTCGCAGAAGCGCTGCAGCAATGCCCCTGGCTCCCTGCAGAGAGGATTCTGCCCCTGCCAGTGTCCTTGGCAACTCAGAGCCACAAACATCAAGTGGTAGGAGCCAGGAGGGACAGAGGGACTGGCCAAACATGAAACCTGGTAACTGGGCTATAAATATTTACACGCTGTGCCTCAGCTTTACTCATTCTGATGCATCAGAAGCATGGCCTGACACAGAAGTCCAGGCATTAACTGTCCTGCTTGTTGTGCTCCAGGACGTTCAGACAGACCATAATCCCCGCTGTCTCAGTGTCCTGAGTTGTATCCGCTCCTGAGGAGGACAGTGGATGCTCCTTTTCCCAGCCTGAGGAGCCAGTGCATGCTGCTCTGATGCTGGTGTATCCGCAGCGTCACATTTGCCCACCCCTCCCCACATCAGTGGAGCCTCACAGCCCAGCCTGTGCTGCTGTGAACACAACTGCTCCAGTGCCATCCTGGCATGACTGCCTGAGCCCCAGCTGGGCTCTCGTCCCTAGAGCAATGGAATTCAGTCTTGCAAGCACTGCTGAGGCCTGATGCTAGCTATGGAATCTCAAATTAATATCTGTAAAGCCAGGATGATCCATTTTTTCCAGGGGATTTTTTACTCGAGTCCTGCACCCTTGTCACGAGCGCCATCCATCTATTATCAGCTCTGTCATTGGAGCAGAGATTGCAGCTGAAGCAATAAGTCTCTGATGGAGCTGAGTTTAGTCATGTCACTGTGCCAAACGGCACTGGCTTCGCTCTGGCAGCACAATAGCTTTGAGCCCTTTAAGGCATCTGACCCAAGCTGAGGTATTTTATCAAGGGCAAATATCTCAGCAACAAAGCTCCAGCTGGTGAACCAGCCCATGCAGGGCAGAAACCACGTCACAAGGGAAATTTGTTTGCCTTTTGTAAGAGTTTGGACATTCTCGTGTGAGCAGCGGACATAGCTCTGAAGTCCCAGGGTGGAAAACATAATCCAGACGTACCTTGTGCCATTGCACATTGCCCTGCCTTGTCAGGGGAATCCTTGATTTTGCACTTTGAGAAACAGACACTATTGCAAATAGTGACCTCAGACCACTCAGATGTCATTTAACTTTAGGATGTTCATGGCTATTCCAAAGCTAAAACATAATGGCAAAGGTACCTGGAGAAGGGAATAAATTTGTATTAAACCCAGCCCATCTGTCATGGACATATACAGAGGCATTTCCAATTCTCTCTTATTACAGATCTCAAAAGCTTCAGAGGCTGGGAGAATTCACACAACATATCCGAAAGCACCAGTGATTAATATTAACTGCCTGGGAAAGGAGAAAAGCAAGCAATGCTGTTTCTCTTGTTCTCCCTCCTCTTATGCCTCTGGGAATTCTAGGAGTGAGTTGTATCACAGAAGAGCAGATTCAGCCATCCGTCACCAGAGCATGCAGAGGAGACACTCCAAGGCACTGCAGAGAATGAGGATGCTGCAGGAATGTGGAGATATATTGTCCTTAGATATCTTTAAGATTATGCCCTTGGAGCCACTAACCAGAAAAGGTGCATTTTGGCCCAGACCAGTGCCTAAGGAGGGGCAAGGGAGAGGGAAAATCTCTGCTGCTGTCTCAGCCTAGGCACGTTTACATTGCCAAATGCTGCAGGGCTCAGCCCTCAGCCAGTTGGTATTTTCCTGTTCCCAAAGCATCTTTTGCAATGTGGTGCCCACCCAGCTCAGCCCCCATGCAGGTAGGCTGGAATAACTCACCTTGCTGCTGCAGGTGGAAGGGCTGACACGCTGCACAGAACTGACAGCTTCAATTTATGCACTTTTTTTTATCTTTGTCCGCATTCCTGGGAGCTTATACATACAGGAAAGGGAGCGATGTTCACACATATCCTTAAAAGTAGCCATGACTATACTATTGTGGAATATGCAGGGTTAGGAGATTGCAACCATATATGGGTTCCTTGGGGCTGGAGCATCGCTGGCACCCCTGGGAAGAGGACAGCTGGTGGAATTTCCTATGAAAGGCCAATTAATAAAGACCAAATCCTTTTGTATATACACATGTCTAAATATTGGACAACAAATTCAAGGCTTTGCTGCCCCAGAGTCCTGAACCTTACAGAGTCTCCTGTACTCATTAATGAATCTTGTGGCCTTTGACCCGAGCTTTTAAAGTGCATGGACTGCAAGGGCTGGAGTAAGGAAAAGCACCAAGATGGGCTGTGTGAGGGCTGCAAGTCCCAAAGTAACATGCTGCAGAGCCTCTGGTTCCCAAACACTGTTCTGAGAGCAGACCTCCTGCAACACAGAGTGGTGACAGGCTGGAATTCTGCTTTTGCTGGCTCTGGGCTCTCCAGTCACAGCCTCACCCTGACACCTCACCTCTGCATCAGCCAACACACCAAGACTTTGCTTTCCTTCTGATAGGTTTGTCTGAGGGCCAGGAACCTTCAGGGACATCAGACCCACTGTGCTGCTGTGCCACCCTCCTCTCAGCCATGGCAGGGATCAGGGAGCAACTGGGAGCCAAACTGTCCCCAGAGCTGCCCCTGCCAGCAAGGTGCAAGGCAGCTTTTGATGGTAATGTGGTCAGAGGCCCCAGGTGAGTTGTAAATGCCTTTATGATAAGGAACACCTGCATGGCTCCCAGCTGAGCAGGGAGATGGGAAGCTGTGGGCACACGCAGTGTTTGTGCTGGGCAGTGTTGCTACGCTTGCACTGGACACAGGGAGTACACAAATACTCCCAGCCTCTGGGTTCCCTCACCAGCTTGGCAGATTTTGTTATGGTTGTCAGCAAGGACACCATTTCTCGGTTTCCATTTTACTTGCCTCGTCTTCCAATTATTCTCCAACCACAGACACATGTGGCTGAAAGATTTTTTTGCAATTTAGGATTGTAAGAATATATTTGGGCCTATTAGCATCCCGTGGGCACTTCCAACCCCTTGTCCTCTTTTAATCTCGCCAAGACATTTCCTCCAGAAAACTCCCCACATCTAGTGACATACACTATTTTGGTGCTGTGACAAGTGGGAGCCAAGCAGAGAGAAAGTCCTCTTGGAAGAGTGCAAGCAGTCATGATGATCTGAAATGGGCTGCAGATGTCAGCAACACCTAGTACTAGGAATGGTTTGGTGTCCAGGTGATGCCCTGCCTGTGAGACATGGGGAGCACGTGGAGGAAGGTGCCCTTGCAGGCTCACTGCCGTGGGGGGGTTGAACCAGCTTTGACACTTGTCAGCAGCTCCAGCAAGGGCTGCAGCTCATCTCTGACCAAAACTGACCCTGCAGCCAGCTTGTGACCACTGGCCTTGAACTCCTCGTTCTGAAAGCCTAATTGGGAGAAAAACTGCCAACAAGCAGCTGGGCTTAAAGGGGAAAACAAGGTGTAGAGGAGATGTACAGTCTGTGAGCACGAGGTTACCTTGACACATCCTGACTCCTGCGGCTTTGAGGTGGTGGCTTCTGCAGAGGGGCTTGGGGCAGATGTGTCACAACAGGGTCTCCTCTCCTTTCTGCTAATAAAGACTCAGCTGGATGGTGCATGAGGCGTGGTGGGGGATGGAGAGGGTCTCTGGAGGAGGGGTGGGCTGCTGGGCTCTGCACTGCCCAGACCTGCAGGGACAGGGCGGTGATGGACAGTTACTGTCCTTTCCAATATTGCCATCTAGAGGACCCAGCAAGGACCAGAGCTCCTTGCAGGCCACAATGAGATAAGGAAGAAGATTCAAACCCTTGCTTTTTAATTTTACTTCCCATAAATGCTTCTTCAGCATTACATGTAGACAGAGCCAAGTGCACAGGACTGTCTGTGCCTTGGGCATGGGAATACAGGATTGCTCTAAAAACAGCCCTGTGATTTTTTTGAGGCTGTAGATACCCAGCCATTGGCCCATTTCCCAGCATTTTACTGATCCCCACATGAAGGTGGACAGATGGTATGATAGCCTGACTGAAAGCTGCCCCTCATCAGCTCAAACTGAATGGAACTAATAAAACAGGGACTAATCAGCAAATGGCAGCTCTACACACCTGCCTGCACTGCAAGTCCCGCTCCCCAGACCATGCAGGGATCTGTCTTGTCTCTGCTTCCAGTGCCTCTGAACAGCAACTACCCAAAATATTTTTGCATGGGTGATATGACGTGGCAGCTCATGGCACAGCAAGCCCATCCCCGAGGGTGCCTGTCTGCAGCCACTTGCACTGGGGATGGTGGATGCACACCAGATGGTCTCAGCTGCATTTTGGGCACTGGAGATACTGCTCACCAATGGTGAGGTCCAGGGCCTGAATCACACCCTATTTCAAGGAAACAATCCATTTGAAGGGAAGTGCTGCACTTCTTTTGAGGGTTTGCAAAGGTGAATAGCTGCTAAAAGGCACTTTTTCAATTGCTCAATTATGTCCTTGATTGTTTTAGTTACATGCACCAGTCTGACCCCAGCCTAGGCTGGACAGCACGTGTGTAGTGGATCAGTGGTGTTCATTCCAACTGTCAGGATTCTGAAGTGTGACAGTGTACAGTGGAATCAGCATAATTTCACAGTAAGAAAATAAACACCATTGTCTCCTGTCCCACTCCTGTGACTTCCAGCACAGGCCATCCATGAGCAGAGCAATGCTGGACAAGCCTCTCTCACTCATAGAACTCCCAGTGCTTTTGTGAGCTGCAGGCGGGGCTTTGGCAAAGCCCAGCAGGAGAGTTCAGGATGTGCCACTCCCCCCACAAGGACCACAGTCCCTTTGGAAAAAAGCACAGACATCCCCTCACCTGTTCCCTGCTATGGGTGGGAGACAAGTGTTTAACAAGGTTTCAGGGCTATCCTCCCACAGCGACACAGAGTTATGAACAATGTGGGTTTACGCCATTCAAGACATGAAGGTTGTCCTTTGTGAACCAAAGCCCCCAGAAAGACATTCCTGAAGTTTCTGAGGTGCCCTCTGTACTGAAGGATTGTAAAGCATTTGAACAACTTGCCTCTTCAGCTGCTCCAAGAGCAGAGCGCCAAAAAAATGGTATGGGCAGGAGACAGAGGGCAGAATCACCAGCCATGAGCCCAACTGCAAATTCCAGGGACCCATGGGATATAAAAGCCTGTGAAGGTTCAGGATCCTCGACTTTGCAAACACCCCACAGTGATGGCTCTCACACGGGTCCACCCATTGCCTCAGGGCAGGTGAGAGGGAGCAGTGCTACCCCAGCTGGGTTTGCTGCTCCGGGAGGAACCCGGGAGCTGCAGCAGCTTTTAGCATCTCTCCATCTCTCCGCTCCTGGGAGGGAGGATGGCTCCTGGGCTGGGCTGTGCCCCAGGAGCTGGGAAGGCCCAGCCCACTCTGGGGTCCAGGATCCTCATCCATGGCTGCTGCCCTCCTTACCCACTGGCCAAGGGCCACGAACAAACTGGTCTGAGAAGGTCGAGTGGCACGTCGTCACTTTGCTACAGATTTATTTCCGTGTGAATTAATGAAACGGTACACACAATTCCAAAAAAAAACAAAAAAAAATAATCTTTTATAGGCCCATAATCCTTCTTTCACAGTACAACGCAACAGTAAAGGATTTAGTCAGTGTAAACAGAAGGTCCAATAGTGATCATCAGCTATCACAGATCAGCTGCACAAACACCACAGCTACGGGGTTAATGCCATTACCACACAAATTGACAGTACCAGTACAAATTATAACTTTACCTACAATGCTTTTTCATGTGCAAAAACCATGAAAATTCAATTTACAGAAGAAGGGCACCATCTCTAAATCTCCGTGGGTGCTGTAAACTGCCTCCTCGGGGCTGTCTTATCTATTTGGCAGTAGGTCTCAGGCCCCAATTCTCCAAGGTACCTTTAACTCCATCTGCAGCACACAAACATCAGGGCTCTGCATCTGCAAGCCACGCATTTGTGGATGCTCTGCTGCAGCAGAGCAAAGAAAATAATCAGCTGAGGACTAATCTGAGTCATTTATTAAATGTCTCCTGAATTTGAGCTTAGATTCATTCACTCACCAAGGCTTTTCAAAACAGTCCTAGTCGCATTATGTACAGATTGTAAGAGTTCACAGGTAACCCATAAAACCATAATTTGTAACTTTTTTTTTCTTTAATGTACTAACTGAACTGCTACTGCTGTCAAAAGTTGAGGCTTATGGTAATGTGTTTGGCAAGCTTACAGTAAGTGGGTAAATTATTGAAATTGAAGGGTCAGAGAAAGAGAGGAATGCTACCACAGCCACGGTAAAACATCACCCTGTGGCCTCCTCGGGTGGGAATTTGCACCTCAGCTGGAGATGCCTGGAAGGGAGCCCAGTGCTGCCATTGCTGGGGCCCTGCTGATGGGACCACAGGCTGTCAGGAGGAGCAGAACTGCTCCTCACCTCCAGCTGCACCAACTCTGTAAACTGAATTCATAGTCAGGCTACACAGGAAAAAACAAGAGGTAGTTATTTATCATACCTCTTCGGAAAGGCAGAACGAACAAAAAACAGGATGTAGAAGTGGTGCAGTAAACCTAAAATCAACAGGTTCCTATTTTTTTTTTTTCTCCTTTTTTTTTTTTTGGACTTTTTTTAAACACATGAAGTTAAGTCACAGACATCATATAAAATGCACACTCACTTTATGGAACTCCTGCATAGTAGGAAACAAAGGCCAGCGCTAATCCAACAGCAATGTTAACAGCGGGATGCCATTTACAGGTGCAAGGAAGATGCCCTATCCAAATATAAACAGAGCATTACCCCCCTTCCAGGGGATTCCTATGGCAACACTTATACATTTTGTTCTGAAGGAAAAAGAAAGCATTTTCTTGGGGATAAACTGCCAAAATAATTGGTTTCACATCCATCATTTTAAGGCAATGTTACTTAGACCTGAGAAAATGAAAAACCAAAAAAACAAGTAAATTTATCTTCTCAACTATACATATATACTTGAAATTTCAGGATTTCCTGTCTCCTCCAACTCTCAGGTAGTGCTGGGGAAAGCAGGCATGGGGACACTGCTCTGAGGTCTCAGGGTCAGATCCTGAGCGATGCAGAGTTTGTCCCAAGGACAGCTAATGGGAGCTGGGAGTGCCTGAACTCACCTGGCTCTTTTTCATGTATTTTTATTTTAAACACCTCTGTTTAAGCCCTCTGGAGAGGGTTAACTCCAGAACAGGCCTGTAGTGCACCAGTAACCCTGAAAGGTTTGTATAGCAAAACCGTAGATAAAATAGACAATAAAATTACATACAGTAAATTTCTGTGATTCCCCCTTTTCAGGAGAAAAAGGATGTCAGGGTTAACAGTTTCACTGCACCTTTAGCCATTCCTATAACTACAGAATAAATCCTTTAACACTAGTGTGAAATCGCAAATTGTTCTGTGCTCTTCCCTGGAAAACAGAAGTTTAAATTAAAATTAAACCAAAAAAAAAAATCAACTCGCAAACATTTCTCATTAAATGGTAAAAGAGACACGAGAAAGGTGGCGTGGGTTCTGCAGACACACAGCATGCTGAGGAGTTACCAAACAAAGTGCAATGGTTTTCAACTCTGTGGGAGGACGGACGGACGGACGGCTCCCCTTCAGTACCACCTGGATGCCCAGTGCCTCTGGAGAGCCCTGGAGGTACCGTGTCGATCTGCAGCCACAAAGCTCGTGTTTGAGGCTGCCTGGGTTCCACGGCCCCACGTGCAGCTGCAGGAGCTCTGCACACCTTGCTTACATCTGTGGCTGCGGGAGAAGAGATTCGCTCGCTCAAGGACGCCGTCGCTTCCCAAACGCGAAATTTAATTGCCAGTTGAGGATTTGATGGCTGGTTCTAGAGAGCTGCTGAGCCACAGCTGAAGGATGGACTCAGCCCTAAAATCTGTGCATGCCTGGTTCTGTGGGATCACCTCCTTCTCCTAAACAGATTAGAGATAGCAACTGTCCCTCTCTCCTGCTCCCATCTGAGCAGCCAGACACCCACAGGCCTTGCTGTCAGCTTTGGCCGGGGTCTGCCATGAGCTCACTAAAGCAGGGCTTGGGCAGAGGGTCACTAAAAAGCAGAAAGTCTCCAGGTTCCCACAAAGTGAACAAGTTTATCACCATCCACTGCCTGGCAAGAGGGTCTGGGGGCAGATTTTCTACTGATATTTCAAACGTGACTATCCGAAAATCAGAGACCAAAAAATAAAAACCAACAATCCTCATCTGACTAGAAAGCGATTTCCACTGCTCGCCAGCACCTCCCTACCCTCCTCTCCCAAGTTCAAAGGATGAACAGGGAGTCAGCTCCTTTACCTACCCGCTGGGAACTAAACCCTTCATCAAATCACACATTAACGAAGCTCACTGTGTGCAAAAGACTCAACGCTAAAACAGTTCCACCCTACATAGTGCAGTCAACACAGTTTTTAACTTAAATTTGCAGCTTGTTCTTTACAAGTGCTTGGCAGAGAATATTTATATTCTTCTGACACCATATAAATAATATTTATACAGCTTAGACATTTTGAGACATGCATTAGACTTTAGGTAGTACATACTTCTTGATCATATATGCAAATATTACTGTCAATTAAACCGAGCAACCTTATGCTGGACCATGTCTTGCGTTATCCAGGACGTTTGACGGGGGCTCTGAATCGTCCATGGGCAGGACCAGGCGCGTTCCCCGGATTACGAGTTCATGGTCCCCAAAAGCAAGCTCCCGATCCAGCGCGTCTTCCGAGCTGTTCCCCACGAACCGCCGCGACGTTCCGCTGGACATGACGGAGTCGGTGTTGACGGTGGAGTCCCCGTAGGTCAGACTGATGTCCCCGTCGTTCAAAATGAGGTCAGAGTCATCGTCCTTCAGCTGCTCCTGATTCTGGGGAGCAAACGGGAGGGAAGTGCTGTTGAATTCCTGTGGAACGGCTGTTTGCAATCGCACGGTGATGGTGAAGGAGCAGACTGAGGCACCAAACCACAGACTCTGCTGCACCCCGACCATAACAATACACGCCACACACACATCTCTGAGCCCAGGTGACTCACACCACACACTGATTTCTCTGCAGACTGAATAAAAGGGCTCTCCCAGCTCTCCTCTTTCTGGTGCCATACCCAGATACACAGGGAACACAGTTTTGAGCAGCTTTGATGGGACCAAAATACCCATGAGCACATCACTGACCCCCCACAGACACCTCTGGTTTGTCAGGGAACCTGATGCTGATACTTTGCAGACAGGGCAAGAAAACTCCTGCCATGGAGAGCTGCTGCTGCAAGGGGCTCCTGAGCATGGCAGTGCTGCCAGCCTTTTTGGTTGTGAGTGATGCTGCTGAAGGGGCTGCAGATTTAGCTCAGTTGCAAGGCCAGAAGAAAGGAGGAAATGAGGAATTGTGTGTCCTCCCAACTGGGTCTGAGGAAGGACATTCATGGCAGCTTCACTGAGTCAGTCACTGGGGAACCACCACAAATACACCACAAATCCCTTCATGACCAAAGAGCAGGCTGGAAAAGCAAAACGCTTCAGCTCACCCACCAGCCCCAGTATCTGATCTCCCCTCTGGCTCCCAGCTCGATGCTGCAGAGCTGCACCCAAAAGTAACACAGAAAGATAAACACATCAAACCCACCAACCCTGTGACAGAGAGGACACCCATGGACTCACCTCGTACGCCTGCGGACTCGTCAGGCACCGGGCAACGGGCCCACAGCACCCCGGGAGCGTGGTGGTCAGCGGGGGACCACTGTGTGTCAGGAGAGGCTTCAGATAGCTATGGAGAGGGTTAAGGGAGAAACAGGCACAGGGCGATGTTGGCGATGTCAAAAGTTGTAGGGATGAGAAACATGAATGCAACCAAACACAGCGGGACACGAGCCAACCAGGACACAGCCCTGGTAAGACGCTCAGCAGCATCACTTGTCCCATCAGCCTGTGCCTCTCAGACAGACACCACTCCTCCACTAATTCATAGCACGGCATCTGAAAGGGAGGAGGGCCACAGATTTAGCAAGAGGAGTGCAAATGAACACCCCACTGCCTTTCCTGCAATGGGGATCAAGGACCCCCTGGGATTGCAGCCTTGGAGAGCCCAGCTTTGAATGGAGCTGCCGCTGCATTCCCACTGATGGCAGGTGGAAAATGGTCATTTCTCACAGACACGAGTAGGTGCAAACCAAAATCCACCAGCGTAATAGGAAAACTCCTCAGCTAAGCTGGTAGAAAGTCATGCTCCAAGTCAAAAAGGGCTGCTTGGGACAGTGGGATTTGACAAGACGCACACCGACCGCCATCCAAGGATACTTGTGATCGAAGTTGTACCACATGCGGAAGAGCCAAGCGCTCTCGGCCTTCATACTCCTCCTCTCGCTCTCTGGGACACCCTGCGGGAGAGCAAAACATTAAACAGGGGCAGGGCTACATGCAGTGACCTGGATCAGGGCTAGGAGACCCCACAGGACACTGGATTATCCCCAGGGGACATAAGAAGACACACCTTCCCACTGTCCCTTCCGAAGAAACCTTTGGGTTTCAGTGAGTACAAGGGCATTCACACCACAGCAGCCTGAAGGTGCTTCCAGCTCACACTCTGCATTTAGCAGTGTTTAGCAGCCTTGGGGAGGTGATATCAAAGCACAGAGTGACCATTTTTCAGCTAGAGCCTTCCAGCATCTGGCCCCACAGTTTAAAGTGTCTCAGAGCCAGCAGGTGCATCCAGACATCACAAGTAATAGTGACTGACAGGTTCAACCTCCATCAGATCTTGCCTGAGATTTCCGTATGCATATAATTGTGTGTTATGGGGACTCCAGGCTGCCTTTTTGTCAGAGAAAAAAAAATAAAAACGTTTGGAGGGGACTATGAATGCAATTATGTATCTCACAGAAATCTGGCTTACAGATTTATGGCTCTGGGCTGCCTGTAGCATTTGATGCTTTCTCTCCAGGAGGTGAACAGCCCAATAAATGGCTCTGAATAAAATGAACCTCCAAGGTGCAGAACCCACATTGAAATCAAGGAGAGCCACAGTCACAGCACGACCAGGCTGCAGATGCATGAGTGAGACAGCTCAGAGCTAACAGGCAGGAAAACTCCCAAGGCTCCAGCATTTAGCTCAGCGTGGTCGGTGGTTCTCAGGCTGCCACTTACCTCCCCACAGGAAACAGGGAGCAAATGAATGTTTGAGGTAAAAGTGGGACAGAACATGCTGCATAAAAGAAGTCAGTAAATGGTGTTTCTGTACTGCCCTGTATGCTTGGATGAGGAAGAGAGCCTCCATGTCATGCTCATTTTGGGATTTATTTCAAATCCAGCAAGGGAGAGATCAAGTCTATTGCAGCAGCAATGTGGACTGACTAAACAGTCCAGCATTACTTCTGTGTTGTTCTTTCCAGATGAGTCAAAGCAAGGCTCATCCTAACCCCAGACAGCACAGAAAAGCTGTGACTCCCACTGACTGCAAACTCCTTCACCAGGGGAGCTAAAAGCTCTCCTACAGCTGGAAGGAAGTAGAGCACAGATGGGCATTCACAGGGTCTCGACATAAGCCCTGCCCCAATGGGTGCAGTGCAAATCCCTCTGCAGAGTGAAATTCACTCACCACATTCTCCTGATCCGCATCCACACCGACCCTGTGGAGGGGAAAACAAGCACAGGGTTACACACACAACGCCAGGAGGGTGCGTGCCAGGCTCCAGGGGGAAAGGGCGTGATCTCCCTCTTGTCTCTGAAAACCAAGCACCTTAACCCAAGAGCAGGAGGGAGAGCCCCGTGCACTCACCGGATGTTGAGGCAGGACAGCATGGCCGTGGTGCCCCCGCCGAACACCCACACCGTGAAGAAGACGATGAGGAGCGTGGTGCTGAACATCATCTGCCGCGCGTACGTGGCCGTGTCGCGGATGGCCAGGGCGAAGGCCATGGCTCCTCGCAGCCCTGCCAGGTAAGGGACACCGCGGCAGCCCTGTCAGAACAGCCCACCCCCACTGCCTGTGGGGTTTGCATCTTGCTGTCCCACATATGGTCCTGCCCCTCAGATGGGACATCCACAACCAGAGAAGAACAGTGATGATTTTTTCATCACTCCCGCCCCACGCTCCGCACTCAAAGTGGGGCAGGAAGAGCTCATTCCTACATCCCCAAACCAAGGCATTCACACCACCGAGCCTAAGAATCCCCTTTCCTGCCCAGCCCCCTCTCCAGATGTTGCCCATAAGAGATTTAAAGTTGAATAAGGAATATTCCCAGGTTCTCAGGGGCAAGGAGGTGCCAATGGGCCACACAGGTTGGAGGCAAAGGTGCAGTAACATACCAGCAAACATCATCATGTGCTGCAAGTTTGTTCCGATCTTATTTCTTCTCCCCAAATTCAGTAAAAATGACAGTGGGTAAATATTGGCAGCTCTTCCTAGGAAGATAGCAAGCTGTATTTGCACATGTTAAGGAAATTGCTCTTCCTGTGTCTCCCACTACATCCCACCTGCACGGAGAGCCAATTTCTGCTGCCTGACAGAAACGCTGGGGAGCCACAGAAATGCCAGTCCTGGGGCTGCAAGGACAATAACCCAGCTCCAAGTGCCACAGCAGTGTGGGGAGAGCATGCTACTGCCTCGCTGAGGCAAAGCACACTCTGCAATTCAGGAATATCATACAGAGACAAGCACAAATAAACAAGGGAAATGATGAAAGGATGTGTTAGACAAGTGAGAGGAGAGAAAAACTACCATTTCCACTGTATGCTTTCCCCTGCCATGTCCATTTTCCACCCCAAGAATTATTTGTCTTCTGTGAAGCTCAAGTTATCACAGCTACGACAACCCCTCTGACATTCCCTGGCATGCCACACTTCACAGCTGGGTTTGAAGCTTTAAGCCAAGTCCCATTCCCAAAGATTATTCAGCAAAATGAAAGCAGCACCAGTTGAGAAGGAAAAAAAAAAAATGTAATACTCTTTCTGTTTTCATAGCCTGTGAGACACAAGAGTCACCAGCCCCTTCATATTGCTTTTTATCTTTGAAGCTGAGTCTTTTAATACCAGCACCCAGATGGCAAAAATAATCTTGGAGCCAGTATTCAGTGCAGCCTCGAATAATGTGGAAAACGCTTCCAGCTTTTATGTTCTTTCCTGAACACCATGAATTTGCATAAGAGACGTATTTCATGCTCTCTCTCATGAATGAGCTATTTCATCAGCGAGTTAGCCAGTTCCCACTGAAGAGGCACAGCACAAAATCCAGTATAACCACCCAAATGGCATTTCCCTGCTCTACACCTCCTTTACCCCACTGCAACCCCACAAAGGCTCATTGGGGAAATCCAGCTGAGCCTGCTGCAAACCCACAGGCCAGCACTGACAAGCAACAAAGTTTTATTTATCACTATATACCTGTGTTAAGTCCATGCAAAGGGTGAAAATAATTCTGCACATTTAACTGGCTTCCCTGTGATATGAAAAAAAATTCCTTCAAAATCCTTGTTTTTTTGAGACACACCAGGGCCAATCTCTTGTCACTGTCAGCATCAGCCTGCAGAAGGCTTTCTCGTGACATCACTCACAGGCATCTACTGTAGCTTTAACTGTGCTGTTTGACCAAAAAAAGGCGCTTTTTAGGGTTAACAAAGTGGACACAGAGAGAAAAGAGGAAATAAATGGCTAAACCAGCCACTCATGGTGCCACGCTGCCACGTGACAGCCTGGCATTCAGCATCACAGTCACACTGAATGACGAGTCCCTGCAGCAGCTGACTGAAAGGCCCACGAAAGGAGAGAAGACGGGGGGAAGGAAAAAAAACCACAGAAAAACTGGGAAAAGAATCTCCTTATCTTCTTAAAATAACCAGCAAAGGCATCACTACACGGCAGAAATCCCCTTTTAAAAATAAAGCTAAACTCATTGGAGAAAACCAAACCCACTCATTTGAATGAAGAACACAGGAGAGGGAATGAGGCACCTCTCCCTTTCTCTCTTTGTCTTATAAAATGGGCTCCAAAGGATACAAAAGCCCCCACCACAAAGGTAGGGTTAAAGACGTGGTTCTGGAATGTGAACAGTGCAAGTCCCATGTAGGAGAAGATGAAGTTTTCGGCCAAGAAATTCAGAAGCTCAAACAACTGAAAGAGAAAAACAAATTAAAAGCAAGTTAGACACAATATAGATTTAAAGAAAAGCATGTCAGCCCATCCATCACCCAATAAATACTTCTGCCGAAGCAACCCTAGTAAAATCCAGCTGCAGAAAGACAGATGCACCTAATGCTGGCTAGAGGGAAGGAAAAAATATTCAACTTGAAATTCAGAAAGGCTGAAGGGGGCTGAGGAGTTCTCACCTGCTTAGTTCTGTGCTGGGACTCTGTAGATAAGTTGTTATAGGTATAATGGGCCTGTGTGATCCCACAGAAGAGCACAGCCACCACACCTGGGGAGCAGAGCATCATGTTAGACTCCTGGTCATGAAAAGGGAGCTGAGCTACACCCCAGTAGTTTAGGGGACTTAATGCAGTAATCCCAGAACCCAGAGTAATTAAACTTCTTCAAGCAGAGGGAGAACCCCGGCTGCAACTGATACTGGAAGAAGGAAAACTCAGTGGCCCCATCATCCCTGCAGATCTCCATCCCAGAGGCAGGGCTGTGCTGGAGCTTGCCTGTAAAGCCGCAGGCTTCAGCCAGCAGGAACGTGCTCCAGGACATCAAGAAGAACAAGCCAGTCTCCAGCAACGGGAACTCCCGAAGTTTCGTGAACTTGGTGACGTTGAAGATGGTTAAGGACAATTTGGAGGGACACTGCAGGCTAAGAGCATATCAAATCTAATTGTGCATCCCAGCAACACTACAGTCTGCCCTTAAAAAGGCTGTGGCACTGTCCTTAGTTAGTTTAGGGGAAAGAAAGCATGAAGCATCTGGGTGAGATGCAGCACAGCAAAAGAAGCTCTTATGCAAACACGTAGAAAAAAAAACAACAACAAAAAGGATATTAAAGCTGTCACAACTCCAGTAGCTGCTCCCATTGCAAAAGATCCACTGAATATCCCCAGGAAGATCCCGATGGACTTGAACATCGCTGTGACATCAAATGTGTGGCTGTTGTCGCCCGCTGGCTGATACGCAACTATTGAACTGGAAGAGAAAGGGAAAGCACACACAAAACACTCCTTAGTCTGGAGGCAGAGGCACCTCACAGTGCTACGAGTCTTGCAAAGTGCCACGACTGCTGAAACCACTGAGCCTGAGGAATCAGAGAGACACTGCAATCCCCTGGGATCACAGCACACCCACCCTGCCCCGGAGAGTTTGGGATCCCCTTCCCTACCACCGGCTGTCTGCATTTCAGCCACCCCTCCCAGGCATGGCTCTGCATTTACTCCTAGAGAGTCAGACCAAGGCCTGTCCCTCACATGACCTGTCATTTCTGATGGCATTTCGGGGGTTTGGCACCAGCTCTCTGTAAAAGCCAAGCGCTGTGGGACCACAAATCATTCAAGTGAGAAGCCTAAATTTCTCCATCAACTCCACTGAGGCGGCTCATGTGAATATCCCCTGGAGAACTGTAAGTTCTACCGTTTTGCCACATTTAATATGCACTACATTTAGTTTGCACCGCTCTGAGTTCTGAAGTGCAATATCACAGGGTAGCAAGGCAGCAGACCTTTGTGACGAGATGGCAAACAGGTCTGCCATGCTGATCCCATCTCTGAATCTTCTCCCTGCCAACTCCTGATGAGCTGAGCCTCACACCAGCCATTCCACTGTTTTACCTGGAAAGGCTGAGATACAGGGGGGCCCTTATCCAGCTCCTAAATCCCATTCATCGACTCTTTACATTGCTTTCTTTGATATAAACTTACCAAAAACATTAACTTTCTAGTTACCAATTCCTTGGCTGGCTCTGTTAAAACTCCTGGATGTGAACTTTAAACACTGTTTAACCTGCTGAGTTATGCTGGAACAGGCATTTACTGCCTTGCACACACATCCTGCAGCTTTCCTAACTACACAACAACATTTTTCTGCAACACAAATGACAGTCCCCCCCTTTCCAACATATAATGGGTCACTTCCTTTGCTAAACTTCCCTGCTTTTAATCCATCTCATTTTTCTGCATTGCTTTTTACACTGCAAACTGCAGATTTCTCCCTGTGATTTAATTCCTTTCATCAACCCCATTTTATACTTCTCATTCACCAATGTGCTCTTGTTCTGGGGTTTGGGGTTTCGTGGCTTTTTTTTTTTAAATCCAGACAGGTTTCATTTCCCCTCCACAACCAAACCTTTGGGTGTCGGCTTTTGTGTTTTAATCTCTTACAGTTTTCCTTCTGGTTTTGTTTTTTGCATTGCTAATAAGACATTACTGCCAGCTGCCCCTTATTTCCCATATGCCCATGGGGATCCCCGTGGTGTTTAGTCTCTGTGGAACCTGCCTTTGGAGGAAGCAGGTAGAGACCCTGTGGCTGCGTTTACGCCACTGCTCCCAAACCGCAGCCCCGGCACCTCACTGCCCACTGGCTTTCAGTTCTGGGTTCAATTCCTCTTCATCCTGCAACAACTTCCCTGCTGCTGCAAGCCAGGCCAGGCCAGCACAAGGCAGGAACAGAACATGGATCCTGCTCTCTAAGCACGGGAACAGACACTTGTCTGGTGCTGAAAGCAGGGAGGAGAGGGGCCTTGGAGCACCCAGCTCCTGGCAGAAACCATGGGCAAGGAGCTGACCACACTCCTTGGAGCAACCACCAATCCCACACACTCATCCAGCTGTGGCTGGAGCCCCCCTTCAAGCTGGAACAGGGTGGGACCCACCACCATCTGTCACCCATGTGGCGGCTCCTCCCAACAGCACAGCCCACCTGCCCAGAAACCACCTAATTCCTCACCTTCCCAACAGCTCCCAAATGGAGAGAAGGTCCTGCCGTGTTTGTGGGAGCACAACCATCCCTGTGTGGTTGCCCCACTTATGCCTCTGCTGTGAAACAGGCAAATGCCAAACTAATTTTAAAAAAAGGGGACCACAAGTAGGAGCTAGGGGCTGTTCCTGGAGGAGCTCTTCTCCTTGGCACAAGAGACCCTCAACTCCTCCTTGCATCCAAGAGGTGGTAATGTCCAGGTGACTTGAACTACCTGCACTGAATGTGAGATACCTGTAGTGCAGCCTGGGGCTGCCTTACACTGCTTATGGTTGACAGGAAGACAGAGACCAGGGCAAGCTTTAAATCAGAGAGAGGACAACTGCTGAGATGCCCTTGAGAAGTGTCTCACGCTGCCAGGCCCCTCTGCCCAAAAACTCTGCAGCAAAATTAAATAACTGCTGACTGAGCTCGGAGCTGCTGCCTTGGTGCAAATTATCCTGTTTTGGAGAGGGGGTGGACTGAGCTCAGCTTGTGGAGAGAGGAAGGCAGGAAATCAGAGCAACAGCTACAAAGCTGGCATGGAAACAGTGCAAGAGGTAAATCACTGCACACAGTGCCATCACCTACGTGTGATCCACCACAAATTCCACAACTCTGATGCTGAATCCACCCACTCCCCCCCAGAACCTTCCAGCACAGGCTGGGAGACCCTGTCCCTTCCTCACTCATGATCCCTTCTGAAACACGAAGTGGCTGTGCAGCGTTTCCCCTCACACCAGCGGTGACACATCCAGCACAAGAGCCAGAGTGAGCACCACAAACAGCTCCAGAAACCCCAACAGAAGCACTCAGTTCAGTAAACACAGCTCACGCGGGTGGCAATTCACAGCTCACAGTAAGTTACTTGCTGCCTCCAGTAAAGCCCACACAACCAGCATGCCGGAGTGACAAGTATTCCAGAAATATTTTCTGCATTAGTCTGAGCTATACGTTAAGCTGTCACCATTGCAGATATTATATATTTCCAAACAAATTCCTGCAATGACAGCACAGTGAAGAAGCAGATAAAATACGTCCTGCATGCACAGGACATAAAATATTAAAGAATACAAAACATTCTTTAGAAAGGCAGCAAGTGTCCCCTGTGTTTAGTCAAGGGCATTAACTCCAGCTGTGAGAAGCACCACCTCCTTAATGCACAGAAAGTGGGGAGAGAAAGGAAACAGCTGCTTTACCAGCTCTTTCCACCTAAACAAAGGCAGGTATTTATGGAATAGGGAAGGAAGGCAGGTAAGAGAAAAGCCATCAGCAAGGGGTTTCAGTGGGGTCCTGTGGCTGAAATGCAGACATGGTGCTTTTCCTGTTTCAGAGAGACATAAAAACTTTCTAATAGATGGGTCAACTGGCCGTAAAAGCAAAACAGAACTATCCATCATGCAGGGGGAAGTTGTAAGGACAACCCGTAATCCCAAGCAGCCGTTTGCAATGAGGATACGCATCAGAAGGTCACTACAAGTTTTTTGGGACACTTAATATGCTCTTGCAAACACTCTTGCTCCTATTTTACAGGAGCAAGGCCAGGTGGCTCCCCCCTCAACACCTGACATTTAAAAATAAAAACAGCAGACACTTACGAAGACAGCACTATGGCAACGGCATCATTGAGGACGCTTTCGCCAAAGAGAAGGGCATACAGCTCAACATCAACCTGGAGCTCATGGAATATGGCAAGGACAGTCACTGACAAATAGAAAAATAGAGAGATGTTCATTTTTGTGTAATCAAAGACAAAACCTCCCTTATTAGAAAGCTGCCTCCCTGCACATCTGTGCCACTCTGCTGTGATGGTGCCAGCTGCCCCCCCTGCTCCCTTTGACAGTCTTCCTTCTGCCATTTCACATTTGGATTTGCTTCATCATTTCCCTCCTCCTCCTTCTACTAAAACACATCCTGGTCTATTGAACCTTTTCAGGCAGACATAAAGCTCTGCTCTGACCCTCCTGGGGGTCTGAGCTCACGGTGCCAGTACCATGGTACCACGCTGGCAAAAGCCACCCAGCTGTTGGGATGCCGTTAGCTCGGAGCATCAGGGAGGGCCTTCCTCCACCTGCAGAAGACCAGGAGGATCAGGCTTGTCCAGAACAATTACTGCCTTTCCCTTCCATTCTTAATATTCTGAGATAAATCCTCAGATTCAACACAGGCTGACACGCTGGAAGTGCCAGCACAGATGTGTAACATTGCAGACCTGACTGGAAAAAATCAGCCATCGGCTCAAACTTCATGTGGGGGTTTCTGTGATATACGGCCACATGGCAGATACAGCAGTACCCTTAAGCCCTTCCATGATCCAGAGGCTCCATGAAGATAATGAAAAGCAGAATGTTTTGTGTTTCAGCCTTGCAAAAACATCTAAAGCAAGCAAGAGATGGTGCACTGATCGGGCACAGGCCAGGCTGCTGCCGAGGGCTGAGATAATTCCAAACAACTTCTGTGAAAGTCCTTTCAAACAGCACTCGAGGACTCACTGGGGCACATTGGGGGGGTTTAACTCCTTTATGCCTTGGGAGACGCTCCATATTAACCTGGGTAATCTTCTTGTTCCTATTTCAAAGCCTGAAGGAGGGACATGACACTGACAGCTCGTCTGCAGCATTTCTAAGCATTACAGTCCTGGCCTCGGCCCACCTGCCATCAGACCTTCTACACCACCACCACTCCTGTGGGGTGATCCCATTTCAGTGCTGACTCCCCAGCTAAGTTCCAGGGAGGATAATCCACCTTGGAGCCACATGGGAACAGCTCCCTGCTCAGGGAACTGAAGGCCTGATCCAACCTGAACAACTGAACACCCAGCCCAGGCACGTCTGAAGAAGCTGGGAAACCACTTTTTAAAAAATAAAAATAGCAGCAGTAACAGTCACACCAATACCTAGCAAATCTTAGGGAAACATAAAAAATAAATTATTACAAACTCGTGGGGAAGCACATCTCGCACCTCCTCCTGGCAGACACATGGCTACTGCCACACTGGCGTGCAGGTTGTGCTCTGCGGTGTTATTCTTCCATATATGCATATACATACAGTGCTCCTCACTTTGCTATTGAAAATAAAAATGACTGATTGTCAAAATGAACAGGTAAAAGTCCCAATTCATCTGGAAATGACACTTGTTTCAAAAGGGCGGAACACTTGGCTTATCCAGGTGTGCAATCTCTCCGTTCCAAGCAAAACTGACCAGTATCTGCATTTTAAAAGATCCAACAAAACTACTGTAGCATTAGGAAGGGGGTGATGCTGCCACTCCATGCTGGTCTCAAACATAGTAGCCAGGCTACAAAGGAAGGAATTCAAGCCCTGCTCAGCAAAGGGCAGAAGCAAAGAGAGGCCTTTTTGTGGTCTTATGTTTTTACATGAAGTTGAAGCATGCAAATAAACACCTACCACACAAAAGCAACCATGAATTAAGTACAATTCAGTTAGACAAGGTATGTTTTTCATAGCTTTGACTTATAAAGTGCATCAGTAGACCAAGATGCTACTACTGTCCTCAGTACTGCTCATTAAGGTGTCTCATTAATCTAATTTCAATTAGTTGAAAATCCCAAAACGTGCCAAAATCCCATCACAATGGAAACAGGAGAAAATAGCTCAACTAACTAAAACTATAAACTGAACGCTCCCCACATCAGACACCTTGTTCTGCATCAGCTGCTGGGACACGATGGCAGCAACACGGTGGACCTGTCCCAAAACCCAGCAAAAGTCAAGAAAGATTTCACTGCAAACAAGGATTCAGGAAATCAGAGGTTTGGAAGCTATGTTACACAAAACTGGAAGGAAATAAAAAAGCACAGAGACAAACTGGATCTCTAAGAATCCCACAAATAAATTAAACTCCAAATTTGAAAGGAGGGATCTTGGCAGAGGTTTCAGACTTTCTTCCCCTCTTCACCACAACTCAAAACAGATCAAAATGTAGGTAATATGAGGGGAAACATAACGATTTAACATACCTGGGTCAGTAGCTGACACAATGGCACCGAACAGGAGGCAGTCAGTGAAGTAGAAATCTCCCCCGAGCTGCCCAGTGACTTTCATCAGCGCCACACAGCCATACACAACAGAGCTGGTGATTAGAAGAGGCAATTACTCATCTCTGCAGTGCATTAAAACAACATTCAAATGGGCTCAAGTCCCCTGAATCTGCCAGATTAACCTCGAAAGTTATCCAAATACCAGAACACCAAAGAACAGGACCCGCTGAGCCTGGTGAAGCCCCAGGGCCATGATCTTGGAGGTGAGTGCAGGACCACACACACCAAAGCACCCGCTGCACTCGACCACAAACACAGCGCCAGAGAGGAACTGGGACCAGAACTCCTCCACGAGCATAACATGGCTAAAGAAAAGCAGGATCCAGGCTTGTGGGGTTCCACCATCACTTTGCAGCGCTCACATGAACACCACTCAGTGGGATGGCGTTGGCCTGACTTCGAAATGGCCAAAACTTTCAGCGAGGAACAGATAATGCTGATGCTGAGCTTGCCTGAATCCACTGGACTCTAATGGAAAACACGCTATGCCAGCCTATGTGCTCAGAGCAGGAATCATCAAACTCCCTCTGCACAGAGGGATAAATAATTTGAAACACATCTGTGCTCACCAGGCACCTGTGTTTATGATCCTGCCTCTCTTGTGTCTCATGCTCATTGGGGCTATGCTTTCAAGAATGTGAAGGTGCTGGTTTTTCAAGATAATCTTCAGAGAACTGTGAAACCTTCCTTGCCATGAATAACTATTACCATGGGATGCTGAGAGAGCACTGTGCAATTAGACAGCAACCACCCTGTCCACACAGCAGCAGTTTGGTCAGTAAATAGTATTATTTGCTGCTGCAGAGCAGCAGTAGCAGAGCCTGTGAAACCTTTCAGGGCTGGGATTAGCACCTGCAGCTCCAGGCTCAGGCATTGCTTTCAAGCACAGCTCAAACCCCCGTGGAAGAACTGGACCAGCTCCATCTACTCACCCGATCACCAGGCAGGAAATGGCAGTGCCGAGAAAAGCATATGCCAGGATGGATCCCAAGTTTCTGAAGAAGTGCCTCTAGACGGAGGAAAAAAAAAACAAAACTGAATTATATTTTGCTAACAATTTATTTCAAGCCTGCACAGGCACCTACAGTGTCAGCAGCAACTTGGACCCAGCTCTGGCACCATGAGCTGGACACACACGAGGTGCCCAGCACAGCACACTGCCAGACCAGCAGTTAAAGCAGCATTAATAAACATGAATATACCATTTTCTTGTACCTGTGTATTTAATAAGATGCTGTTTCAAGTCCTGGGAACTGATTTCCTAACCCAGCAGCATTCCTCCTTCCTTCTCCCACAAGTTAAACAGCATTATTTACCTCTCCTTCCAAGTCAGCATTTCAGAGAGCTGCTGCTTTCTAAAAGCTTCCCACACTCCTATGTGTTTGGAAAGCAGGGATGGCTGAACTGGCCTGGCTGACCTCAAAAATCCCTGTGCAAACCCATGCTGGAAATAGTTGAAGTCACTGACCCTTTCCAGGACAAAGGGACAGATGAGAATGACTGGAGCACTCAGTTCTGCCTCCCTCAATCCTGCATGTGCTGGGGAAAACCATACCCACCTCCACAAGCCTGGCCTGCTGAGCAAGCATTAAAGCACTTGCAAATATTAAAATTCTCTGGAGGCAGAGGAACTAAAAACATCGGCACTGTAAAGGCACGTACCCTTTTCAAGCTGTAGCCTGCATAAAATATAATTGGAGGAAGCAAAATGTTGAAAAATACTTCAGGATCAAAAGTCACCTGTTAAGAAAGACAAAAAAAAAAAAAAAGAAACAACAGTAAAATGATTTGTTAAACCTTTGCAAGACAAAACACAAATAAGAAAGTAATACATGGAGGAAACCCTGTACCACCCTCAGGTGAAATGCTGTTGGGTCAATGCCAAGGACGTGTCTTCTGGGATCTTCTGGAGACACATTCCAGAGACTATACAGCTTAAATTAAGATCAGCTGAAACTAGCGTTTCATTAGATTGTGTTCAACTTATAATTTATAGCTGACCACAATAACAAGTTAAAAAAAAACAAAAATAAGACCACTTAATCCAGCAGAGCCAGGACCGACCCCATGGAGGGAGTGGGAAGCACCGCTCACCTCTCCAGTTGCCAACTCCCTTACCTTTCTCAGCATCTCATTATCCTGGACGTTGTTGAGCTCCTGGGCACTGATTTCCCCCTTCAGGGTGTACTCATAGTACTTCCCGCTGACGTTGACCAGCAGGGTGGCAGGGCTGGTCTGCACTTGGCAGCTCAGCGTCACGTTGTTCACGTCGCTGGGGACGTGGATGCCATAGCGCAGGACCACGCCGACCAGGACACCTGGGCAGGACACAGGTTGGTGAGACAAGCCACGGCAAACTCCTGGGACGATCTCTTTGGGCATGGATGCAGCACCAGGCATGCTGGGATCCTGACCCTCTGCTCAGCTCCTGAGCACAACCATCACCCAAATAAAACAGCCACTGCCCATCTGAAACAACCATCACCCATGTGAAACCAAACCATCCTCATCCCCCGTGGGCCATGCAAACGCTCCATGCTCAAATGGACTTCCTAACACAGCATGGAAGGGTCAAGGAGGCTTTTAATTACCCAGCAATCAGTCAGACCCTCACTCCAGTGCAGCAAACAGCTGACAATGAGGGCACACGGGGTCTCTTAGGGTGAGCACACTGCTGGGCACCTGGGCCAGGTGCTGCTCACGTGTGCCCAAACTATGCATGTTGCACCCCAAAACCTGACACTAACACATTAAACTCTTCATTTTGGTAGGGGATTAAAAACGATACCCAGCAACCACCACCAGCACTTGGAGGCTGGCAAGAATCCTTTCTAAGGTGCTGCAACACCATACAGCCTCCTCTCATTTTATTTACAGCCTCTCCCCGTTTTCATAAAACCATGAGAGTTTCCCAACCCAGGCTGTCCACCCAGACCTTCTCCTCGCCCCTGCATGCTTCAGTTCTGCACCACAAGCAGCAGCCCCAGGGCAGCCCCAAGAGCCAACTCTGCCTCCAGCTCAACTGCTACAAAGGAGCATCATGGGGTTAATCTGCAAGTCAGCAATTTATACAGCTTTTTTTTTTGTGCTCTGAGGTCTCACACCCAGATTCTCACCCACAGTGTGTTGAGTTCTCTTCTGGCAGAGACTTTTGACATCTGCAGCCTGGGGCGGAGAAGTGTCCCACAAGACACCTTTCTGTACAGCCTTCAGCACAAAGGGGTTTGGAAACTCCTTGATTAAGGCAGCCCCAAGCCGCCACAGAAATCCTGGATGTTAACCCCATTTCTGAACCACATATTTATGAAAAGCTTTCAGACACGTGAGAAGTAAACACAGACCGCAACACTTCGAAGGCTTCTCCATTTGCCTCCCAGGACACTCCTGCTTCCTTGCTGTTGCCTTAATTAAGACCTTGCTCTGTACTTTCCTACAGGCAGGGCACAACCCCGACTGAAGGGAACACCCAACTCTTTCTGTGCCACCATCTCATGGGAGCAGAGCCTGGGCAGGAGTTGTGGCTGGGCAGGACAATGTGGGGTCCCAGGGCATTCAGCATCTTCTGCAGCCAGTTCCTGATCTGACACCCACTTTTTGCTTTCCCTTCCCTTGACAGCAGTTTTCCAGGACAAGATTTACTCCTTTTCCTTTGCCAGAAGAAAAGCCCCCGCCTCCCATCCTAAGGGATGCCACACACTGCAGGGCCACCTGAGCACACATCCAGGCCATGAGCAGGGGCAGAGGAGCTGTCTGCAGACAGATTCACCACTGCTGACCTACCACCCCAGTGACACAGTCATCTCTGTTCCGGGACTGCGCTGAAACTGGGCAGTTTCACCCCAAACCCTGCTCTAACACAGCACTTCTGCAGCACAGGTGAGCTAAAAGGCTACTGATGCTTTTAAGCCACGCACCATGACCCAGGTGCTCAACACATGCTTTATCCTGCACTGAATCACTCCAACAGCAGCAGAACGGGTCCCTCTAAGCACAGAAGGCATGGTCAGCTCCAGCAAGGAGAGCTGCTTCAGGGCACGTCACGCTGTGAGAACTGCTTTTACATCAGCAGCACTTAGAGGGGACACCAAAGACGAATTCTATTGCTTACTTTTCTACTATCCTCTTTGTTCCTCTGATCTTTTTAGAGCTTCATGCAGGAGTCAGAACCCTGCAGCAGCAGCAGTTGCCTGCTCTTGCTGAGATGGGCTCAGCACTGTGACAGGAGAGGGTACACAGAAGGAAGGAGGGACAGACAGAAGGACATTGCTGCTGGAAATTCAGAAGGGATCCTGACTCACCCGCCTCTCCACTCTTAATCCCTGTCCCAAAGCAGCCCTACATCTGATAGCATCCCTGCTCCTCCTCACTGTCTCACTTATCCAGGCAGCTGCTCTGGCCCTGCATGCCAGCCGTGCTCCAGACACAGCCAAATTCCCACTCTGTCCAGGAATGGGGCAAGGGAAAAGGGACAGATAAACCTACAATGTCTGCCAAGACCACTGTGCTTGAGGCTCCCAAAATCAGGAATTTTATCTTGCCCAGTAACAGGATGCCTGGGAGGCTCCCAGAGCTCTCCAGACCGGGCGGGAAAGGACAGCATGTGCAAACATACATGTGCACAGATATCTCCCAGGCACCGAGTGCGACCCAGCATTGCCCAGCAGCTCCCGACTCAGAGGTACCATCAGAGTCCCCTGCAGGGAAAGCATCCTGCTGCTCCACTGAAAACCCAGCATTCCACCAACATTGTGACCCCACCAGCAGCCCCTCCTGCCCAACAGTGGATCTCAGAACCACCCTCCCCAACTAACTATGCTCGCTAGTGGCACTTGGGACAAACCTGCCACGGTTTTTCTGACACCAAACCTAGTCCTAAGCTCAGGCTACCTGGACCAAGCCTAGGGGACCGTGTAGGTGCTCCTGGCTCTGACAGCCTCTTAGAAAAAGGTTCAGACTCTCCTGGCACTCACAGGTCTGCCCAAGGAGCAGCCCGTGAGCCAGTCCACCAGTATCAACATGCTTTCACAGCCAAAAGCTTTACAGAACTGAGCCTTGGGAGGGAGCTGAGCAGAGGGAACTTGACACCAAGGAAGCTGCCAGCCAAAACCTGCAAGGAGTAGAGAAGCTGAAGGCAAAGCCGGAAAATTAATTGAGTTCTTTTATGCGAAGTGCAAGAGATTATTTTCATTGCATTTCTCCCAACTTCATTAAAAAGAACAAAAGCCCATGGGCTTTTTTTTTTTAAGGTGCTGTTGAACATTTCCGAAGTAAGGTTTTAAATGAAGACTAATATATTACCAACCCAGCACTTAACAACAATGGAAGCAGACAGGATCCCCAGGCAAGCATTAGTCTGGACACCGAAAGGAAAGAAAAATGCAGTGAGCAAATGAAGGCATCCTGACAACACGCAGTTTAGACACACGCAATCCAGGGGCCAAGTGGAAACAAGTACAAGGAGACTAAACTTCTAGAGAAGATCCTGCCACGTCTACTGTCAGACCCTGAGAAGAACTGAAACAAAACTGTTCAGTTAATCATCCTAAACACTGAGCACCTCAGATGTAGGAACCTCATTTTAAACACTGGAATGAAGCTTAAGGGTACTAAACATCTATTTTCTGTCACTGTGAAATGACTCCAGCCTGTGTCCAGCTCTTGAACATCAACTTTGAACTGACAGTGTGATTTGTGAGATAGAAATCCACCCAGAGCAAGAGATTACAACTTTGAGTGAAAACACAAACACCAAGGAAACTGACATGTTTCACCAGAAGAGTTGTATGCAAGAGTTTAATTTGACTTAGTTGTTGTCAGTTTTCTTAAACAGAAAAAGACAAGCTTTTGCAAATTGCTTCTCTTGCCCAGATTTCAGGGTCTGTTTTGCAGCCCTTTCAAATTTTCAGTGAACTTCCCTGGGGCTGAAAGCAACACAGGGAACCAGGACAGCAATACCTGCTTTCTTCCCTGTAGATCTTAAGTTGTCACTGTAAAACAACAGCATCTCACCACTCCTTGGGAAATTACCCATCCCTTTTCCTGTGGCAGCTGCCAGTACTTGAGAAGCCAAAAGCCTTGATACCAGGGAAAAACTTGGGATTTTCTGCGTGATCAGACAGGTGACATTACTGATTTTGCCAGCAAGTCTCTGAGCACAGTCTGCAGAATAGCAGACAACAAAAATGCATTTCATGGATCAGCAGGAGACTGAAACAACCCGGACTGTGCTCTGAGAACACAGGGAGCACTCAGGTAGGTCACAGAGAATGCAGGATCAAGAGGAAGAAAACTCCAGGAGAAAAAGAACAAGGTTAAGGCCAAGTTTGAAAGCATGAAAGGAATAGAAAGTCGCGCATCAGGAGCTCTGGGGCAGCAGAAGGAAGACCTGTCCAGCACGTGCTCCAACAGCACAGCTCCCGTCCTGGGAGGTGACCACCCCTGCCCTGGGCAGGAAGCCATCAACGTGTCCACCTGCCTCAGCCATGGCTCCAAGGAATCTGAAAAGGCTGACCAGGATTTTGTGCCTCTGGGCTGACGCAAGTGTCTCCACCCCTTCACTTGGAAGGACACTTCAAATTAACTGAAATTTAGGATCACAAAAGCCAACAGCCGGAATAGGTCAAGTTACAGCCTTCAGAACAAAGCTTTCTGCTGGGCGAGGGATTCTGCTCTGAGCAAGTGTGGTCACACATCACCCACAACCAGCAAGGGCAAGGGCAGCACGGAGGAGAGACACTAAGCACAGCAGGCAGTAGAACACGCCTTCTCAATCCTGGACTCAACAAATCTCGAGTAGATAAGGATCCCTGACCATGTTAATCACTTCCTCACAACAACTCCCAGTCCTGCTTTGACTGAACTCCAGATAACCCAGGCAGAGCCACATATGGCACCTCCATACAGTGATTCAGGCCACTTCACGAGGCCATGTCACCTGACTAAATCACAGGCCACTGTTAAAACTCAAATGGCTACAGACCTACTCCCCTGACCCACAGCCTCGCTCCACTTCTTTGTGAGAACACAAGCATGGCTCCTCACCAAGAGGTCCTGTCATAGCAGGAGGAGGAAACCTCCTGTAAAAGCTAAAAAGTAAAAAACTCGTGTACACAGGTCCCCGAGAGGCAGAACACAAGGCTGCTGGCTCTGCATGGCAAAGGGTAGAAGCATCCCCCAAATGGCCTCTCCACTCTTTTTGGACAGCCTCTGGAAATTTGGACACCCTAAACACAGGGTGGAAACAAAGCCTCTGGCCCCAGCACGGGGGATCACATGGTTTTCAGTTGGAAAGAGACCTTGGAAGATCATCTACTTCCAAGCCCCATACCGTGGGCAGGGACACCTTCAACTAGACCAGGTGGCTCAGAGCCCCATCTAACCTGGGATGCAAGACCCTCAACCAGTGCAAAGCCTCTGGCCAGCGCAAAAACTGGTCTGTCCTGGCTCAGGTCCTGGAGCAGATAAGTGGGACTTGCCAGTGCTCAGTGATGAGGTTTTGAGGCTGGTTGTGGAAACCCAAGCAGCTCCTCACTGTCAAGAGACTCGGGAGTAACTCTGCCGTCGAGAGCCCTCGGTATCTCGGGTTTGGAAAACAACCAACCCTCCCTCCAGCAACACCCAGATAAGGCTGAGCACGGGGCACGCCAGGACAGGGCGACAGCCCCGGCTGGTCCCGGCGACACGGCAGCGCCCAGCTGCACCCGGGATGTGTCCCCCGGGACCCCCGCACCCCTTCGCCCACCGAACCGGCCCTGTGCAGCCCCTCGGCTGAAGGGAACCGAAGGGAGCCGAAGGGAGCGGCGAGCTGCCGGTCGGCGCTGGCGGTGCCGCGGGCGGCCGGGCGCCCACCCAGCCCCTCCGGCTGGCCCAGCGCGGAGCCGGGACTGGTCTGGACGGGGATCCCCGAGCCCGGGGCAGCTCCCGGGGTTCCCCAGGGACGGGGGTCCGCGGCGTGCCCCTCACCGTAGATCATGGCCAGCCCGGTCTCGTGCAGGAAGCGGGCGCGGCGGTGCTTGAAGAGCCATATGGTGAGGATGGTGAGGGTGAGCAGCAGGATGAAGACGAGCAGGTTGGCGCTGTCCTGCCGGTGGCTCTCCTCCGCCGCCTTCTCCGACACGATCTCCTCCTCCAGCGCCCCGGGGCGCGCCGGCACCTCGGCGGCCGCCGCTCCCAGCGCCCACAGCCCCGCGGCCGCCGCCAGACCCGGCCCCGGCCCCGCCATCGCCCCGGCACCGGCCCCGCCGACACCAGGAAGCGGCGCTGGGCGCAGGCGCCGGGGGCGGGAACAGCGCGGGGAGCCCGGATAGGGACGGGCCGGGAGAGAGCGGGAATGGGGAGAGAGAGGGAGCGGGGATGGAGGAGAGGGAGCGGGGATGGGACAGCCGGGCACGGGGTGAAGGCGAGGAGAGCTTTGGGAAGGGAAGGGGCGCCTGGGTGCGACTGGGGCGGCGAGGGGAGGCTGGGACGAGGGTGCAGGAAGGGGAGAGGTGCTGGGGGCTCGAGGAGCTTTTCTAGAGGGGAAAAAAAAAAAAATCCCCGCCACCTGGTGCAAGGAAGAAGTTTTGCGCAGCCACGCGCCGGAGCGGGTGTCGTGTGGGATGTTCGAGGGGTGTCCTGCGCGATGGCCCGGGCTGACCGGACCCGGCGGGATGCTGGAGGGTGATGGTGCGTTCACACAGTGCCGAGGCGTGTGGATGGTGCCAGGAGCCGCCATCAGCCTCGAGGTGGGATCAGGGTAAACTTCCCACTTTGTTCACCGAGAAGTAGAAGGGATTCGTGCAGCCGGCGGGGCAAGGGCTGCAATAAATGCCACAGTGGTCAGCTTAAACGTGATTTCTAGGAAGAGCCCTCAAAGAATTGCTTTTGTGCTGCTTATCTTTCTGCCTTGGGGGCATGGAGGACCCAGGATGCTTGGCTGCGTGGGACCCTCGGGCTTCCTTGCTTTGCCCTAAGCTTGGCTCTGCCAGGGGCGTCTCCCTGCTCGTGCTGTGCATCCCTTGACACCGTTTTTTTCTTGCACCGGTTCCTCAAGCTTTGGGGTGAAAAACGCGGAAAACGGGAATTACCCCAGAGCCCCATGGCCCCGGAATGGATGCGGTAGAGGGAGCGGGCCTGGTCCGGGGTCCTACAGTCCCCTTCTCCCTCCGCGGCCCCGCGGGACCATCCCGGGGCGCATCGCGACCCCTCGGATTTTTCTCAATGGCCGCGCGTGGGAAAGTGGCTGGGTGGCCACGCCCCTTTTCTGTCGGAAGCCACGCCTCTTCCGCGCAGCCACGCCCACCGGGCTCTGTCCTGCCCCGTCCCCGGTGACGCCATCATCGCGCGCCGGGGGCGCGCTGTCGGCGGCGATGGCGGCGGGGTCGGTGTGGAAGGGGCTGGTGGGGCTCGGCCTGTTCGCGCTCGCACACGCGGCCTTCTCGGCGGCGCAGCGTGAGTCACCGCCGGGGCCGCGGGGCGAGGGCGGCCGGGGCGCCCGCACCGCCGCACGGCCGCCGGGGAGCTCCCGGGGCGGCGGCCGGGCCCGGCAGCACCATCATCCTCATCCTCAGCCCCGCCGGCAGGGGCGGCCCTGCCCGTGCGGGACGCTCTGCGGGGAGAGCGGGGCTGGGGACTCAGCGGGGGCAGCGCGGGGATCGCCCCACGCGGGCGTCGCGTCGGCCGAGGAGGGAAGGAGGGAGTGGGAGAGGGAAGGAGGGACGGGAGGGGTGGCTGCCTCCCGGCCCCACAGCGCCTCCCTGCCGCCGGCCCGGGGCCGGGGCCAGCCGTGTCCCGGAGCAGCCCAGACCGGGGCTGACTCGTGTCTCGGAGCTCCGGCCGGGTCTCTGGGGGGGTTTGGGCTGTGTGTTTGCTCGTACAGAGTGATTGATGCGTGTGTGTGTTTCTGTTTTGTAGATCGTTCGTACATGAGGTTGACAGAGAAGGAGGATGAAACGTTGCCCATAGATGTAAGTTTTTGTAGCGTTTGAAAGGTGCAGCTGTGGGGGTGGTTTGGTTTCTTTCAATTTTATTTTTTCTAGTGCGGTGGGCAAGGCCAAAGTAGTTTTTAAATTGCACTTTCATTCAAGCTCCCTGTGTCAAAAAGAACGACATTTTCCATCCCACCCTCCTGGGTGTGTTATACCTGTCAGAGAGAACAAACACAAGGTCCAAACCTCCCTCCCTTTCTTCAGAATTACCCTGGGGCACCTCGCCCAGGATTCCAGGGTAGCTCAGGGAGCTCTTGGCATCCACCTCCTTTGCAGCACAAACACCCTTCTCCCTCTGGCTCGTGTTTATCCAGTGTGACCATGTGCCTGTTTGATCCCAGCACAACCTGCTGGGAAGGGGGGTTCTTAGCTACGTTATTTGCTCAGTTTTTGAATTCCACTTCAGTTATCTGTTCCCTTTTTGCTTAATCAGAAGGGCAGGAAGATCAGGTGCCTGGGGCAGCCTGGCACGGCCTGTGCTGGCAGCTGGCACATTCCTCGGGGGAGTTGGGATCCTGGAGTGCACAGGAACACGGTGTTTGGGCTCTGGATGTTGCTGAGGAGCTGTGTGGGTCGATTCAGCTGGTGCAGCTCAGACCCAAGCTCGGCAGCTGGAGCTCTGCCAGGGCTTTGCTGTGCTCACAGGGGGGCGTTTAATCCTCCCGTGCCTCAGTTTCCCCACTGCTGGCTTGCCCAGCCCTGCATGTGCTGTCACAGGGTGAAAAGCACCAGAGACACTGTGTGGGAGCTGAGATTTTTGGGTGAACATGAAGAACCCCCAGTGATGTGTGTGCTGCTCTGTGCTCCCTCTGTTGCAGATAGTCCTGCAGACCCTGCTGGCCTTTGCAGTCACCTGCTATGGGATAGCACATATTGCAGGAGAGTTCAAAGACATGGATGCCACTTCAGAACTAAAAAATAAGTATGTTTTATATCTTCTTTTTGTAAACACTGGTGTCTGCAACTCCTATACGAACTGCACACTGAAATAGCTTGGGTTTAGCTCAGTTTTTGAATGCATGTTGTAGTCAGGAGCGCTGAGAGGAACAGCTGGGAAAGCCAACAGTGAGAGAGTTAGATAACAGGAACAAATTAAAGAAACTTTGTGCTTTTCCTCTTCCAAAAATCCTGCTGTGCAGAGTTGGTGGAGTAATGAAATGTGTACTTGGGAAGTAGAGCTCAGGACTCACAAACTGCTGTCGTGACAAGGTCTCACAAACTGTGGGGCCTGGCCCACCCTCTGCTCGTATCTGTTCCTTCACAAGAGTCTCAGTTACTTGAATCCTACACTGAACTATTCAAGGCAAAACATCTGAAAGACTTTGAGAGAATAAGAGATTTGGAAAAGGATATGAACTTGGGTGGGCAGATGTGGCCTCTGGCCATTTCCAAAGACACAGGGGAGTGTGGAAAGTAAACAAGTTGAGATAGGTGTATTTCAGAGCATTCACCTAAAGCCTTCAGCTTGAGGCACCCAAAGGGATGGCAAGCTGACCAGGTGTTAACACAGGTGACAGCTGAACCAAGGCTGGCACGTGCTGTGCACATGCAGCACTCCACAGGCTGCCTCTGAGCTCGAGGAAAGGAAGGGCAAGTTTGTGATGTGGACATTTTGTGGTATTTTTCACAGTTGGCTTTGTATTTCCTCTGTGTTTTAGTTTAGGAAGCTTAGAAAATGAGCAGGAGATATGGGTTGAAAGCTTGTACTTCTGTGTCTCAAGTGGATAAACCCCAGACTGACTCTCCTTAACTCCCTGCTCCAAAAGCATATTAACCTTGGCTTTTTGCATTTATTTTGAAGGACATTTGACACATTAAGGAACCATCCGTCTTTTTATGTATTTAATCATCGTGGTAGAGTATTGTTCCAGTCCCCAGACACAGTGAATTCTTCTTCAAACCAAGATGCTTTGTCATCCAGCTCGGCACTGAAATTTCGAAAACTTGAACCTCTGCGCCGCTAAGACTTTTACAGATCCTACCAATAACCCAGGACACTGAGATGTAATATTCAAGTCGGGGATGTAAACACTTTTTTAATTTCTGGAGCAGTATTTATATTGATCTTCCAGACTTTATAAAGTATATATATATATATATAAACTAATGACCTTCTTTGTACACTGTTAACAAGAATGACCGAATTATGGATTGGCAGTGCAGTGTAAATTCTACAGTTATGCTGTGAAACACATCTCCAAAAGTTTCAGATATTAAAATGAGTTGCAGCTGACTTAACTTCAGTTAAAACAAAAAGCAAGCTAGTTTTTCCTGCAGTTGGTGTCCTTTGACAGGAGGGAATGTTTGAGTGTATTTATTTTCTCGGTTTGCTTGCACTACAGTCTGTGGAGCCCCTCGGAAATGCTGTGTGCACTGCTTCACTGAACAGCAGGAAAAGGGGCAGCATCTCCTGTCCCTAGAATGCCTGTGGGAGACCTGCACGGTGTGGCAGGGGAAATCAGGAAGATTGCTTTTTTTTTTTTTTTTTTACAATGGTAAAATACAGTTGTGTGAAGGTTGGGTTTTTTTCCCTGGGTTTTTCATTATCACGTAATTTCCTTGTTCCCCTCCTTTGTTTCATGTAAGTGTCTGATGTCCCCGGGTGCCTGGGCTGTGGCTGGGCTTTAGTGCCTGTGTTGGGGAGGCAGCTCACGTAGATAACCCACCACACTCCGTCTTCACCCACTGTATTCATGTTCCCTGGTTGTGAACACGGGGACGTTGAACATTGTGAACATTCTGAACTGTGTGTTGGCACCAGGTACAAGCTCCAGGTCATCTTCTCTGAGAAATATATAAGTATCAGTAAGAACTGTCCCTTCTGTCAGTGGTCCAGCAGTTTGCTCTGTTTGCTGGCACTAGTCCAGGTCATGGGACAACTCCCCCCTTTTCTGCCAACAGAGCCTTCCACTTTGATTTCTCCAGCTGAGCCCTTCTTGATTTAAGATTACTGTCTTGATTTCATGTATTAGAACAGATTATACAGTCCTTAACTCTTACATCTAAATTCTCATCTCCCCTCAGGGGCTGAATCAATGCTAAAATCTCTCTTGGTCTGGCATCTCTCCTCCCTGATGTTGCAAGGGGAGGGTGGGTTGAGATACTGGTGGGGCCAATGAGAATTTTGCCTGGTCTGACTATGTCTCACTGCCACAGTGGAAACTCAGCCTTTTGTCTTGGCATCTGTTTGGTTGGTTTTGAGGGTGTTTTTTTTTGTTTGGGTTTTGTTTTTTTCTTAAACTGCTAAGAACTGTCAAAGGCAAAAAGCTTGGCAAAAGTACTGTGTAAACCGAAGCCTCTTTTTCTAGCTCTGCCCGTCCTATGGAGTGGGTGCCCCAGTGCTCGAGCAATACTCGTAGCTGCTGCTCTACAATCACTCCTAAGCATCTGGGTGTGGTTGGAAAGGGTTACTCTGCCAGCTGAAAGCGTCTGAGCTGCAGGATTACTTCCTAAAGTGTCCTGATTCCCCCCTTGCTGGTGTCACAAATCAGCTCCTGCCAGCTGCTGTCACCGAAGGCCTCAGAAATAGTAGGTGTCAGGTCATCTCATTGCGGACAGAGCTCTTCCCTTGGAGAATAGGGCTGCTGTGCGGCAGCTGCTGCACAGAGGGAAGAGCTGAACATCGGCCAGGTGACCTTGGGAGGCAGAGGAGAGACAGAATTAGCAGAAGGAGGGAGAAGCACAGCAGGAGGTCAGTAACCACTGTGCCAGACGGGTCCTGCAGCCCTAGTTGGCAGTGAGGGTTCACAGAGGGTCTTAGAGCAGAGCTGTTCACCCAGAACGTTCAAGAAGCCCAATTTCTGCTGTCGTAAGGCTACGAGGACCTGCCTGAGGCAGGAGGTGCTGCTGTGGGACAAGGGGGTGGAGAACATCACCTGCTGCTCGGAGCAGGTCCTGCTGGGAACACCCTGTGTGCTGCATCAGGGCCCTGATGAGTAGCCTCACCCTGCAGCAGCAATCGTTATATCACAAAGCTGTACAAATTATTTTTTCTTATTGATCTCACAATGTCAAATAAAATTGATATCCTTAAAGTGTTTATTTGTTTATTTCTGACCATCCTGGAGCCTGCTGCAGCAAATCCCTGGGGACTGATTATTTAAAAGTGACTGCCTAGCACTGACATGAAGTGATTGCCTTAATTACAGCAGCTCTGTGTGAAAGTGCTGCCTGGCCTGGTGTTCATTACTGAGAGATAGGATCAGTAGGGGGGATCAAAATAGCTGCAAGTAGCTGAGTAAAACATTTAGGAGGGAAATGCTACCAGCCTGGGGATCTGCCTGCCTTCAAGGCTCCCCATCATCCTAACTGGCAGAGCTGACATATTTTCTGTCTTCAATTCAACCACAGTAAAGGCTTTTCCACCATGTGCTAATCCCCTGCCAGCCCACAGGACAGGCTCCTGCAAGGTCTGGTATTGCAACAGTCACGGGGGAAACACTCAGGCTGTTCCCAGGGCTGGTGATAGTTAAAATCCTGGACTTGAGCAAGATCGCTTTTCACTCCTTGCTCTGCTTTTCCACTGGATGGGGGTGGGGGAGGAAAGGAGGGGGAGGTGGTTGAAAAGTTACCAAAGAACTAGAGTTTGCTTAACCACAGCATCCACCAGGATTGCACCAGAGAGAGAGCAGCAGACTCACCCTTAGTCTCCTTTCCACACTGCTGCAGCTCCCCATTCAGCACAGAATATGAGGGTGTAAAACACCAACAATCAGTGTTTTAAGAAGGGCCACCTTAACCAGCTCCCAAAGCCACCTCATGCTTACCTTGCAGTGTGTGTGGTTCTTCACAGAAGAGCTTCTCCAAATGCAAAGCAAAAGTTCAGCCAAGAGCTTCTTGGATTAGGCAGAAGAGTTTCCAGCCTCACCCAGAGCACATTTACAGCCATCATGTGATGGCTTTGGCTACAGGCCACGATATTTCTACTACATTCAATATTAAAAAAAAAAAATATGTGCTGGTAATTTCCATTCGTTGCTGAAGTAGCAGGTTTAATCTGCATTAATTTTGCTGGGGTTTTCTACTATTCCGGTGAGATCTCAGTGGGGCATTTTTGTTTGTTTAAAGCTGAGGAGGGAGGGAGTTGTTTAGGCCTTCACAGGTGAGGGGACAAGGCCCGTGCTTTGTGTCGGAGAGGCCGGGCTGGAAGTGCAGCTGGCGGAAAGCTGTTTTCCTGGAGAGTCAGTGAGGGCTGAACTGCAGCCCTGTGTGTGGAAATCACTCCTGGTCATACACTGACAGCTGCAGAGGAACTTCGTGCGGCCCCTCCACACCTCGGCAGAGATGAAGCGGCGGAGCCATCGCTGTTCCCTGAGACCCGGCCGTGCCCCTGTGCCCTCTCCTCCCCTCTGCTGCCCAGAGCTGGGTCAAAGCTTTCCTCTGGAAAGCTAGTGGATAACACCCCATTCCCACTGCTCTGGAGCACCCACACAGCCCCCTCCCTGGAGAAAGCAGAGAATGGTGATGACTTTCTAACTCTTTTTGACTTCCTCATCACTCGCTTCCCGTGCTCTGTGTTCCCTCACCCTTCACCACACTGCAGCAGAGCTGCCCTTCTGTGTCTCTGACACCTTCAGTGAGGACATCAGATGTATGGACATCCTCCATCTGGATACAGCCCCCCCCCTTCCCACCAAGGGTGGCACCATTCCTGCTCCCTTTTTTGGGGTCACCTGCACCAAAAGGCAGCCATTTTCCACCAGACGATTCAGGAAGGCTGAACTTCATCCCGCAGCATCCGGGGCCACAGCACTGCCCCCGAGCTCCCTGTGGGAAGCCCCCCAGCCCCCAGCTGGGCAGGGAAGCTGCAGCTCATTGCAGTTCCCTGCTGTCCTAGGCACTGCTGTGCCGAGCTGGCAGCCTGCCTGCGGAGGGGAAGGGCAAAGCAAGGCTATTTTGAATGTTAAACAAGCAGAAAAAACTTTGGTACCAGCTTTCCACAGCCAGCACTAACAGCAAAGGCAAAACACTCCTTGGATTTGGCCTTGAGGTTCACCTTGAAGCCATAATCACCAGGGGCAGAACCCCAGCGGAAATAAATCTGGTATTCCGGCAGGTAAAAGCCTTTTAATCACCCCCAGGTTGGTCTCAGTGACACAATGTCATTTCAAAACACTTCAGACTGCAATGAAAGCTACATCCTTAAAATGGCAGCTAATTAATTTTCCTGTCCAGCTAACTTAATCCTTTTTCCAGCCAAGAAAGGGGAGTTCTCGGAGCAGCGAGGCAGCCGGAGCCTGGCAGCGCGAGCAGGAACACAAGCCCCAGGGCTCCTTGGCAGGAGCCCAGGCTGTGCAGTGTCACGGCTTCCCAGGCCATTTTAATAGGAAGGGAGAGGGGGGAAAAGAAATAAAATTAAAAGGTGACATTTAGATTATGAAACCAGTGGCTCGTCCTATGCCAGTGGTCCTGGGGAACCCACAGGCTCCCCCCCAGACAGAGGTGGCTCTTCATTCCCAGTTCATATCCCAGTGGAACCCTTGCTGCCAGGCAGAGCACCCGGCGCCCTCCCTGCCCCAACTGGCGCTGGCTGAACCAGTTTCCCTGGGATCTGCCAGAGGCACGTGGTGCTGCAGGGGCACTTCACTTTGGATTTAAGAAAAAAAAAAGGGGGGCAAAAAAAGAAAAGCAGACAAAAAAAAAATTCCCACTCCTCCCCCAAGGTATTTGTGCTCTTATTTTAGAGCTGTTCAGGGCCAGCCATGGAAGGCCAGTGTTGACGTCCTCAGAGCCCCAGGCTGCTCCATCATCCCCTGTCCCTGCCCCAGAAGGTCTCTGCTGCAGTGCAGGGTGCAGGAGGAACGTCCTGTGCACACAGTGATTTACTCCCCCATTCCAGACACAGAAGTGCACAGAAGACACTTGCATCCCAAAGCAGTCTCGGAGCAGCTAGTTTGGCAGGTGCCCCAAAGAGAGGCTTCTCTTCCCCACATCCACACCAAGCTGTCATTCCTTGGACTATTTCCGAGCCCCCGAGGCACCCACAGGCCTGGGCTGAGCCCCCAACCCCACAGTAAGGTACCACCTCCCCAGCACAACACAAAGCACGTGAAGGGGACAGAGGGGGCCAAATGATGACTCCTTCCCCAAGGCCACCCCCCTGCTCTGATTTGCAGTCACACACAGATCTCTGCTGAGGAACCCTGGAGAAAGCAGTGCCATTTCAGTGTCAAAGTCACCACCATCACTCTGAAGCAGGAGCTATCTGCTCCTTCCACATCTGTGTGAATATGGCAGCTTCAGATCACACAGGAAAAGCCACAGCAGAATGAGGTCCACGTTTATCTCCCATGGGAGGAACCCACATATCCTACAGGGTGCAACAGGACTGGTTAACAAACCCAGGTCTGCTGCAAGTACGGCCAGGCTGATGCCTTGGGTTGGCAAGGGAGGAAACCTCACTAATAGGCTGAGCTGTCTCCCAACACAGCACGATGTGGGTAGTGGGCAGGGGAGGCCTGCAAGGCGCTCTCCTCTCTGCCTTTGCTTCTTGTGCTCAGGCAGCAAATGCAGAGCTTGAAAGGGGCAGAAGTGAGGGCTCAACCCCAGCACGTTCTGGGGAGCCAAGGGGACACTGCAGAGATCAGCCAGCGTGCAAGTTAAAACAGGAGCACTGAGGTAAGGGGTGAGTCACATCAGATCAGCTCCAGACAGAGCAGAGTCCACCAGCATCACAACACCCCTCACAACGCACCACCACCAGCCTCATGCAGAGCTCACAACCAGCCTCCCAGGGACAGCCCTGGTGGAAGTTTCCACCCTTCAGAGGAGCTCCCCACCCACGTGCCCATGCCCAAGGATGAACAGGGCTTGACCTGCTTTCACCAGTGTTTTCAACCTCTTACTGGCTTCCCATCATGACAAGAGCTGTCCCTTCTCCTCTCCTTGCTTTCACAGCCCCCACTCGCCTCAGCAGAGTGGGCACACTGAGTCCAGGGGTGGAGGCAGACCCTGGGAAGAAGAGCCTGCTGTGCTCACATCTGCAGGATTGGAGGGTTTGGCCACGCAGAACCCAGACAAAAGCCAGCTTTCGGCTGCCCCATGAGGTCAGAACCTCCTTGGGGTCCTGCTGTGTGAAAAAAGCCATCACTCACCCTATTATCCATTTTCCATCACAGCCTGGGCCGTGACTCACCAGCAACTGCCTTTCCTGCAGGGAATTCACAGCCCGTTCCCAGGAGTGGGTCTGACCCGGTTTCACCTGCTGGAGCTGCAGGGGCTCCGCAGCAGCAGCTCGGTGAGATCCTTCCCTAATCCCTCACCAGCACCGAGCCCCAGCACGTCCTGCCCACATCCAGCTCCCAGCAAGCCAAATGCTGCTGCTGCACACTGGTGTTCCTGTTCTCTGACAACACTCCCACGGGAGGATTTGCTGGATGTGATTCACCTAAAACAGCCTCTTCCAGAGCTCCCGACTTTCCCACCTGTCTCCATTTTCCACTAACAATCATTTTGGAAAGCAGCTTCTAAGCTCTGCCTGTTCTTTCCGTGCAGAGGGAGGAGCCCTGAATTCAGGGATGCCAGTGCAATTTCAAAACACACTGGGAAAGGCAAGGCACTGGAGCAGCCTGGGTCAGAAGCCAGAACTCTACTATAAATAAAGAGGCAGCACCATCACCAGTGCTCACTGGCTTCTCTGCATCACTATCTCCCTCATTCCAAGCTCCTGCTTTTTTCCAGCTCCACAAGCTCACTTCCAGCAAAAGGCACTTCCTTCAGACACCTCTGTGGGGAAGCCATAGGGAAGCCACAGGAAGCCTGTCCTGTCCCCATCCCACGCTGCTCCCATGCCAGACCCAGGCTGGCAGGTGGAAGAGCTCAGGGAGGAAGGAGCCCACTCACACACACACAAGAGCCCAGCAGCCAATGTGCTGGTTTGTGGTGGGATTGTCCAAACCAGGGAAGTAATTCAAGTTTACAAGACCAAATTAGGGCACAGGTTTTGTAATAATCTTTGCTAGTGACACACTATATGACCTTGGGTAAGTCCCTCCATCCATCTTTAAAGACTCTCTCAGAGGAGAGCCACAGGACTTTAATTAGCAGCCCTAAAAGTGCTCGAGATAGTTTGTCTCTCTTCCAAAATAACCAACTGCATATGAATTGGAACAACCTTATTTTCAAATTCTGCAAGCAACTGGGATCCAGGCTGCTCTCAGATCAGTCACTTCAACAACATAATCAAAGTTAAATGTGCCAGCTGTGCATGAAGGGTTTTAATATGCTGCACAGACTGGAAAACAGCTCAAAGAACCGATGCTATTTTTCCATGGCTGGGATGTCACTGTTGAGCAGCTGCATTATAATCATCTGCAATCAGCAAAATGTCTTTTTTTTTAAATCACTTTTTAGTCTTGGGGAAGAGGGCTCATTTTTATTTCTGTCCTACTTAGGAAAGCACCCTCGAGCCCTGAGGCATCCACTGCCAAGGGATCAGGTAGCTACTACAGCAGCGTGTGCTGATCAGAGACCTTTGGCTGCCGGTGATGGAACCCCAAACACCCTGACAGGCTCCTCCTGCCCAGACCGTAACTGCTCACACTGACACCACCACCTCAAGAAACAGTAAGTGCATTTCCACAAATCCAGCAAAAATCCAGCTCCAGCTGCCTGTTGTCACACATTCAAGACCTGGATGGTTCCAGAGCAGAGTCCTCCCTGTGGAAAACCTGAGCACAGCCCAGGATCCTTCTCTACCTCTGCACAAGCACGTGGGTCACAGCTGCAAGGTGAAGCAAGAGGGGAAGTCTCCCAAACCCATCCTTCACAAAAGGCTGAACACCTCTTTGATACATTATTCATATTAAACATTTACAAATAGTTTGGAGAAAACAACAGGAAACAGGCTGACCATGCAAAAATTGCTTTGCCCTTTTAACTACCGAAGTACTTTATAACCCTCTCCTCCTGTTCACCATCCTGCAGGGCTGTATTTTTTCAACAGGCACACACCATGAGGATGATTCCCAAATAGCTCTGTCCCTCCTACCAGGTTGCTCAGCAGTGGTGAGTGGAGCACTGGGATACAGCAAATTGCCAGAGGTGTCAAATATTTTAAGGGACATTATGCAAGACTGTTTGCATTAGAGGAGTGACAGTGACTGAGATGACAGCAAGCATATATAAATGCCAAGGATGCAGCTACTTCCACTGCAGTTGGAGCTGATCCAGGATTAGGAATTAGCTGTGAAATTCCCATTGCAGATGTGAAGATAAAACTTCCCAAGCTCTCAAAAAAACCAGCAGATCTCCAGCAAAACTCTGATCAGAGGTTTCCATTTCACTGCCTTTCCCAAGCCAAACTATTCTTTTGGACTTCACTATAAATTGTTTGAGAGTTTCAGCCCAAGCTCAAAATCCTAAACATGCAGCTGATTTGAGAGCTTCCCAACTCCTGCTCTGGGGCTATACTGTTTTCCTTACATGGTACCAGAAGTCCCCATTCCTGGCAAAGCCACGTGGCTTCCACTGCCTATGGAAATTCCCTCCAGTGCATTTACCACTAGGCCGTACAACAGTTTAACTCCTTCCTTGGCACATTCTTCTTCTGAACTCTTAAGGCATCCGCTGTTCAAGGTACCACACTGGTGCTACCAGCCCTGAGATGCATCTCACTGAACCACCTTCACAGCACACAGGCAGTGGCTGCTTTTCCCTGACTCTTCCCACAACCTCTGCCTGCACTCCCAGCTCAGGATTCCCCTGCCACACTACCAAGAGACAACAGCAACAACAAGAACAACACAGAATGAGAGAAGAAAAACACCAGTGCTAAAGTCAAGCCAGCAGTCTACTTTCAGAGATGAAACAACACGCTCAGTCGCAGCCGAAGTGGAATGGAGAAGTTCAGGAAAGTCCAGCATTTTTTGTTTAGTCTGCCCTCCTTGAAATGATCGCAAGATTCAGATTTAGAATACAGCTTAACAATTCCTGCAGGCCACAAGATTTTTGCTAAATCCCAAGGCATTATTCTTCTCCAGTTTCTTCCCTTTCCACTTGACAGACTTCAACTTGTTTTTGCAGACCTGAAAGCAGAAGCTCCTTTTAAATCCAGTGACTTAACATCCTTCCTTCAGATCTCTGCCAAACCTCCTTTCTGCCAGACTTTGGCCCTGTTTTCAGCTTAAATAGGTTGCACATTCTTCAAGACAAGTGCTCTTGAGTCCATTTGCTAAAGGTGTGATGCTGCCATGTTCCTGGTATGAAGCACTGTAGCTGAGCTTTGTAGTTATTTTTAACAATTTGTTTCTGTTAGGCAATGCATTTCCTCTTGTATTTTTCCATCAGAAGTTCCTTAGTAGATTTTAAGGAACAGAACAAACTGAAACAAACTCTACACCCTACACTGCTGCCATTTCAGCCAGCCAGTTTAGAGGCAGAACCTGGAGAAAACTATTAGAGGAAAAAAAAGAACAGAAGTAGGGATTGGGGGATATTTTTAGTTTCCTACAAAGAGAGACATACAATTGCTTGACCACAGCAAAGTCAAGCACAGCACAGTAAGAGCCTCCACAGCTGTTATTCTGGAAGATGACAATCACTTTCTGATGCTGGTTAAACCGGGCAAGAACACACTTGATAAATGCTTAGGAGGAAAACTCCTTGATCTTTATGTGGGAAAAAATGAAGATAATATGCAATGAGGCTTAGTTAAGAGAGGGTCAGAAAATGGAAGCAGCAGAATATATCCAAGTATCCAGAACTCCAAAGCACCACACAACCTCTCTACCCTTAACAGGAAGGTAAGTGCTGAATTTGTTAATTTTGATTGTTAAACAATGGTCCTTATGGGAGACACAGAGACGTCATTTTCCCCCTACTTCCCAACATTCCAGTTTAAATGTGCCACATTATTTTCAACCTTAGATAAGAGCTCAAAAATGTAAGTTTGAGGAGAGCACAAACAGCTTCCAATTCCTGTATGATCATGGACCTGTCCTGTCTTCTGAGCCCTCCATGAGGAACATTCTTGCTGTGCACAGACTAGACAGGCCCTGTAAGGCAGCTGTGGCTGCTGGGTCTTGGTCTGTACCAGGAAAGGCAAGGCCTGACACCAGCATGACCCCTCCTGGCTGTCCCTGCAGTGCCAGCACAGCCTGGGGCTGTGTTTGTCCAAGACATGTTCCACCCACATCCAGCACTTTGGTCTGTCTTACAGTGAATTCTCTCTGTTAAGATCCTCCTTAACCCCACTGTGGAGCACTGTCTGCTTCCCAAGTGAGCCATGTTCATGCTGAGCTCCATGTGGAATTCAGGGCTGTGCTCTTGGATCAGTAACTCTTGCTCCTTTTTCTTCATCTCTGCACTGACACAACCCGTGAGGATGGTACATCTTCCTTCCTCCTTATGAAAGACTCACGCCCAATTCACTATATATACATATGTATGGTTTCTTCTAATATTCTGCTCCAAATTCAATTTATTCAGATAAAATGACAGCGATGTAAAGAAAAATTCTCACTGTTTGTACTTGAATGGGATATTTTGCAGCTTCTGAGGCATGAGATTCCAAACGTGAATGAAATGAACCAGCTTCCTGGAGCTGATTTGGCAGCCAACTGCATCACACCCGAAGAGCAGGTTTACATACTAATGAGGTCACTAGTTAAAAATTCAGCCCCTGCTCAGACATGTTATGATCAAGTGAGTGCCTCTGGAATCAGGAATGAAAATTTAACAGCCATTAACTGTATGGAAGAAAGCTGTCTCCTCTCACCACCTACTATTTCAAAAATAGAGTATTACATGCAACTTGATGCATGTAACCAGGGCATTTTACAATGAGGTATGCACGGTATATCTGACCCTCTGCAAATAAAATCCCTTAGGAGTCCAACATTAGGAATGGGAGGTCCATCGTGCAGACAAACAGCTTCCATGTAAAATTTTGAAGGAGTAGATCCCCCTTTGTGTCATTCCAAGGTATTTCTGTGGGATTTTTTTTTTTTAAATGTTCAACTTGTACAGATGAATAGAAGTTACTTCTAAGAGAAGAATCGGGGCACATTTATAGTAATGCCTTTCTTTATGTCACTTCATTCATGTACACTGTGACAGATTTGCTGTCGCTGGATTTTGTTTCCTTCTTGAATTTCATTTCCTTCTTGAATTTCACTGGTGTAATTCCGATGGTCAAACTGCATCTTCCAAGGAGTCAATGCCACTGCTTCAGAGTGGATGGAAAAGATGCCTCACAGCCTGGCTAGTACTAAAAATACCAGCAGAACAGAGAGGTACAGGCTCACCGTGAAAATCTGCTTCCCTGCCTGGCAAGTCACTTGGAATCCATGGAATATTTGCCATACGAGGTCAAGAGCACGAGTTAACACAAGCACAACTTCAACCTGTCTTCTAAAGGAAGCTGTTAGAGGATCAGAGGATGTTACGAGCGAACAACCGAAAACACACACTTATCCAAAGAGCCACTTACTACTGGCATATTATTGGTACTGCACTAAAGAAAAAAATAATAATTACATGCAGGTGCTTCAGTCTTCTTTGTATGTTTTGTGATATATAAATCACCTCTGGAAAAAAAACAGTAAGAGGAACGGAGGAGAGGATACCAGCTCAGGCAACTGAGGGTTTGGTAAACTGGAACTTAGTGCCCTTAAAACTGAATAAAAATGTGCACCCCGTAGAGGCCGAGCTGAGTGACACCTGGGCAGGTGCTCCAGGGTACAACCACATTCAGCAACTATCACCACAAGCTTCGTGTGGGGGTGTGCAAGACCGGGTTCAGCTGGTTTTACAAAAATATCATCAGTCTGTTGGTAACAGACAACTGCAGAAACTCAGTGCTGCCCACTACAGACTCCTCAGATTAGCACTTCTTAAAAATTAATAAAATGGTTTATTTTATATATACATATGTTCCAAAAAATTTATACAGTTAAAATATCAAATTAGTGATCTGGTAACAATACTGTTCAAAATAATCTCTTTTGTATGAACATTAAAATACACGTTTTTAAAAGCGTTTCCTTTTAGTGCTTCCAAAGCACAGCGTGTGCCAAGGCCACCTGAAGAATCTCCGTCCTCCTCACAGGATGAAAGAGAACTGAAGTCGGGGACCTGGGAAGCCTCAGGTGCACTTTCATAATGTCTGCAGACAAAACAGAAGAGAGTCTGAGGTAGATTGTTTAGTGACCATCGGGTGGTAACAGTCACAGGGCTGTCTTTAGCTTTCATTAACACAATAGCAGTTTCTTTACTCTCAATCTACACTGAATCTCAAGTTTAAAGGCATGGCTAGCAGTTCTTGGGAACAAGACCCTTGTCTCTGTGGTGGCAACATGCAATTTTTACCAGTGCAGGTGTTTCTGGGAGGGTTTTTTTTGGGAACACACGGGCTCTCTCCACGATGCAGACAGTGTGTGCATTTGACAGTGCCCCATTTTAGTGCAACCTGCTGCCTACAGCACGTAAATGTCTAACGACAGCGTTCAAATGAGTAAATTCTCATCACCTGCAGGAGGGGCAGCAATGGTTATTTTCTTCCGCCTGTTGAGCAAACAGCACCCTCCACAGGAAAAAGCCACACCTTTCATAGCAAATCCTTAAGGTTATAGCCCAGCTTCTGCCGAATCAGGTTCTTAAAGTTAAAGCTCCACTGCTTCTTCTCAGACTGTGACAGTAAAATCACTTGACTGCCAAGATGGTGAGGGCAGCAGCTACATCCTCTTCCACTCTTCTGTGGCACAGCAAACTCATTCCTGGTCCGCATTCGTCTGGCTGGTACATTATTATCTACTGTTGACATGATTAACTCTGTTGGGTGGGCTGGTGAAATCTAGTTCCTCTAGAATTCTCTCTAAGTGTTGTATTAAGACTCGTTTTTTAAACCTACAGAAGAGAGGGAAAGTAATTTAATTTTTTTTTCTGCCAAAAATACAGTTGAACAACTTAGAGACTGTTCAGCCATGACAAATCATCATACCAGAGGCTCTCTGTTTCCAGTATGGAGGAACTTGCTTTTATTTCTGATATTAGAATGGCTAGAAAATTTAATTTAATACAGTCACCCCTCCCCAACCCACCAAATTTTAGGTTGGTCTTCAGTATCAACCCATCTCTGTAATTCAAATTTAAATTTTAAGTACAGACTATTTACTCCACAAGAAACTAACCATATCTTGACCACTAAAATAACTATAATAACTGAAATATGTCAAAACAGAAAATAGAAAATAATAGTACTGGAAAAGTTTATTATTTACTACTGTGACTTAAATTAATATTTAATTTATGACTCTGAGTCACTTATATCCATACAAACCTTGCTGCTTCCTTGATAGCAAATTCAATGAAATACTTCTGAATTTCAACAGGTCCTTGCACTTCCTCAAGAAGCGAGAATATTTTTTCATAATCTAAGAAGAGATAAAAATCCAAACCATGTATTAAAAATCAATCTTGCAAATGCGATTTCACTAAAGTTTAACAGCCAAAAGGAAAACCAAAGCCCAGTTTCACATGTCTGTGTATGACAAAACACGTAAGGCAGAAATCCTCCCACGTAAGTTTTATGCACAGAACACAGGTGACAGAGTGATTTGAAGTGATACTGATGATCAGGAAATTCAAATGTGGCACCAAAGAATAAGGTTTTCTTTGAGAGCAGCAGCTAAGAACATTTACCCTCAGAAAATGGAGGCTAGGTAGAGAAGCCTCCCACCTCCATGACCACAGTGCCAGCATCAGCAGTTAACGTGCACAGGGCCAACAAGCCCTGATCTGACCCAGAGCCATTGTTTCTGCAAGCAGAGGTCAGGATCAGTTTTCTAGAAGGACAAATAATCAATCCTTAGTGTGAGCACAACGTCACTATCTCACTGGTACAACATAAATATGTCCATTGCAAAAGAATAAACTGGACACATTAAATTGAAAACAAAGTAGATAATGGCATTGTTTCAACATTTCCACCTCTGAACCCAGTATAAAGGCATTTACGGTGCTGTGACCAAGAAGCTGCTCAGAGCGATGCAGCAGGCACAGAGAGGATAAATGGTCAGAACTGTGAGCAGATGCACATAGTTAACCCACAACCACTGCTATTTAGCTTCTTTCTTTGATGAACTGCCAGAACTCTGCAGCAAGACAGGTGACTCACACTGAACACAGCACTGTTTTACTCTACAACACCATTTACCAGACATGAATTCGGCATAAAATTAGATGAGCCCATTTAGCAAAACAGAAAGCAAAGACATCCACAAGTAGGAAGTTTTAAAACTGCTAAAAAATAAATTACAGATGCAGCATAAGAAAGGCTTCATCTCTCAACAGCTTCAGTGTGCCACAAGCAACACGGGATGAGAAAAACAGAAGAGTTAAGAACACTCCATTATACTAATTACTGGCACTTGAAAATGTATTAGAAAAATATCCAGTAGTTTAGTTTGTAGAAATGAGTCACTCACACACAGACCACATTAGGGACAGCTGCCACTTAATAAAAATTGGAAAAATAAGTTACTATGGCAAATCCTACAGCACAGACATTAACTTTCAGGCTAGTGTTTTGGTTGTGATCCGGTATAAACTCAGAGCCAAAACATGTAATAAAAGCTGAGGTGGCAAGAAACTTTTCCCCACAATATTTTATATTTTGGGGGGTTACCCAATCTTACAGGAAAACAGAAAAAAGTCATTTTTAGTCTTTGTAAGTCTTGAAGAGTTTGCAATAGTGTTCCATCACTCATTACAAAATAAAAAACCCTCACTTTGCTATTAACTGTTAATATTCCTTTTCAAACACATTCCAAGATGCATCCTTACAAGAGATATGCCTTTGCCCTGCAAAGGAAGTTTTAATGGACACAGAGCAACAAGTACAGTACAGATACAGAAGGAGCAGCAAAGTGTAAGGCAGTCTTTAGATCACTGATAACAAACACAAAACCTCTAAAGGTGCTTTCACAGGACACACCAGTTAACCTGTCTTTGATGAGGGCAATCAGAGTGGCTTGGCACTCAGCCCCTCAAGCACAAATCTAAACTACAACTCTCCTGCCCAGCATTTCTTCCTTTTCTTTGCCCCTCCATTGCTTCTTACATGAGAGCAACCAGAAGTTACTCAAAATCTAGAGCTAAGTGTATTTTGAAAATAGTTCCTCACTTCAAGGAATAAGTCTTCTCTCTAACACCACATGCAATATACTGATAAAATAAATAAACCCAAACAACTTACTTCTTCCTGGTTTGCGAACCTCTTTCATCACTTTAATTTTGATGTCAGCATTGTTTCCCTCCAACATGGTAGGTGTTATTTTAAAGGAATTTGGCACAGATTCAGATGTAGATTCCATGGCCCGTTTTTGGTCATCTCCACTCACGCTGTAATTTACAGGCCCTCGAACAAGTGCGTTGGTACCAGGTTTATGATCCAACCCATCTTCACTCAAACAATTGAATTCAACAGGTAGAGAGTCTAAGTCATTGGGTAGCATTTCATCCTCTCCCACAGCAGCTGGAACAGCAGGAGCCATTTGCACAGATAAGCCATCAATCTGTTTTTCCAGTGACTGACAATTTTCTGCTCTCTTCTCTCCGTTGCCATCTTGGACAACACTGTTATTGGTATCTACAAATGAAGAACACATATCTTACTAATGTATAACTGAAGTATCAAAAAAACCAGACAGAAATAGTTCGGTATCCTTTTTGTTTGGAGTGATGTGCAGCAATTTGGCGGTGCTGGACAATGCTCCAGCACTATTACTCAAATTTGGATCCCTTTGGGCTGTTACCATCTTGCATCACTATCACCAAGCCACCATTTTCTGTATTCCTATTTCATTATGACTCCTAAATAAACCAATATTTTTCTTCTCTCCCCCAAATCCAGCTAGCCACCAAGTTTTCCTCTGACTTCATTTGCTGCAGCAGGTGGGTATGAAAATTAGTACTTTTGGGAAATGAACACAACCATATTCTAACTTTCCTTCTCCACAGAATTATACACAAACAGGAACTAAAAGCTGAGCTACTCTCTACCTCCAGATTGTTTTTTTAATTTCAGATTTCATGAGCTCTAGCAGCAGGCTGTTTATCTGGGCCAACAAAAGAAACTCATTCCTACATAACACTGAAGCACGGGCACATGCTGAAAGATCCCTTTCCCTTCCTCTTCAAATACTCCACCACACAAGCTGCTGCACTACAACTAATATACCTTTATTTCCTGGCACACCTTTGAGATTTAGGTACGAGGGGGATCCAGGAGCAGCTGGTGGCCCCTTCCCACCCACATGGTTGGTGACCACGGGCGGTGACTGTGGCCGTCTCAGCAGTGGGGACATGCTCCTCCTCCTCTTCAGTGACGCTGGAGTGTTGGGCTCTCCAGGACGCTTGATCTTGTTCTGAGGCCCAGCAACAAATTCATCGGCTTCATCGATCATCATACCCTGAAAAAAAAATAATAATTTCAGTAACAGTACAGGATAGGATCTGTTCCATCAATTCACTGGTGAATTGAGTCCCTCTGTGCTCAAACTCAAGTGGCTTTCAAAACACTTGACAGCTCTCAGAACAGAGATACCCAATGTAACCAGAGACAGCCTAGTGCCACTCTGTAAAAACCAGCATGATTCAGTACATGTTTCCCAGGACAATGTGGAAGACATCCCTCCTTTCCACACATGACAAAAGGCTGAGTAGGTCAGCAATATATATTGTCGTCGTGGGGGAGAAATTCTACCCACAAATTATTTCAAGCCATGTCAAACATAAAGACACAGCAGACAGCATGGCCCCTCGTACCTTCTTATCCTGTTTAAATGGATTGCCAAATGTATGAAGTCTTTTTGGTTGATCCGGGTCAATTTCCCGAAGAGGTGAAGGCATCATTTTCAGGTATTCCTGGTAATTTCCCATCTGAGCAACAGGAACACTATGAAGGCAGTCTGCAACAGAACAAGAGCTCTTAATTTAGTCTACCTTAAAAATAAGGCAATACAAACTTCACACCCTTCAACTGCAAGTGTTAGCATTTAAGAACCAGAAATTACTATTTCTTTTCACTACAGAGGAAGAGCTGAAGACTACAATTGTGGAAATGAGGCTGGCAAGAGCTGAGCTTAACTGGCAGAAGAAAAATGAAAAATAAGCAAGTGTGATCTCTATGCTGACAAGTGCACCTTTAGACCACCAGCAAAGTGAGACCCTCTCTGCTTTAAGCCCCCATCGCTACATAGAACATGAACCTTGGTGAATGGGAAAGAGCAAGCCTGACATCCTGCATGACAGAAGGCAAAAATTTCCTTCCTTCCCCTTCGGAGACAAGCAAAGTACATTGTCTGACTCAGCAAGAGATGCAATGGCCACCTCTGCTTCCACACCAAAACCAAAAAACACTACTTTAGGAAATTAAAAAGAAAATCTATACTCTCTCCAACCTATAAATGAAGAACTGTAACTCCTTACCTTCATCCTGCCCCAAGATAAGCCTGTGTGTTTTCAGAAGATTGGTTCTCATTCTGGTTAGCTGGTCTAGAAGACTGCGACGAGGAATATCATATGCATTTCTGAATGCCTGTGGCTTCAAATCCTAGTTTTATAACAAAACAAGTAACTTTCAGTTAATCCATTAGTTCTCATGCATGGAGAAATTCCATTAGGAACTGTAATAATGTGAACTACTAAAAAATATCCTTAAGTATCTTCAGAGCTCCATAACTGGATACAGCAAGTTCAATGGCTGTCTTTTCAACAAGACCTTATTCAGCATTAGTTCGAAATTTCAGCTCCATTAAGACTAAGAACGTTAATTCCTGGATGAACACTAGCTGTCTTTTGCAAAGATTGGCACTTAGAACACAGTAATCTTTGTTTACTATCATGGGATTTTCAAACAGTGTCGCAAAACCAAGTGCAAAAATTGCATTTACTCGTCTCCCTATTTATGTCTACACTGCACTTTTCACAGTTCAGTTAAGTACTTCCTTCTACACCAAGTCCACAGAAGTTACCCATTTAAAACAGATAAGATTAACTGCTTAGTCATGCAAGATCACTGTGCTGTTTACCTTGTTTAAAAGTCCTATGTGGAAGCCAGCAAATTCTTTAACATTCATTTCCGCCAGTCTCAGTGGAGATTCCCCAGTGATCCCTTGCAGCAGTTGCTTAAAGTCCCTACTGTGTACCAAGGAGAGGCCACTGGAGTGATTTTTCACTTTTATTCCAATTTCTTGTGGAACTTTCTTACCCACTGAACCTATTATCCGTTCCGATTCTATTTTTGTCTAAAATGGAATCACACCATGAGTTAAAGAATCAGCAGGCATTGCATATTTCCAGTACAAAACACACAGTACATTAGCAGAATAAAACTATAAATTTAGTTCCCAACTACCTACCCAGGGATATACTGGATTACATAGATTAGATCTCAAGCATAAAGAAATCCTAATGTGCTAGCATTTGGAAAAATATTTAGCCAGTGTATCTAAATTTATATGCCAGTAGGAGGTCTGTGAAAATCCCTACTTTTGCTGCAAGACTGTGACTCTTTTATGTCTCTGAAGAATCATCTTTAAAGGGAAAGAAAAAACATAATGGAATGTAGGATGCCTTAAGTTACAGTAAAGTTGCATCTAAAACAACAGTATTGTTAAGGTACAGTAACAAAAAAAACCCCTATGTATTAAGGGTTGCCCTGTATGTTTGCAACAACATAAGGGAGAAAAGTTGTAAAAGAATTTTGCTTTATGAGTAAGCTTCTAAAAACATATCACTTCTCCAATGGGCACAGGCTTATTATAGCTACAGAGAATTTTACTGTATTAAGCTCTAGCTTTATTCAAAGTAAGATTATTTTTTTCACCCACTTGTAATACCTCCAGAAAAAAACCCCAACCAACCAAAACCCCCAAACCCACAGTGATCTCAACCCACTTCCCCCAAATCTCCTCCTCTGCACTGTTTGCTTCATTATCTGTGGGAAACTCTGAATTTAAGGACAGCAGGACCACAGCAGAAGTCTGGAATTGCCTGTCCCTACACAGGAGCTTATAATGCATTCAACACATTCAAACTGTTCCATGTGCTGAGAATGCCTGTGAAAGCCACAGCAGCCATCTCGAGTCATTCCAACTCCACAGTACACATAAATAATACGAATTTGCACATCATTAAGTTACCAAAATACCAGAGGAAGTTTTATGTCTAGTAGGTGCTCAGTCATTCAGAGGCTTGGGGATATATTTTGTGCATTCTTTAAGGCGGAGGATTTTTTCTTTGTAATTTTAAAGGCTGCACTGGTTCCCCACTGACTTCTAGACATTAGAATACTGTTTTAAGAGCCCCTCATGTTAAAGGAAGAAGGGCTTCCAGGCAGTTACACCTGAAATGGCAGTTTTGACAAAGATAAAAAGACTATATCCCACCAGGTCACACTTTAAACATAGAATGGATTTGACCAGATGGAAACAGGAAGCTCAGATATAAAGCCTTAACTGTGGTTTTATTCTCCATGGACAAGAAGGCACTATTTTTTTGGAAAATGCACACTGCCAAGCAACACATGGAAATAAACACGAGGCTGAGAGCAAGCCTCTGACTTCACCTGTGAAGAACAACAGCAAGAGCAGCCACAAATCCAATTAGTGATTTTCTTTGAAGTTTAAAGTCTAGCAGATACTTGAAGTATAGCTGAGGAGGTCTCCTTTGCACTCCCCTCCACCGCTTACAGAAGGCACAATCACTGGATTCATCTGTATTTTCAGTGGAAATGCTCACCAATCTTCAATCATAATATATGCTGCACACCCATATGAACTCCCACAGGGATCAGCTGCTTTATAATGAGATTACCACAAACTAAATAATCAACGCACTTCTAATTGCAAAGGTTTTATCAATACTACCTGTTGGCTGAGTTTTTTAAGGTAAGAGATAACACTGTAACTAAGTCCACAATCTAAATTATCTGATATCAGATTTGGAGCTCCCATCATCCTTAGGGCTTTCTTTAATGGCTATAAGGAAAACAAAATACACAATAGTAAGAGAATAAGTATTTAAAAAAGAAATTTATAAGCTCAATTATAGGAAGCTAAGGCACATAGATTAGTGCTCTAGCTTTTCCACTTTTGGCCACTAAAATTCAAGTCTATTAGATAACATGTGACATGAGTTTGGTGTCTAACTAGCTCACAATGGACGTTATGCCACATCACCAACACACCACATACCGTGGTGCCGCTGGCAATTTCCACTCAAAGGCTCAGGTCCAGAATAGCCGGGATGATGCAAGTCCATATTGAGGTGCATTGTCCAAGCTACGTGTAACAGGTGACACAGTGCCTCCCCCCACCCCTTATTTGGCCCAGCTTCCCAAGTTCTAGCACTTCACCCACATTAATAAACAAACTAATCTGCATTTTCCTCATCAAGTTACAAAAATAATGCCAAATTTGGTTTCTCTGAACAATCTAAAGTACTTTTGATCAGAGCTCATTTAGTATTTAATGAACAGGAAACACATTTAATATCTTAACATAATTACTATTCCTCAGTATTTCTAAACATTTATTTATTTATTAAAAATGTTTGACCTAATCTACATACCTCTGCAAAGCAAAATGTTTACTAGCTAAAATGTTATCATAATTATGTAAAAAAAATTACTAGGAAGAGGTATGACGCACAGGACTCTGGTCACACCAGCCATTATACCCGGGAGGATGAAATGAGAAGAGGAACATACCAGTAAGTAGTAAGGAGGCATTGTTTTTAAGTAGTTGTCAAAAGCCTGTCGCCACTTCAGATTTGGCTTAAGTTTGTGAACCTTAAACAAGTCATCTGCAACAAGGAAAACAACAAAAGAAAGTGTCATTTGTATGATTCCAGACCATAAGCTTTCTCCAAAATTGCCAGGTTTCCCCCCCTTTTTTTATTCCTTCCACCCATCTCCCAGTGGGGCTTTCCCATAAAAACTGCTCTTAACCATAGATGTGAAGGATTGGGAATCCCCATCCTAGCTGCAGTAGGCAGTCCAAAGCAAGTCCCCATTATAAGCAAACTTACAAGGCACATCAGACTTAAACACTGCACACAACCACCAGTACAGAAGGTGCAACAGATCCACCTGGTAAGATTTTCACCTTCCCTGCCTCTCTCTCGCATCAAAGGAGTCCCTGTATCTGATTAAACCAAACAACATTAGTTTGGTTCAATTTTCATTGTCAGACCAGTTTTCTTCTGTTCAACCTGTATGATGAATTTTGGTCTCCGGTAAAGGTATTGTTTGGCATCAAAGGGAAAGGGGAGGGGAAAAAAAATCAAATTAGGGAATCCCTCTGGCCAGCTTTGCTAGACTCTGCTGCCAACAGCAGCAGCTGTGCCCTGGCAGAGAAGGGGTCTCCTCCAGCCACACCACCTGCCTCATGCCAGGGCAGCAAAGTCTCCCACAGTATAGACAAGAGACAGTAATTACCTACAGAAACTGCTGCCCTTTACAAGAGGGGCAACCAGACACTTATTTCCTCTGGATACTGTTTCAGAAACGCCTTGCTCACACTAGAGGTGTGCATATTGCCATTCAGGAATCACTGATCACCTATTTGCTGCGCACACTATGAACTGCAACAGTGATCTCTAAAAATTAAAACCAAGCACAGTATCCTGCAATTTATTATTTGAAATTATGATTTATCAATTGAAATAAAGGGTTTTTTTTAGTAGGGTAGTATGCTGGCAAAGTGAGGCTAATGGAAGGATATGCAGGACTAGAGAAAAGGATGCCCAAAAATTAACTGGGGAGAGCTGCAGGAGACAGAGATGCACAGAAGAGAGTGTGCAAAAGACAGATGCAGCAAGGGAATTGCTTTCTCCAGACTAAGCTTTTGGGAAGATATATTTGTAGAAGACAATTTGACTGGCACAGTACTCTGCACAAATCAAACATATTGCAGTACTATTTCCCAAGTTCTCACAGTCAAACCCCACTGCATTACAGGTATTTTCCAATCTAAATGAATTCTGGATCACATGTAAAAACCCCACTACAGATGCTACTTGCAATTCCCCGACCTGAAGGAAGTGGGGTGGAGTTGGAGAGGACAACTCATAATTCCATTTAAGATCTCAATATACCACAAGCTTAGCACTATTACCCAAAAGAACCTGTGATGATATCATGACATACGGCAAATATAAAATAACATCCATTCTTATCTTACAGGCCTATTACCTTTTTGCAGCAAAATGCAAATTAAATGACACCCCTCTCCCAAAATTCAAACTGAAAGAAAAATTAAAATGTAAAATGATCAGTATTACAGTAGGTCTCAATATTTTATAGTCTATGAGTTGATTGTGAGTACAGCTTGAACCTTAACCTCTCTATCAGCACTTTATTACTGTCACACTTCCTGCTCTGTGAGGTTGTACCAGTAACTGCACAGGCACCATCTTCATGCTCAGCTGTACTCCCAGACATCAAACATGTCTGATCTCTGCTACCCAAGGAGGAAGTTCTCCAATCTATGCAGCGCTTCAGTAAAGACTTGTCTATTTAAAATTAGTCTCCCCACAGCAGGAACTCCTACCCTGCGAAGGGTGACACTCATGGCAGGAAACAGAGCCACAAATTTAATTTATATAAATAAGCAAACTAACAATAACCCAATTAACTACATCTTTTGCAGAAAAAAGTATAAAGTATTGAAAAAATCCTTACATAACTTCATTTTATTCCAACCTAATAATTTTCAGATACTACTTTCTGTATAGTCCACTTAATCGAGAATTTTTTACTTCTGAACTCAGAGGGAGCTAAAAGCTCTGGATAATCAAGAACATGGTATTAAAACCCCCTAGGGAAGGGCCACAAGCTGCAACAACTCAAGAGATCAGGTAAAATCACAGACAAACCAGTCATCTGAAAACTGTGTTGCAAAGTCTTTATCCACTTCAGATTAATGTACAAAACAACTGAATTGTGACAAACAGGACAGCAATACAGACCTTTAACACCCAGCACTACAGAAGGGGACTGGATGCACCTTTAAGATCAGTGAACAGTTAAAAAAATAGCATGAGAGGAAGAAGAATCAGCAGGTAATTTCAGTAGTTCAGCTGGAGCCTAAATTACAAGAACAGTTCATGCACCATATAACTCAAAGAGAAACTTGACACTTTTTTTTTTAAATCACCATTCACACTGAATTCCACCTGAACAAGTACACCACCATAACCTGTGGACTCCTGTAATTCTCCTGATTACACACTAATAGATACACTCCTCTGCTCTAAGCAGTAGAGACTCAGGATTCCACATTCACAGAACGCAGGATCCTTCCCTGCAATCCATCCAGCCAAAAAAAAGGCACTGCAACGGAAAACAGCCTTCAACATCAAGGAAGGTATTGTGGCACTTTCTCCACTGACACAAAATGTTCAGCTCTCCCTCCCAGCCCCACAGTGTGCTGCGTTCACGCCGGTGAGAAACACAGCCCTGCGCTTCCAAAACACAAAATCATCACTTGCAGGTTCTCTCAGAGAGCCTGTGAAAGCATCAAAGGAAACTGTCCACGTTGCAGCCCTTCACAGGCAGACATTTTCTAAAAGCTCATCCTCCTGCATATTTAGACCCACAGAGAAAGGGTTTTAACCATCTTCTGATGGTATTTCATAATGGCTGTTTCACTGCTTCTTCTGCTGGCACTCCCAAAGAACAGTCACTCCTATTGCCCAGCAGTGCCTGCCCTCCCACCAATGCAGCTAAGAGCAGCCACGGAAACATCTTAGGCAAGGCAGAAGCATTTAGAATTATACCTCATCCTTGCTTAGCTCTCCCTCAAACCCCTCCTTGAACTTTCTACTCTACGAACTTGGCTGTACAATTAAGCAGAACAATACCTGAAGTACAACAGCTTTGCTCGTATCAATTGCAGGTAACAATCCTCCAAGAGGAATTTCTGTAATCTATGGGCCAAGCACCCGGCATCAAAGCACATCAGCATCTCTCTGTGAAGAATTATGCCTTCAGCAGCTGCCTTACACTGCACAAAGAACTGCACCCCACTTCCTCAGGCCTGGGAGCAAACCACCACCAAGCTACTCGTGACTCCAGCCTTAGGACAGCACAAGAGAGCTGCTCAGCTGCGACAGCACATCCCACATGGTCTGTCACTGCTGGGAATGGACCAGAGACCAGCGTTTCTGTGAGACAACCAACTACGTGTAGTGCGTGAGTCAGGTTAACACATGACTGTGTGGCTTCACTTTTTTATTGAGTCCTTATTAATCGGATCCTTTCCTTACAAAGCTTCAGATCCTAAAAGTTAAAAGCCAGGAGAGGCGACAGCATTCTCAAATCCACTCTTGCAGAAACCAAGACTTAAAATCATCAAAGCTTGCTTCAGTTTGCTCAAGTATCACCCGCAAGCTTCATCATCCCCACCTACCTTACCTGTCTTTTAGGGCCTTCTCTTACGTTATTTTTCCAAAAACAGAACTAAAACTTTCCCTCCTCAAGAATGCAGAAGGAAAAATGCAAGGAAAAAAATTCTTAAGCATCTTACTATCTATCTCTGCTTATAAGGTTGAACACACATAAGTCACTTGACAGTACAAATATACAGTTGTAAAGTGGTTCTGTCTTTGACAGAGTCAGAGAAGGAACAGAGAGCGATTATCCACAGTACTGCCCCAAACTAAGTCCCAGTTCTCCAACACAGCATTCTGCCAGTAGGGCAGGAGCCACTAGAAACACACTCATGTGTCAGTAGGGGTGGTAGTGGCTGAATGGAGCAGACTTCTCCTGGTCTTGGGAGTTCTCACGTCCTTTTTAATCTGCACGAGAGCAATGAAAAATTGGTTCCACACACTCAAATCAGTCCTCTGCTGAACCATCACTATCCACTATTGGTATGTATTGAGACAGACACAGGGGGAATGTGTCTGAAACAACAGAAACAACCCCTACTTATCTACAGAGACAAACCCAGAGTCAATATTGTTAAAAACATCTACAAATAACTAACCAGTTATGCTCTTATCATCTCAGTCATTTTCTGTACTGCTAAGTAGAAAAGGGCCCAGACCTGCTTTCGTGTTGTATGTATATTCCACAGAATTTAATTCCACCATGCCTTAGAGACCAAGGATAAACAAAGTCCTAGAAGGAGATCTGAAGGTAACACTGTGTGTATGTGTTTGTGTTAACAATATGGAACACACAGGATTTGTGCTCTGAAGAAAACATCCGCTTTAAAACTCAGGCAATGCAGAAGCTCTACATTTTCCTTTAAACAGCCTTCAGAAATTAAAGATGTGGGATTACCAGGTGAGTAAACTGCAGAACAGCTCTACATACACTGAAAAGTGCTTTTCTCCAAAGAGTAGGAAGAGCTTTACACCCCTGCAAAAAAGGCAGGGGGAAGACAAGAGCTGGCAGGGAAGACACAGCAGAACTGCAAATGTCAACATCAAAATGAGCAGAGAAATTAATTTAGGATCAGTGATGGCTTTTCAGCTAGTGGATCTGCTGCAGTATTTCATGAGCCACAGACTTGCAGAAACTCCAATTTAGTCTAGAAGTATCCTTGTACACTTTGGGACAATCATCAGGCTACAAAGATAACTATAAAAAACACATTATCAGCAAGCACAAATTTCTTCTTTTTTTGTTATGACCAGGATTATGAAAAAACATTCCTGAATTGTGTTCTGGGGTGTTTTTTTCCTAGAAATGAACGGAAAAAATCCTGTGTAAGACAATAAGACTCAATGTTAATTCTCTTGATCACTGTTATTCTGCATCACTCAATACATGCACAAAAATTGGAACAAAAAAGGCCTTAGAGCATCTGCAACTAAAAGGGCTGGTGGCATCTTGAAACTCCTCTCTGCCACTACCTTTATGCCACATCCCTAACAGCCACAATAACTGTGGCAGTTACTCACACAGCACTTTTCATACCATCTTTCCTCAGAACGTAATTTCATTGTGGGAGTGGAAAAAAAAAACCAACCTGGCCCTCAGGGCAGGGAAGAAATGCAGACTGTTTCACTGCTCAATTCCTTCTTAGTGCTCTAAACTGCATTAGGGAATTCCCTCTTCCCAACACCCGTGGCAAACACTGCATCTGATTGTCCAGTAAAAAATAAGCTGCTACAAGAGCAGCTGTAAAACCTGGATACACCACACCCTAAATGAGGGAAAAGAATGGAGGTTGAAGCTTACTCCAGGTTAAGGAAGAGGCTACGTGTCTAGGAGGTGAACAGCATCAAACATGCACTGGAAGCAGGTAGCTCTCCTCCTCTGCTGGAGAGAAAAAAAGGGAGAGGGGGTATGAAAATCCTCTCCTCCCAAATTACGTTAAAAGAGTTTGCAACATTCTCTACTCTCTGATCTCCATTATTTTATAACGTCTCAAACTAAGGCAGAACACCAACCATTATTGTTTTGCTTTTACTCTGAAGCAGCTGCATTGGCAGTCCAAGGCAAATTTGTTACCTACCCAACAATGGAAGTAACACAGGGTAGTTGTAAGGCATCACAAAGAGGTTTACACAGGTTAAAGTAGTGCTTGCTTTTAAATACCCAAACGGGTGGCCAAGTTCGCTGTATTTTCCACTGCTGCTCACAAATACCTGACAAAGAATAAGAGAGATCACAGTATTAGAAGAACATGAAGAATATTAAGCACGGAGCATTTAAAAATTCAAATAAATCCAAATCCAAGTGTATTAAGACAATAAATTACCAAGAACAGCCAAGTCTGAAGTTGCACACACCAGGGTGAGGGTGCACTTCCATTCCCCAGTCACAAAACTGAGCCATGCAAGGTTTAGTGCACCCCCAGTCAGTGCAGAAATGCTCTTCACAGAATCATCTTTACTGCTTTAGTGAAACTACTGTGAAATGATACCCAGAGAGTTTTTGATATTATCTAAAATACCTTAGGGGACATCTGTTGAAGGTTTGTTAAAAAACAAGCTATTTGAAATTAGTCTTCTGACTCACAAAATAGCGTAACTAAAATTAACAACACTGACAAAAGAAATCTAAGCATAGAAATTAAGCAAAACAAACAAACATCAGAGAAATGTCTTGATTATGCCCAGTTCCAACAATCTTAAGATTGACTTTATTTTTTTAAGTGCACATATATGAGGGTATTAGCCCTGAAAAGCAATACATGTAAACAACTCTTTAAACAGGATAAAGATGGCACATATTCTTAACTGAGACAGGCAAAATAACCCACATCTAATGCATAAATAGTTTTCCTAGAAAAAAAATAAACCTTGCAGTAAATAGCAAGTATTTTTCCTGTTATTTCAAGGCATAAGGAACTGGGTTTGTTACATGGTTTCTATGACAATGAGCCTATTTCTCTAATCTGCAGGGGTCTGATGCATAGCTTGGAGAAGAAAAGCAGTTTTTGAAAACCAGGAGAGTAATTTTAGAAACTCAGGCAAATAAGGTACCCAGGAATGTTTAAAGGACATTTTTTAAATTAGTTTATTAAAAGTAAGTTGAATTTTTCCTCTGAATATGTGTGTTATATTTTCAGTTAAATTGTAGTATTTGTTAGGGAAACAAAACCAAAGACATCTCCAAACCCATTTTTCCAGTTAAAATATCATAGTCAAACTTTTGATGTACACATTAAGCTATAATTTACATGAACACCACTAAGAAGGGACTTACAAGCCTTATTTTACAGAGGATGCAGAAACTCAGAAAAAAATTACAAAAGGAGCATGTAACAAAGGATTTTAGCAACAGAACTTTGACCTCTCCAAGGCCAAACCAGTCAACAGAATCAACAGCTTCCATTCAATTCCCACTAGCAGCTTCAGCCATCTAGTGAAAATTATTTGCAGTTGTTGATGAGGTAACATGATGGAAACCAGTGCTTGGTTTTCCCTGTAAGAAAATGAAAGCCTACAGAGAATTTCAATTTAGCCAGAAATGGAACCTGGGGGACACATTTCTAGCAAAATGAGATGGACCCAGAAAGTGAATTAAATGAGCTTACAAAGCCTGTGGAGGGAACATTCATCCTGACTCCTGATAATTCCCTTAGAAAGGAGGTAAGTGAAACCTTGACATGTTTCTTCTCATCAGCTGCAGAGTTTGCAACCAGACCCCAATTCTCCAGGCTTACAACGACTGAAGTACCTCAGATCACCCCTTACATTTCTAGAATCAAATAAAGGGCAAGTACCTGCCAGCAGGTATGGGGAGACTTTCGTTCCAAGATGTACTGTGTGAGGGGAGAAGGCTCAAGCTCATACTTGTCAAAAGGAAGTTTGTCTATTACCATGGGCTCACAATCCACACAGGAGAACCTCACCACGGGGTGAGCTGTGCGTGGAGGCTGAAAAGAAGGGAGAGAAGCGTATCAGCTGTCAATTTACCATCCTGTATGGCTAAAACTCTCAAGTTTCCACTATTTTCTTTAAAAGAGAATAGAACACAAGTTCCCACAATAGAAAAACTAAGTATTTCTGTAACTGGAAAAAAAAGCTCACACACTGATACAAACATTCTTCCCACTAAAAGAAAAACATGGTTAATATTCCACTATTTATCTTGATATTTAAAAGCCTTCATGTCAATCAAGCGATAATAACACAGATAGGTTTAAAGAAAACTTCAACTCTGCTTCCCAGTTTGATGTTCATAGAATTACAGGTGTGAAACTGCACTCCATTCACAAGAGATATCTCAAGATACTCCCTATAAATCTGATTTATTTTTTTTCCTCTTGAATCAGGAGGCAAGGGGAGGGGGAATGGACGGAGCACTTACAAAGTGCAGGAACAGAACAGGCCTAACAAAAGAGAGATGCTTAGAAAGACTAGCAAGACATGCCAAATATATGATCATTTCACTAAGAAAAGGAGAAATGAATACTGTTTTCTCCTCATTTTCTGAAGGGAGTAGCTCTTCTGTTTCAGTTTTAATTCTTCCTGCTAGTGAAAGAGTCTCCACACATGAACTAATACTAAGCAAAGAAAACATGGTAGATCTTATTTCAAAAACAAACACTCCTTTTTCAACATAAGTGAATGTTATAAAGCTTCAATTAAAAGTTAAGAGGCTCACCATGATTTGTGGTACGTGAAGTAACTTAAATTTTATAACCTTTAAAAACCATTCACCAAATTAACTAATCACATACATTTCAGATGCAAGAAGCATCACAGGTTACAGTGTCCTCATTACATTACACCATTTTGTGCTAAAACCAGTTTTAACCTTTTAAAGCAAAGTCACATCATACGAGTAAACAGAGAAAGTACAAACTACTGCAGTATCCATTTTCAGCCTGTTCAATTACTAGTGTAGAATCCTTTTTTCAGTTCTTGTTTTACTTACCAGTGTTGGTGAATTCTGATCAGGCCAAAAAGATTCTGGGATTGGCCAGTGCCCCACAGGAACCCCCGTTTTAGGGTTAGGCCGTACATAAATGAGTTTATGACAACTATGCCACGGCTGAGAAGCAAATGAATTGATGGGCCTGGATGAATCAACAAGTCCATCTAAAATTTAAAGAAAGCAAAACAACAAACAAAAGGAAAATGAAAAGCTACATGCATGCATTTGTCTCCTAGCAAAATTTCTGTATTAGCAGCCAATAAGGCGTTTCATTACTCTTTTAAAGACATACAGATCTTTACATCAGAGGCTAAAATGACCTACACATCCAGGGGTATCACAGAATCATCTGAGAAACAATGGTAACATTTGCCCAGAACTACCCTTCTGCTCCCAAGGCCCAGCCTTAGACAGTGAGTGCAGCAAGACACACTCACACATTACGGAAAATGCATTTGCTTAAGCCCAGTGCCTCACACAGATCTGACAGGCAGCAGCAAGTTACTGCCTTTAGTTCTGCTGCACCCAAAAGGGCTGAGAATTTGCATTTAGTCTTTCTGCATGGGCTGCAAAGCTCACTGACTGATGCTGCCATTAGTGGAAGCTGATAGAGGAGGAAAGTTTCATGGAGAAGCTGGATGACATCTTGCAGGACCAGCTTTTGCTATGTTTTTAATTAATAACAATTCACAGATCATTTAAACTCCACACCCTACTGGAAAGACCAGTGTTCCCTGCCAGTCCACTGCAGTGCACTTCATGCTGAGGACAAGGAATTTTGTAGCAGTACAGAATGCTATTATTAGTTTTCAAAGACTGCTCATCAAAGCAAACAGCACAGCAGAGATCACCCACTTAAACAATATTCTTCATTTTAGAAAGATTTTACAGTACTAGTTTTCCTCGCTTTAGAGAGCTGGCAAATAATACTATGGAAACCATGTTTCAGGGACAGGGACACATCAGTTTGGTTTCTCTGCATTACAAACACAATGATTTTTATAGCTTTGGTAAATCCTATTGTATTTCTCCGTAGTTTAGGACTTTCCCAATTCTCATAGAGATGAAAAGTCCTGATGTTTTTATACCTTCCTATCCCACAGTGCATCACCACTCAAACGGGGCAAAAATAAAGCAAACAAAAAAATCCCAAATTTCACCAGTTTTACTGCCACACGAAGAGAGCATCTGGGCCAACAGAGGCACAGGAGTTTGCTGCCGTGTTGTCCCGCAGGGCATTACAGGAAAGCCTCCCAGTAAAATGACATTTAAATAAGCAAAAGAAGAAAACAGAGAAAGGCGATTCCAAAATGAAAGCAGTAATAAAGCTGGCTGTGCTAGAATGTCCAGGTGATGCTAAAAGCTATTGCATTTTTGATATTCCAGGACCATCCTCATTTCCTAAATATGAATTGATAAGCTCTCTCCCCTTCCTTTCAGCCATGGATTTCTGCAAATCTGAGGAACTGCTCCACTTCAAGAGTGCACTTTCCTCCTCCCTGTTTCCAGTAACAAAACAATTCCTTGTTCTTTGCTCACAGATTTTCACTTGCAGCTAAGAACATTCAACTGAAAGTTACTGTGCTGTGATCAATCAGCAGAATGAAAACGTACAGAAAATTGAGCATTAAGATTGCTTTAGAGATGTTTAAGTATTTAAATACACTAGTGCTAGATTTAATTATTTTAAATACAGTTTTGACAACACTGTAATTCAAACTTAACCACTTCCTGCAAACACTCACTTTCCTTAGACCCCAAAAAAAGGTAAGGAGAGAGTCACAGGAGAGCCAGCCAGCAGGTAGATGATCCATAAAAACACGTGCAGGCATGTGCCACAATTTAACTTATCAAAGATCAAACTAACACTTGTAAAAATTTAACTAAAACAAAACTCAACATAAATAAACATAAAATTACCCAAAAGCTGTAATCTGGACACCCACTATGATCTGGGCTATTTAAAGAGGTACCAGAGCACTATCACTGAAGCGTAAGAGCTTTATACCTTAACCTCTTTTTTCAGAGAGTATCAGGTATCTGATGCATCCTGTTCACTACAGGGAAAAGCTGGTAGGAAGGACACCAAAGACACTGAAGTACATTTACATACAAACAAAGCATTTCTTCTGAAACACTGAAGGGAAAAAAACCACAGTCACTGTACCTTCTCCAATGGGAGCTGGATCTGGTCCTGACTTTTCAAAGTTAATAACAACTCCACTTTGGACTTTCTGAACTAAAGATTCTAAACATTGATTCAACATTCTTTGTGTCCGAACACAGTACGAACGACCTGCAAGAGGAGAAATTACATGGGGAATTATAAAAGCAGGTTTTAAGTAATCTTAATTTAGGAAGATGTTCTATTACTTAAGTCACACTGCCAAGGCTTGAAATTTATTCCAAAATAATAGCAACAAACTGTACAAGCTTATGTAAAAGGCAAAACACTTTTCAAGTGCAATACAACCAAGAAAAAAACACTGAAAACCTACAACCTGCCACGATTTAACTCATCAGTAAAAGAGGCCCCTAGGGCTATATAAGGCTGGATCAAGGCCAACTTCACAAAAGCCCTTAAGAAAGCCTAATTTCACCAAGTCTGTGCAATCTATCTGCTTTACTCTACCCAAGCTTTACCAGCTCCTACGCACACCCAAACCCTTCCCCCAACATCTTTTTCAAACACCAATTGAAGTTCTCCTGTGCTACTGGAAACCAAGAAACAACCACACAGATTCATATGGGCGCTGAGTAAATCCGATGGAGAAACAGGACGAGGTGAAGCTGAATTAAAGGAAAAGAAATATTTCAAGTCAAATGCCAAACAGGAACCAAAGCAAAACAGCATGCAGTTACCTCCTGTAACTTCACACATCTGTGTGATAGCAGATTCATCAGTAGGCACACTCCCAAGCTGCTCTGGTTCAGCAGATGCAGCTCCTGGCAAACGCAGCACCAGAGCAAACAGCCTTTGATCCCAACGGAATGGTTCTTTGGTTAGTTCACTTCCAGGCAAAGGAGAATTCAACGGAAGATGAAGCTGGTAAAAAAAAGATTGAAGAATATTTTCCAGTATTTGACAAACCATCAAAAAACATCACAGCCAAATTCATTCATTTCTCTGTAAAACACCCCATTGCTCTTCGATATCACTAATTTATCTGATGTTCTAGTCTCAAACCCCTTATGGGACTATGAATTTAGGGGCTGGGCAGTGACAGGATTGTTTCTGTTCTCTATAAAACAGGTCAGTGATGCAGAAGTACTGTTAGCAGGAAAAAAAACAATATTCATCTCAGAACAGCACCAGCTGCAAGATCATAACTTGAAAGAACTTAATGCAAGTTTACCTCCTCTTGAACTCCAGCTGTATTTGTCAGTTTGTTTCCGTCTGTGATGGTAATCAAAATAGATGGCTCCAAAAAGAACGGATTCCTTCCCTAAAGACAAAAGCACAGGAATGCGAAGAGTAACCTTAACACTCAGTTATGGGCTTGTATTTTTGTCACTATAAAATAAACAGTGAGATAAGCAATCTCTCAAAATAACCCTGGGATTTCTTTTAATAGGTGTTGAGCCACACGGAACTGCGCAAGATGGGCTACTCTTGTGTATCTAGAGTTGGGGCATTTATTCTCTGCTGTTTTGTTCTTCAAAAAGGAGGAAAAAAAAGCCAGTATTTTCCAGGGTGTTTTCAGTAGCCATAAAAAAAGGAAGTTCCCAGTTGAAGTTTTAACACACAGCTATCCAACGTTTAAAAAAAAAGTAAAACGCAAAACCAAACTTGAACCACCAGAATCCCTCCCCCACTATAATTTCAAAAAACACAGAAAAATAAAAGACAGAAGACTATAACAGATTTGTTACCTGTCCATAATTGTCTATTCCAGACACTAATCTATTGAGATTTAACAAGTCAAACGAGGACCTGAGTGCCTGACCAAGGGTTGTTAGTCCTGAAGCCTGAAGGTTTTTCAATTCATTCATAAACGTTGCATGGTTTTCCTTCCATCCAGCCTATTAGAGAAAACAAAAAAAGCTTATTAGTTATTCTAGCAACAAACTGCAATCAACTGCAAGTTGCCATTTATCTCTCTTCCCACCAAAAATTAGATTAGATTCCTGATTACTGGATGTACTGCACATTTACATGCTACACACACCTAATCCATGTATGCACAATCTGATGTGAAACAGTTACAACTACAATGGGAGACTCACAAAACACACACACTGCCAGGCACTGGGAAAAATTTTCTAATACCTATCTCTTACCATGAAAACTGCTGTACAGGTGATGCAGGCAAAGAAGTATTTGGATTTAGCATGTGAATATTTTGTTAGAAGAAACTGTCAAATTTGGAAATCAGAAATGCAGCTGCCAAAGTTACAATGGTTAAACAAAGATACAAGAGGAATAATATCACTGCTGCTTCTGGCATATACCCAACCCCCTTTCATCCTTTCTTCCATAAATCGAGAAAAGGAGTGGCTGCAAAAACCCCATGTAAAACAGAACTGAATCACTGTTTGATTGTCTCAGTGTAACAGCTTGAAATTTTGGAGGTCTTAAAGTTACTGCTGACCAAGCCTACACATCAAAGGAACAACAAGTGGATGGATCAGTCCAAGCAAGCACTCTGGACCCTCTGGTAAGCAGGGCCAACACACATCAGCATCAGGTGTGATTCACATACCCTCCCCTTAAAAAGTGGTTTGCTGCAGAGTTGGGAAGCTATTTTAGAAAAGATCAGTTCAGAGGGAATTGGTGCAGGATTTAAGGTGCCTCAGCTAAAACAAGCAAAGCTTGAAAGTCCCAGATATTCACAGAACTACCAGCCTTGCTATCACACTGTACTCTCCAAACCATTCCAGCAGTAAGCAAGCAGTTATTTACCCAGGCTCACTATCATCTGGCACCAGAGACATTCCCATGCTCCATCAGGAATCCTAGCTACGTAGGCATGGAGAGGATCATTTCAGACAGCCTGACTTTTCCTGGGACAACCTCTGAGCAACACATCCTGCAGGTGAAGCATGTTCCCCTCCCCTGTGCACTGGGCTCAGCAGCCACGGGCTGACTGCGCCAAGCTGTGCAAGAACCTGCGAGGACTGGGTTTTCCTGTACTTTTTTAAGCATCTACATCCCATTGCCAACCTTTAGTAAACACTGTGGGCTGTGCATGATAGACATGTTGGAGCCCTAAAAGAGTAAAGAAGGGAGTAGAAAGGAAAGACATGAGACAATCAGTATCTCTGCTAAGCTGACCAGCCTAAGCTGGGTGGGTTTCTTTTCAGAATGAGGAGTTATCCTAAGGAGATACAACAACAACTTTTCTTGGTCAAGTTTAGCTCCTTAACCAGTTCTTCAAGCTTTAGATTAATGTAAGGGAGACAGAGAGAAAACTCTGCAATGGGGCAAAGGAAAGAACAGACTTTCAGCAGGACTGTTCCTTTCAGGGAAAGGAACTGTGTTGTTTTATCAGGTGGATATTTGTCAATATCCACAGTCTTGGTGCTGTCACCGACGAGACCCGGGTTCGATTCCTGGTCAGGGCCACTCCCCGGGCAGATGGAGCTCGTTAGCCCTATAAGGCAATCCATC
>JAYRBT010000156.1:7097264-7114548 GCA_036023395.1 Myiotriccus ornatus
AAAAAATCCAATGCGCAGGCTGGAAGGTGTAAAGACCTTCCCCGGTTCTTCGTTCACGAAGACTGGCCATTACTTACTTACTTATTTGTCAAGAAAACACCATCAACACTCACACACAATCACAACTTAACAAAATACATCATCTCATCAGAAACTTCCCACATCTGCTCTCAGCCCGAGGCAAGAATAAAGTACAAACACGGGGTCACTGTTTTGGAGTAAAAGTGACTTAGCTAATGACCCTTTTTCAGAGTAAAATTGCACCAAACCCCAACAAGATGATTTGTGTTATCCTAAAAAACCTTGCCTTAAAACAATTTAAGTGAACAATTACCAAAATATTTTTGTATGAACTCTATGGACTCATAAATGTAGGTGAGACTGCTTCCTTTTGCCTGGTAAAAACAGTCACCAGTGAGTCCAGCTTTTGGGAACAGCCAGGCTGGAGCTCAAGAAGTGTTTTCCAGCGAAGACCATTTGAGTTACGTTGTTGCAAAAGCACATGGGGGAACAAAACATTTACAAAGGAAACACTATTCCCAGACTGCAAGTCTTGGTTTGAACTCCAACGAATTTAAGAGTATTCTTTGTAAAATAAACAGTAAGAGTCTTCGCTGATATTTGGAGATTCTGTTGTTTTCCCGTTGTGAAAATGTTTGCTCAGCTTCCAGCTCCTACTGTGTTTGATCTCACTGCAGTGTGGTCAACTGCCTGCAAAATAAAATATGTACCATTTCCCCAGGCACAACCAGGGAAGCTGAAGGCACAAGGAGCAGCTGATCACCACTGGTTTGCTGCCCAAGAAAACTATTTTTCATCTTACAGCTCCCACAGGATCTTTAAAGATAAAGCCAATGAGAGCTGCATCTTTGAAACAAGCAGAGTAAAACTGAAGAACTTCTCATTAAGTGAACAAGGGCAGCAAATGCAAGATTTCCTAATTCCATACCCAGCTTTAAATAAAGGTCTGACATTTTCTACCTTATCCTCAAAACAAGATTCTGGAATCAAAACCACCAACATTCATGGCTAGAAATTCTACTTCTGTAAAATGTTCTTTTTCCAGAAAGACTCGAGACCGTGTATATAAATAAGCATGTATTTCACAGACAGAAACTCAAGCCTCCCCAAACTCTGTACATTCTCCTCTCCATGTACACAAAAGGATCATTCTGCAAAACAGAAAGAGTCAAATACCTAACACACAGCATATGCATGATGAGTTCAACAAAGCACTTTAAGATGATTAAATAATAATCCTTCCATAATTCAAAATACTGCCACTAATGCTGTTAGAAAAAAAAAAGCACTGCTCTTATGTAGCACCGCTTCCATTTCCCAACAGAAATACTAATGACCAAAAAAACCACCAACCAAAACTCCACAACCTTAAAGGACCAAACACAAACATATTCTACAAAACTATGTATCCTCTACTGGTCAGTAATTCTGAAGACAGAACTAAGCATTAGTTTATTTTAGTTGTTTATGAACCAATTCTAACACAGAGAGTGGTTTTTCCTAATCTTCAATATTACATTCCTACTTCAGTCACTTTTATGCCCAGGATTTATTAGCAACAATCTGAGCAACCTTTGCCTCACCAGTACGTTCCTAACTCCTTCTCTGCTAATTTACATGGCCAAATAATTTTAGCCTCTAAACACATACTAAAAGACTTTCAAAGATAGATGGGGAAAAAAAGAAGTACTAAAACCAGAAATCTAACCCTCTCTGCTTATGCCAAGAACAGGCAAAAACACAGCGTCATTTGGCCTTCTGGGTTGACAACTGCAAGCTCTGGACACCACCCTACAAACCACCCAGAGATCTGGAAGCAGTACACCACTTTCCAGCTTCTGGCTTTGGCCTTTGCAAGAAAATCATACTGAAAAAAAATAACGTTATTAAAAAGTAACATTTTTTTTCTGATGACTTAGTTTTCACGCAAATCCGTGTCCTGCTCTATTTCACCATACAGCTATGGAAGTATTTCAGCTGCCTCAAAAATCAGGTAAGGTCAAAACAGCTTATTTTGGTAGTAGATAGGCCCAGATTAACAAGAATTCAAACATCAAGGTGAAAAATCTAGTGAAGAAAAGGAGGTCTTATTTAGACCAACCAGAGCAAGGACTAACTGAACATCAAAAGGAACAAAGTTGAGCAGCAAAAGAAAATCTCATTCAGAATCAGTAGCTTAAAAAGACATTCAAGACTTAGGAGAAATAGAAGATATTAGTCACAAGAGGGAGGAAGGAGAATCTTTTAAAATGCTGTAGTGGGGAAAAAACCCCCAGACTACCACCACACCTTTATCACATAAAAAGGAGCAGTATCAGAGTAAAAATAAAACATTACCAAGTTTTGAGTATGTGTAACAAATAGGTTCTGTAATCTCAGGTACACCGGCTTAACTGTCATGTTTGCTGGTTTTACTGTAGTTTTTTTTGGTTGGTTCATTGTTGGTTTGTTCTGGTTTTGATTGGTACTGTGTTTTTGTTGGGTTTTTTTTGTTTTGTTTTGTGTTTTTTTATTCTTTTATTCCTTCTGTTTCTTGGCACAGTCTGGTCAGCCTACAGGGGCAGAGCCAAAGGTTGGGCATTAGAGCACAAGAATTCCAGGTTCAAAGCAGTCCCTCCTAACCAGCTCCATGAAGTCCAGGGAGCTGGTGCTTTTGAGGCTGCAAGTCTTCATCTTTAGTGCTTCTACAGCCAATGCCAAAAGACTGAACTGTCTAGTTTATTGTTCACTGGACTGCTTTCAGATCTGATTCAAAAATTGCAGTGTTACTAAAAATAATCTTTCACATAAGAAGACAATTTACAATCCTGCAGGGCAATCACAACAGCCTGTGTTACAATAAGTACACAATATTTATTTAAACCTACAGATTTTTAGAGTTCTGCTAATGTTTCCCTTGAAAGAAAAACTGGATTTCAGATATTACAACTTGTTTAAAGTATTTAAGTTTTTCAATAATTCAGGCTATTATTAAATACACCTATCTTAGGAAAGCAGACTAGTTCAGGATAACATGCCTGCGGCATCTTGGCTTGTCAATGACCTCCATTTGAAAAAAATAAGGTAAGGAAAAGAATTCAGCTGTTGAAATCAGAAACCACTCCTGCTACGGAATTCTGAAGTACTGTGGAAAGACAGTGAAACCAGCTGAGTACTTTGTCTTCCAAATCATCACAAGGGTTCATTTTTAAGTTACCTTTCTATTCACTATTGACTGTGAACATAACTCAAACCTGCTCATGTCAGTGCCACAGTCGAGCAGGCATTTCTTTTGTAGGGTATCTAATTATTCTTTTGAACTCCCTACAATGCAAGGGGCTGCTTCTGAAATGCCAAAGTATCTTCAGATCTTCATAATCTCCTGAACACAGCCCCAGCATTGCTCAGTGGGATCTACTAGAGGGAATAACCTCCTATGCATCCTAGAGCTTCCCTGCCCCAGCTTCAGCAACTTTGGAATAGGAATTCTAGCAAACATAGATTATGTTGGTCACCCCAGCTTTGCTACAACAAATCTTAGCAAAGGGGAAGAGGAGCAGAGGTCCTGGCACCACATGTCCCCCTGCTCCTCAAAGGGCAGGGAAGGCTGCTTGTCAGTACAGAACAGCCAATGCCCACACTACCCCCTTGTTTTATTCGATGTTCAGAGATTTACTAGCTAGAAATAGCACAGAGGAGAAGAAAGGCACTGACTATGCTATAAAACACCACAGATATCTTTATATAACATTTGAAAATTCCTAAAATAATTCAGCATCACACAACCTCTATCACCTACTAATTTCATTCTCACAAATATTTGTCTGTGCAAATGGCGCAGAAGGAACAGCTTTAAGGGACACTTACAGACATTGACTCCCCTCCAAATCCTTATGAATGCCATTTTTGAGGCAAAGCAGCTCTCAGGTTCTGTCTGTACCTTTGACTGCAGGAGAACTCCACTCTCATTTCAGCACCTATGCTCTCTAATTACTTTTATGCAACATACCAGTCCTGTCACAGCCCTTAGCAAAGAACCTCACAAGATCAATTCTTTTCTGTTCTTGGCACAGCAGAGCATCACAGCACCCACCTCTCAGCTATGAGATCAGCATAACTCCAGCACAGAATGATACTGGCACACAGGCCTGCAATCAGCTCATCACTGGGGCAGTGCTGAACACAGTGAGCCAGCCTGGATCTGGGCTGTACTGTTCTGAGCTTGAAGGACCGGTGCTGGTGCAGGTACAGCAGCAGATCTTACCGGTCTGATGCAAAGCTTGTGGGTAGAGGTTTGATGGGACCAAGACAGCAGTGTGCAACTGCTATCACTGTGTTGGGCCCGCCAGCACACAGTCAATCATTTATGTTAGTTTTATTCCCCACCATTCCAGTCTCCCCATGCCTTAGATAAGGTTTTAAAACACCGACAGCTTCTACCCCTAATATTCACTGCAAAAAAGCAAAATTCTAGGGCTTGGTGACCAAGCCAGGGGACCCCATCTTTAGCTTTTCACATGGAAGTTTGGTTTTGCGAAGCAGATCAGGAACACAGTTTCAGGGTAAAACATGGACATGACTGCACTGCAGGCACAGTGGCAACAAGCCCTGGTTGCTCAAGCAGGGATACACTGTAGTTTAATGAGATCCGCCTAACAAAACCCCACCCTCCCAGTTCTCATCTCAAGAGTATTTTAACACAGTCAACTCACAGGTTTAAACTACTTCCTTGAGAAGCCCACAGAGCAGTCGAGTAGAGTGAAGAGTCTACAAAAGCGTCACTTGGTCCTCCTTATATGGGAGCTGGTGAGCATCAGGTCAGTGTTGTAAGGATAAAGCACTGTGGACAGTGAGCTAAGTGTTTCTTCCTGTCAAGTTATTTCTGCTGGCTTTGTAGGACACTCAAACTGAAACCTATTGGTCAAGTGCTTCTTTAAATCCAAAATTTTTGAAAATTTTATTTTTTCAAAACATATAATTAAGTTCCAATCAAATAGAAGTTTAATATACATAAAATGTTTCCAAGAAAATAGAGAAGTACCAACTGCTTTAATGCATCTTTAGAAAAAACACAGCTTAAAAAAAAAAAAAACACTGGAGTAGATGATTCCTTTAACCCCACACAGCTGATATACTCTGACACCAGATTTTTAGCAGAAAGTTGTCACTCTGTGTGCCCTCCATCTCCATCTAGTTCCAGGTACCACAATTCTTCCCTTTTCTCTGGGACAGACTATGCACTGTGATAACAAACAAAGAATCCCTCCTTCCCTCACCAAAGCTATTTTTTTATTTTTCCCCCTACACAGCTGGAACAGCTTTAGTGCAGGGAAGGAGGGATCATGAGCCTTCAGGCCTGCAGGCAGTGCACACCAACAGGGCAGATGTCCCTCGGGAGGTCACAGCCAAACTACAGCACAGTCCTGTACACTCACCTCTCGGTGCCTGGGAGCATCTTCCAGTTCCATTTCGCCTGAAAGCAGCTCAGTTCTTGCACTCCAAGGCAAGGCTGCAGTGTGTGAACTGAGGTGCTCAGGGGATCCCCTTCAATTGCACATTTCTAACTTGAACTCTCCTGTTGCTGCTCCAGTCAGACTAAATCCCTTATAAAGGCAGACTGAACTAGCTTGTTTTCTAAAATACATATTGCTGAATGTGAACAAGATCAAAACTGCATTCTAATACAATATGTAAGTGCCAGTTGTTGTTACAGGCAATCAGCTACATAAAAAAAGGTTTCATCTTGTATAGAAAAAGTGTTTCTCCACGGAACCTTAAAAGAAACCCCACACACCTTAAGAAACAAGCTCTGTCAAACTATACCATGTAGTTCATTGTTCTTTCAAGATAACTTCGACATCAAACAAGATACAGAAATGCTTTTCCTTCAAGAAGAATTCAAAGTGTTTATGTAAGAACAACTCAAATTAATCTTTAAGTACAGTACCCATGCAAAACACTAGCAAAGATGTTCTTAAGCCTCCAGTTACAAAACGAGTACTGGAGCGCTCTGTTAATTTAGCATTTAGAGAGAAGCAATACTTTCTCCTGTAGGAATGTCAAATGCAGATGCCGTATGAACAACTCAAAGCTGGAAGCTGCTTGGAACCAAGTGATGATAATCAATGCCAAGCAGAAAGAAAAAAATCCTACACTACCTTTTTATTTATTACCGGCTGCTCCTGCTTTAATCCATCCTTGGATTTAGCTTTTTGGTCAAGAATATTTCATGTGTTTTGACAGCTACTCTCACTGCACTTTTTCCTGCACAAGGATGAAAGGAAACACATGAAGAAAGGAAAGTATAAATACCAAAGAGATCACGGTATCACCCTGTTCCAAGAAGCATTCTTATTTAAATAAAAGACCACTATCCAGTTAAAAAAGCACCTATTTCTGAGAAACACTCAACAAGCCAGGATGTTTCAATACAGAGCTGAACCAGACCAAGCTACATTTCACACAACAGCTTAATGGAGAGGGAACACAGAAGTAATCACAGTTTGCAGCCCTAGCACAGTAAGCAAAACAAAAGGCTCTGTGCTCCTGCTCAGCAGCATAGCAGTCATTGCAGAAATACCATTATAGGTGCATCTTATCCAAACACTGTCAAGAGGGCGACTACTGAAATGAGGAGGTTTCAGTCAAAAATTTCCATCTACTCACAGCATCTGTTGCTCTTCCAGACTGTCAAACCTGCACTCAATGCCAGTCAGCCCCAGCTCTGTCCTTCTCCCACTCTGTTCCTACAGCCAGTAGGGCTGGAAAAGTTGCAAGGAATAAAGGCAACAGCTGAGAAGTCACAGAGTGTGTGCTACCAGCACAAGAGATGCTTCATGGCACATTTTTGGGAATCAGGTGGAAGAGCATTACTGACTACCTTTACAGTCCAGAGCTGAAACAACACAATCAGGATTCATGTTCATTTTGAAAACTGTCACATTCCTCCCTCTTCCTCCAAAAGCCCATCACAGAACTAGTGCAGCACACCAAAGCTACAGGTATTGTACGTTTACTCTGAACCTTAAGAAGTTAAATCTAGAAGGGGTCATCTAATCAACAGATGTCCTCCATTCCTGTCTGAAATGCTGTCCAACACACCACTGAGAAAAAAAAAAAGGCTTTAGATCACAATTAAATTCATATGCTCACTGAGGGATCACAAATTGAGAAACCTCAACTAGTCAGCCTAATAAATAATGTCAACTTCACCTTCATTCTGATACAGCAAAAAATACGTCGGTGGCATTGGGAGCATTATTACGGTCAGATTTTTATCTTAGAGGATGGCAAGGGTCAGTTTTTCCAATGCTAGAGTCACCTGGTTCAAAAATAACTACCTGAGCTTCCGCTCTTTGGATTAGAGGAGGCTCCCCCAAGCCAGGCCTGGTTGGCCCGAGCCTGCCCACCGAGCTGCAGCGCTCATGGATCCCAGTCCATCCCACGGGTCCCACCACGTTCCAGCCCGGGAGTACCATCAGGAGGCCTGGCAGCAGCTAAAGGCACCGAGTGTTCTGCCTCAACAGATGCACATTCTCCCACAAAGCAGAGTTTAACTTTTTTTTTAAAATCAGAACTCACTGGCTGTGCTGCTAACACGCTATGAAGACCAGTGCTAATGCATTATTCTCACTTAGAAGTAGAGCATGGCAACACCAGCTCAACCGCACTGTAGATCTTTGTTTTCTGTCCAATTATTTGTTCAACAACATCCATCTTATCAAGATTTTTACGTTTTTTAAATACTCTTTTACACATTTAAGATTTTTAAAGCATCTCTGAAAACACAGCATAATCAACAATCACCTTCATCTTTAAAAAGCAAAATTAAGAAGTTCTGAACTGCTGATTTTGTAGCCTAGAACACCATTTAACAAATCTAGTGCTGCTTATCCTGAAATTTGCAAAGAAACACAAGGAAAGAATCATAATAGCTGGGTACACCGTGAGATTGTGAGTTAGAAATTTATAGTAACAACAACAACAATAATAATAATAGCAGCTATTTAAAAACAAAACAAGGCTCTTGTTTGGCAATAAGTAGTTCAAGTTTTACAGATCCTTGTCAATACCAGATCTTACATCATGACAAATTTTGTCTTTCCAATACTTTGCAGAGTGAATATACAGATCCATACAAGTCTGTGGGCAACCACAGATTCTGATCTGCACAATAACAGTCTCATTACAAGAATGTACTTTTTTCTCTGCACTTTCCTAAAACCTCAACCCTAGAACATGCTGCTTACAGCTGAAATTGATTGCTACATGGGTGTTTTCTAACTATTCTAAAATTAGCCAGAAAAATGCAAAGGAAAAAAAATTCCTTTAAATTACTACCTGCTCTACTTTTTTGGGGGTGCAAAAGCACAAGAGTTACATTATTTAGTGGTACACTGTAAGAATAAAGTTTAAGAAAGAAGAAAACAAATCCAAAACTCAATCTACATGAATGTATTACTTAAATAACAATCTACATTTAAAATTCAGAACAGCAGCAACCGCTCATTCCATTAATTTATTTTTTTTAGCAGCCTTTGTTATTAAATAAAACAGACATTCAAAATACAGACAGCGAAGAAGAGAATCACTGAAGGTTGGAGCCATCCAGAACCTTCTCACAGAGCCCTTGGAGTCCCAGTGCTCCCCCCTCCAAAATCCCTCATCTCCGGAACACAAGTCACACGGTACAGAACGTGCCTTTTCCCACTTGATTCCAATAGCCTGAAGTACAAGAACACTGCAGGAGACAGCACTAAGGTTTGCCTTTTCTAGATCACAATAAGCTCAGAACATCACTCTTGCACCACTGCTGTTAAGTCACAGTTCTTTCTGACAGGCTGTTTTGAAGAATATGGCAGGGTGAACAGTGTAGAAGTGTCTGCAACCTTAATTACTTTTTTCCACTGTTACAGTGTGAGCCACTCAGCATATAACACTATATTAGTTCTCACGAAGCTTAGAAAGAATAAATGCCCATTCTGAAGATATCACAGAAGTACTTTGTCCATATTTTTAGGCACACCACAAAGTCTGGTTACAAGGCTATGCCTTCTTCCATAAATACAAAAAAAAAAAAAAAATTCAAAAAAACCCACATGTGAAATGTGAGTAATAACTGCACTAAAGGGGAGGAGGCAGACAATAAAGATTCCACATGGCAGGAACCACCAACTTCACCAAGCACCTACCTTCTTACAGAACATCTCACTACAAAAATACAACTAGGGAGATCCAACTCAATTGTTTGATTCCACATTTTAAGCTTCTATTTTTAAAATAAAAGTGACCTTTGAACTGAGGATGAGTTAAGCCTCTTAATGCAAACATATCTACTTTTGTCTAGTTTATCCTGTAGTCTTAAGGGCTTACATCTTTGAATGTGTCCAAGCCCAAATAAAGAACCAAATAAAAAGATGAAAATATACACTGCTGTAGTGGCCATGAAAAACCAGTGTTGGTTTCCTCCAAGGTCTCTGGCATCTCATCAACTGTACAGTACGAAACAGCAACCCACTGCAGATGAAAAAGCAAGCTCTGAGTTTGCAGATTCCTGTAGAAACAGGACCAGTTAAATATTTTCATTATGATTTAACCTTCCAACATGGACTCTCCTTTCAATGAAGACAGGCAGCAGGTGAAAGCACAAGTTCAAGTATTTAACTAACTTCAAACTTAGAATGATAAAAATGACCACTAAGCAGAGTTCAGTCCATCCTATCTATGAAGTTGTAAATTTCTGAAATGTCCTTCCATTTAAATCAATTCCTTTCAAAAACTTAATCACCACTTTCAAGTTCTTGCATGAACTCCACTTTTTACAAGAGACCTCAATTTCTGAACGCACAAAATTGTTTCTTTTAGAAGAATGAGTCACTCTGAGTATTACTGCTTTGGTTTCTTTAAAAGCAAAAGGTACATTACTATGCACGAAATTCCTCAGTATAACGCTCTGTCCTGTCACACCAGTTCCTGAAAAAGTCTGCTCACTACAACTCACAAACAGGGCAGGAAGATGCAAGACTAGCACGCTTCTGTGTGTTTCAAAGCAATTTAACATGCTTTACACTACCCAATGTGTTCTCAAGAAAAGGGAATGTGCTTTTTAAAGGATACACTCTATTGGAACCAAATAAGTATCTTTATAAGCTGAAAGGAGCTACACTGTTTGCTGAAGGGATGCCAACTGAGAATTGTTAAGATTTTAGTGAAACAGATTTTGGGATGTTTATAGATTCTGAGAGACGTGCACTGCAGTTTTGTTTGGCTTTTTTTCAGAGAGCACACATCCTTCAGTCAAAGACTTAAGTGATAAAGCAGTTAAATCGAAAGGAAGATGTAAAATTTGTTGGGTGGTTATTCTCAAATAGTATTAAGTGGAGTTTGTTTTGTCTTCAAAAAGAACTAGACAAGCAGGATTTGCATGAGTGCTCCTTAAACAACTGACTTCTGTTTCTTTTCTTAAATTCACTGTGTTTAGCAGAGAAAAAGCAGTTGTTGGCTTTAACCTGCCAGTCACTTCTGCTTAAGGACAGCCTTCAGAAAATACACAAATTCCGTAACAAAATCCTAATCAAGCACTGTGGAACACTGGAGTAGAGGTCTGCATAGTACTGCACAGGCAATGGAAGATGTTGGTGCTCAGAAATAAAAATACTGCTGTGACTGACCCAAAATGTGTATGGTGGTAGAATAGGAATGGATCTCTCTGCTAAATAAATACAGAATATAGTCTCCTGAATTAGTTATCAAGAACAGACACTGTGTATGCTGCCTCAGTACTATATTCTGCACTTTTTTACCTCCTTCCAACGCCTGGCTAGTAGATTCACTAAGTTTGTACTTTATTTACAGCATATCTGCAGAGAAAGATAGGCCTCTCCCATTGACCTCAGCTTTCTTTCCCCTTTGCACCTCTCTGATACCAGCTTCTCTCCTGCCCCTGCAGCTACTATCTGCCTTGCACCAACAATTTTGCCTTCATAACTCACTACCAGCTTGTAAAGCTCCAACCGTATTTCCAGCTGCTCACACCACAGAGCAGGCCAGACCACCGAGATGTGTTTGCCAGAAGTCAGAACTTTCACACATTAAACTGATGTTTTCAGTGTCTCAAGGTTCTTGTAAAAGCTTAATCTGCTTAGACTTATTCTGTGGATTTGTTAGGGTCTAGCTTACTTGGTATTCCTCTGGTTTCCTTCCCTCACAAAAATTAAAAAACACACAAATGCATTTCCTACCACGTCGGGCAGCATTCCTGCAGACCTGTGCCTCAAACCCAACAGGTTTCACAGTTGGGTTTCTCTCTCTCCCTGTAGATCAGGGTCAGGAGCTCTGTAATTTCTTCCAGAAACAAACAGATCTCCCATCTCTCTTTTGCAGCACAGCCTATTCATTTGCCACTGGCCTCTGCAGAGTCAGTGGTAATATGTTCCATTCTGCACCAACAGAATGCGAAAGCAAAATTAAAAAATGCTGGTAAAAGCCTCTGTGCCACTGAAATAAAAGACAGCAAAGTCAGCCTCCTCGAGTGCGACCTTATGAACTCCCAGTTTTGAAGCACTATTTTAATATCATACATCAACAGGTTATTTATATACAGTAAGTACTCTGGGACAGATCCTTAAGAAAGCCTTCTGCAATTCCTATTCCAGCCTCATAAGATATCCCCATCCAACACCAGAATTTCAGGGGAAAAAAGACAGGTTTCTCAGAGTCCATCACAAAGAGCTGCTTCCACAAGGGAGCTCTTTAGCACTAAAACATATGTTCAGGCTAGCGGGGAACAGCAGCAGAACTGGAAGGCATCCTATCCATCAGTCCCAGTTTGCACATCTCAGTGCAGTGTTTTTCACACGCTGTATAAAGCAATTTGAGCTACTTTTTAGACAGCTACATACATATTTCTTCACTCAAAATTCAGGAAGCCTATTTTTGTAGTGCAGTCATAGCTGGCTCTTGAATTCAAAATAACATGCAACAGAAGGAGGAAAATACATCTTTCAGAACATAAGTTCTCTCAGTCCTCTGATTTGTGACCAGATCATTTATGAAGGTCATACTACAGTCTCACAAGAACATAAAGCAAAAGTCGTATTTCTGTGACCTGATCATGAATAATATTCCTCAAGCCCTGAGAAAAGACCGTATCACTGCCAGCAGCCAGATATCAGTCACAAGGGAACAGGGCAGTCCAGTTAATCAATAACTTCACATAAGGCCACCATTGTGTTTTTGGTCTGGGCCTGAACTAGCCATTTGCAGCCCAAACCCACAAGCAAACCACAAACTGCAGGATGTGAGGTTTCACAAAAATTTAGAATGGAAAAAAATAAATCAAGAGCTAAAACCTTGCTTTCCTTTTCAAAAACTCTTTTTAGGCTGAGATTTTGGCATGAACTCCGTTTTCAGAGAAATTTAGGTAGATCTTACTGAAACCTCATCACTGAAAAACAGGAAAAGCTTGGGGAGAAAGGGCAGGTGAGAACACTCTTCCCTTCTCCCCATACTTTTACTCTGGCACCATTACTTCAGGAAAAAAAATAAAATCGCTTAGATTCTGTCCATTTATACCATGGCATGTAGCTGTAGAGAAGCACACAATATTTGATACAGGAAAAAAAATTAGGCAATTTCAGAAGAAGTAACTGGGCAAATACATGGAAAAAGCCACATAAGACCTTTACAGCCGTACCAGTGCTCACCACAGGTCTCTGAACCACAGACGGTGCGAGCCTGCGAAGGGCTCTGCAGAGCTGTCAGTAACGTGTCTGGCCTGTTCTCACCCTCCTCCCCAGGCATTCCGGATCAGCCACGTTGTGCAGGGAAGGATGAGAAGGGTGGGGCTGGCATAGAAGGTTGGAGGTGCTGCAACACCAGGTCACAGCACGGCTGGGATGGAGCAAGCTCTGAGTTCCAGCAAACCATGAATATATTAATCCATTAATTAAGTCTTAGGACACATCAGGTACTATATTCCTTGAATCAGATAATGCACTTCTCTTATCTCAGAGGCCAAGAACATCAAATACCATGCCAGCAAAGGCTGTTCTTGAACCCCTTTTTCTCGCCCAACTGGATACACATGGGAGAGTAAACTCCTTCAATACCTAAATTTAAGCACTGGTACTTTAATACTGATAGACACCTATTACAAAGATCCTTTACTATAGACATCACTGGGTTCTCAAGTGTGCCAAAAACCCAAAATCAGATACCCAAATACCAGAATGGACCATCTCGCTGCCACGTTGGTAATATGCCACCAAGTCTGACAAGACTCACTTGACAATATCCTATTACGATCTGAATCTAAAAAACACACGAAAGACATTAGGCTGAACGTTCTTACTTCCTGAAATAACATACTATTCTTCCCTCCTCGTCCATAAAATTACAGTTTGACCCAACATTCAAGAGAACTTACAGGTATTTTTCCACTGACCTATACAGGATCACATCGTTTGACAATTACAAGGTTAGTACATTTCATAACATGCTTTTAAAATATTAAATATTTGTCCCTTACTGTAGAGTATTTTGGAATCAAAGTAAGAGTTGTAAATGGCTGCACCATAATTGCTGTCACAAATCACCATCTTATACATTATGTAACAAACTGAAGCAAAACAGCTGACGAGATTCCAAAGGCATCTGCTGCCAGAGTGGGACTAATATTCCTGCCATCCCCACTTTCCCAGGACAGCACCCTGCCTCCTCTTCAGACTCATGCCACCACAGTTCTTTGCAGAGCCACACTGCAAACCTGGAGACTAAATAATTCCATTTTTAAAAACTGGAACAAACACAGAGCTATGAGCACTCAATTAAACAGGAGCAACAGGTCTCGGAAATTATTTCAAACCCTCTGCACTAAAGACAGTTCCAAGAACATCATCTTACTTCCAGAGATCTTATCAAATCATTTGTGCAATAGCACAATCCTTCCACTTAGCACAATACCACCATATGCATGACATTTTCTTGAGATATTCTTGTCCATCAAAAGTGAACCAGTGCTGATGGTTTAAAATACTTTAAGGGTACAGGTCAACAAATTCTGAAACAAACAAACCCAAAGAGCTCATCTCAGCCAAGCCCTGCTCCAAGCTGAACTTCTCATAATACCTCTGCCTCCCAGGTGGTCTCAACTCCACCTCCAGATTATTTCCTTCAATTGCTTCACTGGTAAAATATCTGTGAGACCATATAATTTAATTAGTGTAATCATAAAGAAAACAACGGGATAAAGCAGCCACTAACCAAAACCAGCCGCTGCTGCGCATACTTGGAAAACAAACTTGCAAAATACATTCACTTGCCAAGTTTGTTTTCACCTTCCCTAAATGAAGGGAGATAAAGTATCTAACTGCAGCAGCATGAGCAAAGAAACTTCATTTTATGTCTTTTACAAGCATGTTCTGTCACACATACAGAATCTGGCCCAGACTAGGAAGTTTTCCTGGCATAACTATGGTTTTCAGAAAACACAACGGAGGGAACACCATAAATACCAGCAAAGGTCCTGAGAACATGTCTTCGAAGAGGGAAAGAGTTATGTGGCTGCTGTGAGGCTTTCTTTGCTTGAGGAATAGACACAGTGACAGCCCAACAACACTCATTTATGCCATGAAGTCTTCATGCAATACTTGGAATTGTGATCATAATTACTATAATGAGATATTTATTGGATCTGCAGCCTGTTCCTACAAAAGTTACTAATTTTTCAAAAAAATATTTTAAGATTTCAGGTCTAATTCAAAAAAACAGCATGCTAAAGGCAGAAAAATAAATTTCTAAGAAGTGACATTAGCAAGTTACAAGAACCACAATGCTTTTTTTCCCCTGGCTATTTACTGTATCGCAAACATGACTGAATGTTAAGATGGGTATCACACAGTCCCATTTATTTCAATTACTATTTACTTAAACTCGGAACACAGTCAGATGCTCATTAGCACATTAGAATGTACACAGATGCTCATTAAACACAGGGATCTTCCTCAGCAAACCTGAGTATAGATGGGGTAATAACCTGTAGCATTACCACATAGACCTCCAGCAGAAAAGTCATTTTCTTTTATTAAATCACCAGTATGCTTGCTATCACTGCAGGCAGAAAATTCATTTGTCAAACCTCAGATATACTTTTAAAATACTTGACACAAAACTAGGAGACAAAAAATATGAACACAAGAAATCTAGAGTCAACACTGGCATAGCAAAGATTTGGGGTTTGCAGCCAGCCACAAACATGGATGGGGAAAAGGGTGTGTGCATTATGTCTAAAAAACGCCTCTTCTAGGCAGATAGTACGTTTCTGTAACTCAAGGATGGTTTCAATTCACAGAAATTACTTCCACACTTTCTTTGGGGGAAAAGAAAGGCGCAGTACCAAACAATAAATACTGACTCACTCTATCACTTCTGTCACTTCAGAAAGCTCTGCAAATTTATTACTGATGAAAGGAGGAAAGATTCATAGCTCGTGATAAATACATTTCCTCATTATCAAAGACATGAATAAGACAGCATCACTGAGCAGTTACTTTTACAACTTCTCAAGAAGTTCTAGCTGGGTGGATCTAGAGTGTTTTCTTCCCTGGGATGACTAGCAATGTATTTTTACATGAACCTCCTTGGCCTTCGCAGAATGGCTCTACGGGTTAATAGTCAGGATAACTACTGTACTAGTCAGGGCAAACACAGTCCTAATCCAGGACTATTCAGGAGGATTCTAAAACTCCTACAGCAATGCCTTCTGTGACATGCTTTATCTAGATATTTTAAGTCAGACATTTCTATCAGCAAGTTGCAGCCTACAGTGTAAGGCACACAGTGCCACATTTTTTTTTTCACTCTTGTCCAACCTCGTGGTGTAGCGACATGATGCAGCGACACGGCTCTATATACCTAAGCCTGAAGGAAGGAGAAAACAGGGATGAGAGGAGCTTGGTCTCAAGGAAGCTAAGAGGGACTCATCGCTCTCTACCTGGGTTTGTAGTGAGGTGGGTTCTACTGTGTCTGCAGCGAGAGGATTAGCCAAAACGACCTCAAACCGAGGCAGGGGAGATTCAGATTAGATACTAGAAAGAAATTTTGTCACTGTTTGGGCAGTCAGGCATTGTAATAGACTGCCCAGGGAGGTGGTGGAGTCACCGTCTCTGGAGGCGTTTAGGAGGCATCTGGATCTGACGATGGATGATGTGATTGGGTGGTTTAGGGGTTACAGTGGCAGTCCAGGCTGATGGTTGGACTGGATGGTCTTAAAGGTCTCTTCCAACCTTGACGATTCTACGATTTTATGTCTCCACGTCCAGCTCACCACAGCCCTGCACAGAGCGGCGATTCTGAGCACCTTACACAGCACCGGTGCGGGTCACCGTGCTCAGCAGAAGGAATGGGGAGGGTACGCGGGACCCCAACACCGTGGCTTCTTGCCTCGCAGAGGCGGAAAACAGGCGCTCCGTCCCACACCCACAGCCCCTGTCCCGCTGCCCGGCAGGGTCCCGCAGCCGTGAGGGGGCCGCTGGCCCTGCGCTGCCCTTCGGGGTCGGGCAGCACCACCGCCCCCACCCGCGCGTCCCGGGGGCGGCGGCCCCGCCGGAGCCACCGCCCCGCGGGGGGCGGAGCGCGGCCGCCCCTCGCTGCGCCGGGGCGGTGAATCACGGCCCGCCCGTCTCCTCCCCCCCCCCTCCTCCATCTCAGCAGCGCCCTCAGCCTCTCTCCTCCATACAAAAGCAAAATGTCCGCCATCTTCACAGGCTGCTGCTGCTGCCGCCGCCGGGCCGGACGGGGCCGCGCCGCGCCAAGGGCGGCCCCCGCGGCGGGGCCGGGGCGGCCGGGGGGGGTCATTACCTTGATGCAGTAGGGCGGCTCGTCGAAGGTAACCAGCATGTACCTGTCGCCGCGGCTGGCCGGGTCGCGGGCCCGCAGCTGCGGAGAGAGCGGAGAGAAGCGGCCGTGAGGGCGGCGAAGGTGCGGGGAGCGGGGGGCGAGCGGGGCGGCGGCTCCCCCCGGGGCGGCGCCGCGCACTCACCTTCATGAAGATCTCCACGGCGCCCTTGGCGATGTCCAGGTAGCTGGTGCCCAGGTACGCCCGCTGGTTCATGGAGGCGGACGTGTCTATGAGGAAGAGGAGGATCGGCATGGTCCAGGCAGAGCCCCGGCCGGCGGGCTCCCTGCGGAGGAGGCGCGGCGCTGCCCGCCGCTCGCTCGGCTCTGGCGGCGCTGCCCGAGCTCGCCCGGACTCAACTTCTCTTCCCTGAGCCTCCACCAGCACCAT
>JAYRBT010000156.1:7114556-7134777 GCA_036023395.1 Myiotriccus ornatus
CGCGCACGCCATTGGCTGGCAATTATACCCGCATTTGCATATTCATGGCGGCGCGCGCGCGCGCTCGCGCGGGGGACGGGGCCGGGGGGGCGGGGGGGGAGCGCGAGGGCGGGCGCGCGCGCGCCGCACCTGTCACACGCGCGCACACACACTCACCGCCCCTCTGCGGGGTCCCCCGCCCCGCGCCGCAGGGGCCGCCCCGCCCGCGCGGCCCCTCAGGGAGCGGCCCCGCGTGAGCCGCCCGTGACCGCGGCCCGGTCACCGCCCCGCGCCGCCCTCGGGGGCTGCGGGAGCCCCGCGGGGCCGAGGGGAGCGGCTCAGCTGCACGCCCGGTGACATAATCGCCTCCCCCGTTTCTGGTCTGCACAGGTTTCACTTAAGCACTAAATCCTCAGCCCTCCACGTGCGATGCTTTCGTAGTCAGGTAGCTGCTGTCTCTTGTCACAGCCCGGAACTGGGTGTCAAACAGGGACAGGGCACCTCAGTATACCAGGATCAAGGCAGGATGGCAACAAATTGATTGTGGCAAAACTAAAGATACATAAACCCTGCATTATTTCCAAACGGGTCAAAAATAAAAATAAAATCTGTCTGAAATAAGGGATGACAGAATCAGTTAGATTGGAAAAGACCTCTGAGATCATCGAGTCCAACCTGTGACCCGACACCACCGCATGAACTAGATCGTGGCACCAAGTGCCATGTCCAGCCTTTCCTTAAGCATCTCCTGGGATGGTGACTCCACCACCTCCCTGGGCAGCCCATCCCAATGTCAAATCATCCTTTCCGTGAACAAATTCTGCCCAATCTCCAACCTAAACCTGCCCTGGTGCAGGTTAAGACTGTGTCCCCCTGACCTCTCACTGGTTGCCTGGGAGCAGAGCCTGACCCCCAGCTGGCTGCACCCTCCTGTCAGGGAGTTGCAGGGAGCGATAGAGTCCCCCCTGAGCCTCCTCCTCAAGGTGTCCTGCTCTGAGGAAGCAAATGGCAGGCCCAGCCGTCGAGCGGGCGGCGATGGATGGCCCCGGCAGCACCGGAGATGGTAACTGGATAAGGGGAAGGAGGCTCAGGAAATATTTAGCACTATGTGTGCTCGTGAGTGCTTGTTTGCTTCCAGGAGCGAATCCAAAACACACAAAAGCAGCACTGTAAAGATGAATCTTACTTAAAAATAATAAAAAAACCTGATAATACCTTCCAACATTTCTTTTTCTGCATATTTTTTTGCCATTCATTTAAGCAGTGGGCAGGGTCAGCTTCGATTCTCACTCTGGCTTGTGAAGCACTGGACAGTACTGTTGTTTCACACCACCACAGGTGAATTCTAACATCCCCATTACAAAGCATTATCAAATACGAATATTTGTAAAGATACCATTATGCATCTTGATCAAAATAAGCAGAGATCTAAACTCATTTAATTCATCCCTTTTGTCACCAAAAAAAGCCCCAACACCTGAATACAGGACAGTGAAATCTCTATATTGGCTTTAAAAGTTTGTCTTATCCAAAAGATTCTGCAAATATTTTTTGTAAAAACATAACCACATTAGTTAATTCAATTGAACCAAAAGGGGATAAAGTAAGAGTTGAAAAGTAGCTCATTTTGAAAATAAGTCCTGCCAAACTTGGAGACTGCATTCTGTTATGCAGCCCCTCTCCATAAGCTGCATATGTGCGAGTGCAGTGGTGATCAAGGTTTCTGAATTTTAACAATCATAGCAGAAATGCCAGGAGGGATAAACAGATAAATATTTTTATGCAAGTGATTAGTGCACATGAATGGAGCCAGACTGAAACAAATGCGATTTGAATCTCTATAGATAAGATAAAAATGCAGATACTGTATTTTTGTACCGCTGCATGTTAGTCTGGAAAGATAACTCCTGGATAGGAACGGATTTGCAAAGGCCTGAATGGAAACTGAACTACTGGTAGAAGATGGCAGCTACCACTGCCAGGTCCTGGCACTGGGAACTCGATGAGGCCACCTATGCATTGCTCTCACATCAACCTGATGAGATCAGAGACTCCCTTCTGCCTCCAGCTGACCTCAGCCAATTCCAGCTGGCAACCCAGAGGCCTCGTGTCCTGCAGCCTCCTCAAGTCAGGCTGTATGAAATGCTAAACAATTCCAGGTTCATACCATCACCATTTTCTTTTTTTTTTTTTCATTTCAGACTTCTAGATTTCTAAAAGCCACTTCTTTCCCATCCAAACACAGTATTTAAAAAGGTCAAGATGAAACTCTTGTTTCCTGTTTCAGAAGCTGACCTTTCCAAGGGCAGCAGCTGGCAAGGTTCACATACTCTCTCTGTTGAGGATTTTGGCTTTTGGATCCTGCTCCTGCTGGACACCACAAGAGCTGAAATCTAGCAATCTTCTGGGCACAATGCAAGACATATATTTCATTTAATGAGACACTTTTTGTTCCTGAAAATAACAGACACCGTGGTTGCTAATGTGCATGAATGCAGCTAGAGTGGCTCTTTATTGCTCCTTCATAGAGTTTGTGTTTGCAGTGCTGACTACCTGGCAGATGTGGTGGCAGACATTCGTCACCTCTATAAAGTTTAAACTTTTCTTGGGTTTTAATTGAAATTACACTCATCTACATTTCTTCCAACTGCAATAGTTACAGAAATTGTCTCTATGGGGAAATCAATCACAACAGCTACAGGAGATTAAGTTCTCCCATAATTAAATATTTTGAAATAGTTGCTGTGTAGATATTCTATCCCACATAAAGGAACATAATTCTGGGATAATAATTCCAGACAATTTTTGGCTGGATCTATGGTATTTTTCCGTGTTGTGCTGATAAAAATATTATTTTTCTGTTCCTTGTCCTCACACAGCTTAACATCTAAGCTGTTGCCTCTAACAGGATTTTAGCTCTAACAGTCTTCATTTCTTAACACTTTTATATTGCTTCATTTGTTCCTTTTTCTCACCTAGATGCTTTCTGCCCTGAACAAGTTATACACCTGGGAGACAGTGGCCATGCTGCTTTAGGCACTGAAGATGCTCAGCTTTGGCACTGATCAGCCACCTGAATTTGGGGCACACTTGATACATTGGTCAGAAATTATCTACCTAAAATCTGGATCAGCAGCTAAACCCTTCAAACCTCCCTCTGCTGCTGTGGCTCCCTATCTTCGTCGTGTAATACAGCTGCCCTGATGACTTTGCTGCTTAATTTAAAAGGCTACAAGCCAGAGCAGAAATGGTCACTGCTACATCACTACAAAAGTACAGATTAATCCATGCTGTGAGCTGGGGAGGTATGATCCCTGTAACATAAAAAAGGGGCTGCTGCCAGAGCTAAGGGACTTGTTTGGCACTACACAAGCACAATTTTCAGTGCCACAGTGGGAATTCAGAAGGCTGTAGTTCTTAGCCAGCCACAGATCTATGCTGTCCCTTTCATAAAAGTGAAATGCCCTGTTTACTTAAAATATTTGTGTGCAGCTGGACTCCAGTATGAAAGGTAAGAAATTGTACTAAATTACAACTCCTTCACAGTTATATTCAAGATGGCAGAATCTAAGCAAATTCAAGTCCTTTGATATGGTGTGTTGTGTCAGAGCTAAATATTCTCACCCATCAGCAGTTAGCTGCTCTTAAGCCAGACACTAAAAAAGGCCAGGCTGCTTCTGGCAGTGTGTCACATAGCCCCTTCTGGAAAAACAAAACAGAAAAAAACCCCAATCCAACAAACAAACAAAACCTCCAAGCCAGTATTTTCCAGGATATTGCTCAGCATCACCTTTTTCCCCTCCCCCCCCCCTTTTGTGACAACATTACAAACTTCTATGAAATTATGACTCACCCTTGAAGATTTCTGCCCCTGTCACTCACTCCATCTCCTTTCTGAAACTATTCAACTCAAGAGTTTGGGAGCCTGATTCAAAACTTGCCTCTCCACCACCTTTCAGGAGTCTGGGTTTGCTTTTTGAAGGACAGTAATGGAAGCTGAGGTGCAAACCCTTCATTACTGTGGGCCATCAGACTTTAAGTCTCCTGTGGAGATGTGCACCTCAGTTTCTTTTCACAGACTTCAGCAAATTCAGGGATACCATTTTCAGCTAAAGTATAAGGAGGAGACTTCAGATACATCCCCTGACTGCAGCACGTTTTCTGCTGATTTATTGACTGTGCATAAATACTGTACTATAACTGTCATATTTAACCACAAAGAGGGAAAGCTGTATGCTCAGGAAAATAATCCAGGGCAACTCTGAGGTTTCTCATCCGTCTTCCACGCACTTCAGAAAAATCAGCCACTTAGCAAAGGGGCATAGTCCAGCCATCCTGATTTCCCCCCCTTTTCCCCAGATGAGGGTTAACCCCTTGCTGTGCACAGTTCAGAGCACCTTTCCTCTTCCTGAAAGTTTTTTATGCAAGCACAGCTCACACTGCTCACAGTCCAAAGGTGAAAGCCAGATCACCACAGCCTACGTAACTGCAGGCATGTTTTCATTTCCATTTTGCTTTAAAGACCTATGAGAAGGAGTTGAGGAAGTGATTGGTTGCCTAAGATGGGGGACTGTTTTGCAATAATGGTAGATAAGCAAAATTCTGACAAAACATCTCTGAGGAGACATAAAATGAATCCACAAAGCAGCACTTTAAACAGCAAAGCAAGCTGAACAGATTTCCAGGCAGGCAAGGCTTTCCATATAAGAATAGGTTTCAAAGTCCAAGAGTCTCTCCAAAGAAGAAACAACATTCAGAATAAAAGTTTGAAAAACATTCTGGCTACTGAAAAAGAAACTGAAACCCTCTTGGTAAATTTAGCAGACTGAAGAATTGAGTTACTCTAAACCTGAAGACAAGAAAAAGAAATTAAAATTGTACACATACCGATGCAGGGAGATACAGAACCGAAAGTGTGTGCTCCAAATAAGTGCATCTTTGTGACGAAAAAGCGAATAATATCAGATTAACAGGGTGGGTGCCCCAGTCCCAAGCCCCCATATGCCCTTCCAAGTTCTTCCCACATAAAGATTTATCATCTGTCTTCATAAATGGTGGGAGACAGCAGAGCTTGTTCTGGAGGCTAAGAGAAAGGAAAAGGAAAGGGATCTGTGGCCGAGAGAGGAGCCTTACACAGGGCAGTCACAGCCACTGGAAGCAGGGACTCTCGGGCCGGGGATGCTCCAACCTGAAGGTGCATTTGAATTGACAGCCAGCCAAGAACTGCGTGAAATTCCCCATTACTTCCTTTTACTGCTCTTGTGCTAAGTGTTGCTAAGCTGTACCTGGGAATCAGGCCAAATCAGCTTGGGATCTTTGGATGAAAAGCATTAAAAATAAAAAAAAAAAAAATCCAGAGTATTACCCATGTGGAAAGCAACAATATGAACTAAATGGATGTGCAAAGTAGCAGGATTTGGATTTTATTACATTCTACAAGGTGAAATATAAGGACTAAAAAATTGTCACTTCAGAGGAAAACTACATCCTTCTGCCTGGGTTTCTGTGAGGAAGAGTCATAAAAGCAGCGTATCGTTACCAGAACTGAAACCCGAGAATACACATTTTTAAATAGACTGGAGCCAACATGGACTGGTTAGGAGAGTCATTTTCCTGGGCTAGGCTACACAAATTTGTGCCACAGAGTGAGGAGTTCACACTGCTTCATCTATTACTTATCAATATTTATTTTATGACAAAAAATACGCATGTGGGCTGGGGATCTGCTCTGAACTGACAGGATTCATCATAAAGCAAAAGCCACATTTGTTTCATTTCTGGACACAGTTATGACTTTTTTACTATATATGTGGCCTGCCTGCAACAGAAATTCTCCCTTACAGAGTTCAAAGTATCTCCCACAGAGAAAGTTTATCTAACCTGACTGTGCACTCCACATCCTGCTTGTGCCTGATCCAAAGTGGACCAGACCCTGCTGGAAGCCTCAGGGAGCCTCAGCCCTCCAATTTCAGCTCTGCAGGTCACTTCTCACCCCTCAGCATTATTGCACTGCACTGGGAACACCCACTGGCATAGCACTGTCCCCCACTGGCATAGCACCTTGTGTGTCCCAAAAAAAAAACATTAAGGGACAGTCTCCCAAAGATTGAGGGACACCACTCCATGGCATGTTAACTCTGTGCTAAGGGCACCTAAAATAACTTACTGGTCCCAAACCAGAAATGTGATGTATTATTTAAGGATGAATATTAACATTTCCAACATGTCCTTAACAGGTCATCATCATCACCTTACTGAAACTGAACACTTTTTTGGCCTGAGTATATTTATCATTATTCACTATTCATTATTCATTATTTATCATAAACACCCTTGGCTACCACAGAAAACACTATGCAATAAAAGCATTATATTTTACCATAAGCAATTTTCACAAAATATTTTTTTTCCTCCCAAAGGAATCCCATATTTAATCCTAAAGACTATTTGCCATCAAAGACTGTCAAAAAAGCAGACAGAATTATCTCCTTGGAGCACTAGCTCTGGTGCCATGTGAGCACTTGCTGGCTCTGTTATAAACCTTCACCAGCATCCTCCTGGCCTTCCTACCTTGGTTTCACCAGCTGCACAAGTGCTTATTTTGTTGGTTTCGCTATTTTTTCGAAACCATTTAAAACTGTGCCAAGCCCTCTCTGCAGAGATGAGAGGAATCAGTCCTGCCCTGCAGTTCTCACAAGCTAATTTCAGCCATGATCTAATGAGTGGGTGGTAACAAGACAGAAAGGCAGGACAGGAGGAAAAGGCCCAAGCAGCTCTGGTGAGGTTGGCAGGAAACTCAGCAAAAACCAAGTGCACAAGAGAATAAAACAAAGGTCTTTTTATTCTTTAATATTTATTTTTGGGTTTAGATAAATAATGAGGAAGAGGAAGTGAAGGCTCATCTCCTGAGGTATCTGGGAGATGTTTGGAAGAAGCAAGTTTCCAGGAAGACCTCAGGCAGGGACACAACCCCATCTTGTGAGACCAGCTCTCTGTGTGGTGGCATGAAAAGAGATGGCAGGAGCAGACAGCACAGTGCTGCAGCACTGCCAGCAGCACAGAGCAGATGGGAAATCCAAAGAACTGAGACACAACAGCAAGCAAGGAATAGGTGAGCAGAGTCTTGAAGAGTCAGCTCAAATGCGATGAGGTAGGACAAAAAAGCACAGGGTGGAAGAGCTGCGTGACTTCGCCAGACAAAAGGCAGCAAGGTGTTCCCTGCAGACGCTTGTGCCTGGCTCCGAAGATATTTGCATTTGCCTCTCTCACATTGGGGTATTTATGCCAGATAGGAACATATAAATATAAAATAAAAATGTGCTCTCTCTTTTACTCCTCTGTCTCTTAAGATTTAGGCACAATAGAAGGTATTGCTCTTATTCTGGACTAAGTAGAATAAAACAACCCTGCTCTCTGTGTTCCTGTTAATGCTGCAGACCCTGCTCAGTACAGACTAAATTACTGACCTTCCTGATCTCTCAGGTCCCAGTTTTGTCACTTCCTTGCACTGAGTCAATTTTTGTGTATTAAGTTTGAAGTTTTGTTGGCAGCAAAGGAGAACTTCAAATGCAGATGCTTCTTCTGTTTACTGGCTGCATGCTCTTACCTAGTTCTGGGTATGAATACAACCTCAAACCAGAGAGGGTTACAGGAACTAAGTTTCCTCTTCCCTTCAGAAGCTTTCGGCAATTTCCAAGAGCCAAAAGTTAACTATGTTGGCACAAAGAAGCACCAAAGAAACTTTTAACTATGGCATTCCTGTATAGGGTTTTCTTGACATTTTCATCTGAGAAAGAAGAGAGGAGTAATAAAAAGCCCACTTTTTTTTTTTTCTTTTTTTTTTTTTTGAGATACAGGACAGTTTCACTACAAGAAGAACTTAAATAGACAAAGCCTCTTCAAGCTGGAAAGAAAAGATGACTGCAGAGAGAAATCTTGGCAGTGTGTAAAATGTTGAAAGGAGAAGGTAAATGCACAATAATTGTTGACTTTTGCTTGCAGTACAAAAGCAGAGGGGGCATCCAACAAAGGCATTTAGCAGCAGGTTTAAAACAAACACACCCAAAAGGAAGTACTCCTTCCTACCGTCCATAATTGCGTTGTGGCAGTCGGTGCCTCAGGAGGCTGCGGAGACTGAAAATGGATTTTAAAAGGCATTAAAAAAATTCATGTGGGACAGTGTGATCAACAGCAAATAAACACCGTAGCTTTGGTGAAACTTCGGGGTTTTCAAACCCTCACCCAGCAGATCCCAAAGCTGGGAGGAGGCACGAAGTCAAGATGATTCTGTACGTGGCCTTTTTCTCCCTCACTGAGCATCTGCTGCTGGCTGTTCCTGGAAACAGGGTGGCAGTTCCTGTTCAGTGCTGAGCCATGAGCCGGAGTGTTGCACATCAGTAACGAGCAGTAAACGGTTCTCTGCATTCTCCTGCCTGGCTCTATCTTCCAGCAGACTTCCTGCAAGAGCAAGAGATGCTTCTGGCAGAGCTTTGCAATCCAACCCTCCCCCCTCCTTTTCCCCAAAGCAACCACACTTATAATTGTGCAGAGAGAGAATATTGCATTAGCTAGTGAAGTGCAAATTTCAGGTTAAAACAAGGAAGATTTCAATCTTATCTTTTGGGGTTTAATTGTAGCTTTTATCTCATATTTAAAGGGTAGAAAATGCAGCTGCCTCCTTTATTGGCCAAAAAGCTAGTCAGTCCCAAATAATAATTTGGTACTTTCCACAAAAAAAGAAAGGCAAGGCAACCAAACAACAGCTCTACATAGCCAAGTAAAAGTAACAATTTACCTCAGACAGCAAGGAAAAACAAACAAAGAGAAGTCACTCCATTTAATTTTTAAAAAACAGTAACTACAATAAAAGATTTTATATGCAATGTTCATATAAAGGACAAGAATTTCCTACTATGAATATGCCCACCCTTTTTTTGTAAAAAAAAAGGCTGTAATAATGCCAATTCTCTTCCAAAAGTTTTCAAACTTCAGCTATTCCCTATTCAGCCAAACCCATTGTGTTTGCAAGGAAAATCCAACTGAACTGGGAGTTTGTGCCAGCTGTTACCCATGTCACAACACGCTCATTCATCACCCCACCACTTCTCCAACCTTGCACAACACACTTTCCACAGCACCGCCAAGCCAGGGACAGGCAGTTTGTCCCTTACTCCCCTTTCTCCCCCATTCCATCTCTCTGTGCAATCTCCCTTTTTATCCCAACACACGCATCCAGCTCCCTTGTTTTATCATCCAGCAGAAAGGCAGAGAAGAAAGAGAGGAGAAAGCAGCAAAGAAGGGGGAAGAGAAAAGGACGTGGTGGGTGACACAGATGCTGCTGGGCACAGACCTTACGTATATACAAGAAATGAAACAGAATTAAAAATTCCAGAGGGAAGACCTCAAAAGCCCAGTGACAGGCTAGCAAGTGAAAATGTGTGGTAAGGTACTGGTTACTCGAGGTTTCCACAGCACTTGTATTCTCAGCTTTGGAGCACAATAAAACAAAAAATATGAAGCAAGTGGTACACTTACACTAAGGTGGGGGGTCCTGAGTTGTTCAGCACCCTTGCTAATGTGGGTCTCCTGGGGAGAGTCACTGAGACTGGACTGTACCCTTCAGGGGTTTCTCAGTGCAATGCCTTGGAGTTTCCCCTTTGCCTTTCTCCAGTTGCTCAGGTCTCTTCAGCACTCACACATATTAAGAAACACAGAGAGGAGAGAAATTAAAATGCAGGAGAACGTATGTATAGAGGTAAAATAAAGAATAAAAACCATAAATTACTCCTTGATACACATAACAGGAGCTTGCCTGAATTGTGTCCCAGGCAAAAAGAGTCACCTGATAAAGCTAAAATGACCATAGAAATAGAAGTTAGCTTTTTTTTTTTTTTTTTTTTAATTTGGAAACTAGCACTAAAGAGTGTATTTAGCCATCTGACTACTTAAAACAAACAACCTAACAAGCAACAACCCAAACATCACAGCAATGTATTACATCTCAGTGCATTGAGGCACACTTCAGAATGGTGGAAACAAAGGAAAAATTAGCCTCAGCCTTCCAAGGAGTGTTTAGTGAAACACAGACGTTTCAGTTAATGGGCTTTGACCGTGGGTATTTTAGCTCTAGGCAGTCTCGCCTGGTGCACTTTGAGCTTAATTCTCTGAGGTATCAATCACTTGAAACTCCAGATGAACTCAGGAATATCAGCAGCTGATGCCTAGTCAGAGTCAGGCCCAGCTGCCCCAAAATGGTCAATCAAAGAAGCATTAAAAAATGTGAATCCACCAAGGCTTTGATAACCAGGAGTTCATTCATAATAAGACTAGGAGGGCAACAGGAACCTAAATCCAAGGATATTGCCTGCCATCACTGGCAGAGAAAAAAACAGAAAATAGAAAGATTTTTGTCCTGATAGTGATATCCAAACATATTCTTTTCCAAATGCAGCACAAGCTGCAACATGCAGCACTCCTGCCTGAGGAAGGGCAGTCCCTGGCCTGAGGAGCAGGACAGTACCTGTAGCCACGTGGGTTTCGATTCCTACAGGGAATGCAGCTGGGGCCAGTGCATTCCTCGCTAATTAAATACAGTCCCAGGCTGCCAGCCAGTTACCCCTGCAACCGTCCTAGGGCCACGTTTGCAAACCTCTGGTCAAAAAAAGGATATGTGGAGTTCTTAGAAGGTAAGTAAGCTCAAAGTTAAAGCGTTGCTGCATACCAGATACAACCCTCATGTTTTTCTTACATGTTTACTATTTTCAAGCAAAAGCAGTGAAGGCTGTCTGTCTGGGCTCGTAATTCCCATTCCTTGCAGAGTCTCAAAAAGTTGTCCTATGGACCCTTGGCCTTCAGGCTCCGGGACTGGCATATCCACAGCACCCCCAGCTCCCAAGGAGCTGGTGATGTGGCAAACAGGGAGGGCAATAAAACAAGGTAGGGCAGCGCTGCAGCAACACCCCAGAAAACTGCTGTACATGCTGTGAGTGTAACGTGGAGACTCCTGCAGTCAGTGCAGCTCTTTGTCAAAGTACAAAATGAGAATCTTACCTTCTTCAAAGCTTTCCTTGAAACACTATACAGAGCTACCTGTGTGCAGGCATTATCCTCAGCTGCTCCTTTCCCAGCAGATAGGCAAAGAGTGCTATCTGATTTCAGAGGCTGGGGCTACACTCTGCTTTCTCTCTAAGTGGAGCTTTTCCTGAACACCATTAAAACAAAGCCAGCCCATTTAAGAAATGGAACTCTGCAGACAGTGGACTGTAGGGGTTTGCTTACTGTTCTTTCTTACTGAGGTTTGCTTTCTCATCAGGGCCTAATCATTAGTTTTACAGAGGTACAGAAGAACATACACATAACTCAGCAATGCAGAAGACATTGGCCACATCCTGCCAAAATCTACTGATGAGGATCTAAACAAGCCTGGTAAAAATCCTCTTTTTGTGATTACTCTCCAACCAAGAAAGCAGCTGGGAATGATTCTGCCACTACCAGGTCTTCCCACACACCCTGCCTTCATCTTAATTTTTATTCATAAGAACATGCAAATTTCCTGTGACATGGGCTGGAAATTGCTTCTACTGCATTTCAAAAAGACATCAGAGGATTTCAGCATCAGTCACCACTGCGTTACACGGGCCAAAATTTTGACAAACAATAGTGGAAAAAAATTCCTGAACCAAGAATTAGCCCAACAAACATATAGTCCCCCCTCTGGAAACACTATTGTTTACTGCTGCCAAGGTCAATGAACCTCTAAGCAAACTGTTTCAGCAAGCCCCACGGATTTACATGTGCCAATATCCCACATTGTTAGTTCTGAAGACATTTTAAGAACGGTTATAATCAGAAGTAGGCAGGCCTCAAATACAGCAGCTGAACAAAAACTCTGTGGGCTTGAGTGGCTTTGAGGCCAACCTGCTGCTCCTCCAACAGGATCCCTTTCCTTCTGAATCTTGGGAGAGAGGAACAAGTGTGTCAGTTTTTGAGAACTCAGTGAAAAAAAAAGTATGAATTTCTGGCCTCAAAGGTTAGGGACTCTTTGCTGCTCCTTCAAGGGGATCTGAACTTTATCCAGTGGCTTAAACCATCCCAAATGTCCACCCCAAAATCCTGCAGAGAAAGGAAAGAAGGTCCAGTTAAAACCAAGCATCACCAGACAGGAAGAAGCTTTCTAGATGAGCCCAGATCTGGTTTAAGATCATAACAAATTGAAACCTTTCTACCAAAAATATGGGCACATCAGATACCTCTAGTAATAATTAAATTATTAGTTTGTGTGAAAATGGAGTCTCTTGTATCTCAGCAAAAACTAAAGAGGGGAGCATAAACAATGAGTAAGACTGAGCAACAGTGATGCTTTCCTCTTACTTGTCTAGTTGCCAATATTTTGGTTTAGTGACAAATATTAATCCCAACTGTTAACAGTCATATAAACCAACTCACATCCAAAGTGCTTCACATGGTGTGAGCATTTTATTCACATTCACTGACGGAGAAATCAACATCTGATCAGTAGAAGCCAAAGGCACTTTTGTTATTGAACATCACCTGGACTGCTGTGTGCCCCCTTTTCTTCACCACTCAGCATAATTTTGACCATTAGTTACAAGTTTGATTTTTTTTTTTTTTTTAATTTATGTTAGGTGACATTTGCAGTCTGGTCTTAAATTACTTACACAGGGCAATACAGAGAATAAAAGGCAGAAATTAGAGTAGAACCTCCATTTCCTTACTTAAAGTCATGAACTTTAACCATTCTCCAGTGCTGCCTCCTTTACTGAAATAGTAAAGTATAAATGCAGGCAGTTCTGGTGTTCAGATTATATGATCCCAGCCTTCCTCTTTTGTTGTTGCTCATTCATCCTTTTTATGTAACTGTTGCCTTAGCTGTGAAACTCATAAAGGTCAACTTGACTGTAAACTGTATCATTGGGAAGAGTTATCAAAATTGTGGACAAAGCGTACAAAGTTGCCACCCATTTCCTTGATTTTTTGAGAGAAAGCATGTTGGTAATGTTATTCTAAACACAACTAGTTCAGTGAAAATACTTTTGCAATCGAATTTACTGCTAAGATTGGGTCTGCAATAGGGGGAAGCCGTAAATAAACAGCACAGTCTTGCTAATGACTGTATAGAGGACAGAATTAAGGTCAGACAGCAGTGCTGTTGTTTTCAGTGAATTCTGTGGATCTGATTTTATCTTGCATTGCTATAATTTCAGTGATATTATTTTATCGACTTTTATCGTAATGTAATCCAAAGTTTCCCAACTGTACACTGTTTGTCATAGTAAAATATTTCTTGTGAGTGTAATAAGACTTTGGTGAATTTATATGTATTAATACAAAAAAGTACAAAGAAGCTAAAAATAAGACTGCACCAAGTGCAATATGCATGCGGTCTCTACCAAACTGTGCTACTAGTGTTGTGTTGGGGAAAGGAGCGACCCAGGGCTGCACTAGGTCAGGAATTTTATGAGAATCTGTGCTTCACTTGTGCTGGAAACACCTTTCCCAACAAAAGCTCACTTCTTCTGTAATGAAATGCTTCAAGTAATCAATAATTTTATCCAAATTTCATTTTAGAGGAAAAGGAAAACTTCTGAGAACACCGGGTATCTTGTTTCAATATTTTCTCTCCAAAATAATTTTCCTGTGACATGTAGTGCAGTGCCTATAAACACGGGGTTGCCGTGCTGCAGTGTAAGACTCTATATTAAAACACACATATTAGCCTATCCACCATGCCTTTATTTTTATTTTCTGAACATTGCAATTTTACCCCCAATAACAATAACTAAACTTTGCAAAAGCAGTGGAAGAGATCTCTTCCTCCAGCGTTCATGGTGGAATCTCCTGCTTTTTCCCATTTCTCCCCGGAGCGGGGTGGGTGCAGTCCTGCAGGGAGAACATGGCAGGAAGGCTGCTTTCAGGGCTCTTTTTCCACGTGGATTTGCAGCTTGGACTGGCGTCACCTGGCTTTCCCCACGCTCCCTCCCGAGCTGGCATGCTGGTGCCTGGCTGGGCTGCACTCCTTGGGCAGAGCTGAGGAGGAGGTGGAAAGCAGCCTGTGGAAAAGCAGTGGGAAGCGAAGCGGGCCATGCCGATGGCAGCAGGAGGGATGGTGATGGCACAGCGGGGAGTTCCCACAGCAACCACTTCACCGGCAGCACCCAGCAGGCAGAGCCTGCTGCCAAGCGCGGCAGGAAAGCGTGAAAGAAAGGTTACAAACTTCAAACAGACTCCCCCCCGGTTGCCGTTAGGTGTGATTTAGACCCCCTTACTTAGAAGCCATGACCCCTGAGCTAAGCCATCCCTTGGGCTGCTCTCAGACCGCGTAGGCACCACAGATCTGCTCTTAAAGCCCAGGTTTCACATCAGTTGTCCTGCCAGTGCCAGAGGAAATCTGGAAGCTTCACTGCTGTCCTTGTCCCCACAGCATTTTCATGAGTTTCAAAAGGGTGGTTATACCTTAGAGTCGGTCATTACACCAAAAAAAGGAAATTCACTTAAAATAAATTTTGTTATGTTTGCATTTCACAATGAATGTAAATTTGCACCAGAATTGATGTGGAATGAGACTTACAAGTGTGTTGGTACAAGCCTGCACATGAGGCAGTCACAGATGATTGATACAATGACTGATACTATAATTTAGCTTTTTATGCAGTTTAAATGAGCACTCAATTCTGTACCCTTTAATCACAAAGTGCCATTTCATCTCAGGAGTAGCCAGCTGTAGTTCAATAAAAGAAAGACTGCCCAACAGGAATGGGCAAAGTAGGCCTCAAAAAAAACCCAGATCAAAAACATTGTTTGAAAAATTAAATATTAATATGGGCAAGGTTTCCAACTAAATGTTTCCTTTGGTATTTGTTCAAGTGAATGTTATACCTCTAGTGGCAGGAGAAGTGAATTATTTAGCATAATGACGATGGAAAATTCAGACTACAGTTAAGTAGTTTCTACATCTTGGCTATAGGTACATACATAGAAAAATGCATGTCATTTTTGAAAAATGAAATCTTAAATCCCCCTGTCTGCAATTCACTCTGCAATTCAGACCCTGAAAGCCAAGCAAGAGACGTGAGGAGGCCTTTCCAAGTTAAATACAGTAATTTGTCCAAGTAAAATGACAGAACACAGGCTCCCACACAGTATTGGGATGCATCTGTGGCTTCTGCTGAAGTTACCAGATCTGGTCATTACCTCCCCTCAGAAGAAAGCTTATTATAAAAATGCTAATGTACAACCCATCCCTGCAGGCACAAGGGAAGGCAAACTGCAGGTTACAGCTGCTGCTCTGGGAGAGAGGCTCACAGCAAGACTGGTTCAGGCTGTGACAGTACTGGGAGTCAGTCGGTGGACATGTGTCTCCTCCCAGATCCAGCTGTGTTGACAGCACAGTCCTCCCCCAGTCTGCCCAGAGGCTGGTGAGCATTGCCCAGCAATAGGTTACCACCCCTCTGATCTGGATATACTTGTTTGAGCAGTCCCTAACCTATTTCAGCGAAAATCAGCTGGGCCAGCAAACTCATATTATTGAAAATGTTAGGCTATGGTTGCACAGACATTTTTTCTTGCCTGCAAAGGAAGCTCCAGCTACTTCTAGTCTCCTAATCTTTGGCTACACTTTGCTTCTGCATCCCCCACTTCAGGGGTCTATGCACTATTTTGTCTATTTTTATAAACCTAAGTCATTTTTGCGGTTTTTTTTTAAGTTGGATTCCCCCACTCCCCGATTCACTTAACTGTGCCAACACAACAGAGGAGATGGTGAGAGGTCAGAAAAAATGTCCCAGCGGTCTCTACATGAAATTTGTCTTCAGGATAAATGTCTTGAGGAAACCATGGTCTATACTGCCTAATCCCCTTCAGAATTTGGCCTTTGGTAAACTACATGACTCGAGTTATTTTACAGTCACAGAAACAATGATCTCAGTCTCTTGTTAGTGTCACACTCTTCAGATCCACCAAATTCAGTAGGGTCTCCATAATCAAAGGGTTGTTTTGGCCTGGGCCCTCGTGTAAGTAATTCAGGATGTGGCTGTTGCTGAGTTGCACCCTCCCATACACAATTTGGAATATGCCCAAGGCAGGTTGCTTCTAATGCCTGGAGTAAAATGGGTCACTGTAATACCAGATGAAGAAATAAACCCTAACCACTGTGTGTGCAAATCAGGCACAGGTAGGATCTGTGCTGATGGTGTCCTCTTTGAGCCAGTGCACATAGATTATCTGCATTCTAAGCTTCTCACTGGTGGCAGCAAAGCTCAAATCTAGAATTTTTTGAATTTCCAGGTCAGAGATCAAGTCCAGCCCAGTTGCCTCCCAGGCCTCTCTTTTCTGCAGCATGTTTGCAACTTACCAGAGGCTGCATGAGACCATCTGCTTAGCAGCAACAACAGTTCCTTGTTCTTGACTTCTATCCTCTTCAAATCCCTTGTCATGGTCCTGCTGACCATAATAAGGAACAAGTCCAGCAGGAAGGATGAGTGTTCTCTGGAGTAACCCCCAGCAGAACTCCATGAGGGAGCAGGGAGCCTGCCTTGGCGCCATGCTCAAGAAACAGAGCGTGCAGTGTGGAGAGCCCTTCAGAGAGCGGCCAGGATCAGAGGGAGAAGGGCAAACGGTACCTGCTTTTAACAACAAATCCAAATATCATTTGCTGAGGCGATAGCAAAGCTGCCCTGCCTCTCCCCCAACCAGCTGCACAAAGACTCAGCAAGTCACAAATGTAGAACATTTGTGCAGCCGAGGTGCAAAATGGATCGTATTAAGTGAAGCTTTTAATAAGATTTTGATAACAATGATTTTTATGTTAATCTCCAAAGAGTTTGCTTTTGTAACATATAACTGATAAGCATATAATCTAGTTTTAATTTAATCTCTGCAGGTGTTTCCCAATGGTAAATGTTAAATTTTTATTGCTTCCTTAGGCAGTAATAATAGGGGAAATGTCTGTAGGGCTCCCACCATCCATTTGTATGCAGATAGCATCATATTTTATAATAGCTGTAAATCTGACAGGATAGACTCTTACTGTTGAGATGATATTATAAATATGTGTCAACACCGAATAAACATCTTTGAAAGGAAAATAAAATAGAGATGTTATTAGAGGTCTAATGAAACAACCATAACTGCTTATTTATAAGAGATGTATGTGCACATCCTTGGAAAAAACTAGAGCCCATGCTGGGTTTGCAGCTTTCCAATGAGCAGGACCCAGAGATTCTCAGCAGGGTCCTGCCGACAACGCAGAAATAGATCCAACACTTCATAAAGATGATGACTGTCTATAAACCTCTAACTGTTTGTTGTCTCTGAGGTTTCAAAGTGATTATAAATACCTCAGTGTCTAAGACTCAATTATGGCTTCTCTTATACAGCTGAGGGAGCACAGCACGTCAGGAGCTCCCACACCAAGAACCATAAGACACCTAGTACAAGGAAGTAAACCCTGATACCTGTCTGAAGTGTAATGCAAACACATTTTGGGCAAAATTCACTCAGTACCAGACCTGAGAGGGACTTGATCCTTTAAATCTTATACTGGCCTTATTTGCTGAGCATGCACAAAACCTGCTCTTGTTTACATTTAGTGTTTTAAAGACAGCTACACTTTAGGCTATATTTTACCCAAATCATTTTGTCTGTTCTGCAGCAAATGTGGCTCTCTGGCATGCTGTGCTCACAGTGTCCACAGGCACATCCTCAGAGAGCTGAGCTAAAGGACTTCTAAAGTGGAAGTGGCTTGGCTCTGGCCAGTGGGGAGCACGGGCAGGGAGAGCTTCGAGCTGTCTTCACTCTCCTGTATAGGCATGCCCAGAAAGGGATTACACTTTAACAGAGGTCTAGATATTTCCTCAACGGTGCTTAGATATGTGGCTCCCAAGGTCCACATCATTAGTCATAAAAGCAAACAGTCTAACCTCTGACACGAAAAATACACACTAGTACGTCTAAGTCCCTGGTGACAGGGAATGGGAATACAGCACGCTGCCAAGGAAGGGGGGGGGGGGATTTGAAAAGCTGCCACATAAGCAAGTAAAAAAACCCCTTTTACTGGTAAATTAAAGTTACAAGAACAGCTTGGACAATTTAAGTTGAGCAATTCTTGCTTATGTTATAAGTCAGAACATGTATGCTGCTTTAAGGTGGTAGTTTGAATGCAGCATTTTGTTTCTTCTGATGGTCTTTTAATGTGAAAAAAGTATCTTTTATGAAGACTTAGTTTTATAAATTGGTATTAATTAGAAAGAAAATTCAAATCATCTTCTGCAGAAAGACAAGATAAAAACAACACAACATGGGCGTGAATGGAAAAGCAGATACGTCATTTGAAAGAAAGCAAATGCGTCATTTCCTGAGTGTCTTCAAAGCCTAAGAAGATCAGCCATGTTGTGCCATGGAGAAGGAAACTATCACATTAAGAATATTCATTATTAAGAACTAAATGCATTACGAGCTGTTGGTAAGATTCAGATATATAAAATGTTGTGGTCACTCATTCTTTTCCTATCAGACTTCGTAAAAATACAATTCATTCTGTGTAACTGCTTCAGACTGAGGATTCATTAGAGGAGGTCCCTGATGAAGTGTTTGCAGTCAGACTCTCCAACTGCACAACCACCACACATGTGCCAATGTTCCAGGCCCACTGGGACAGTGCTAAACACAGAACCCTCTGCCATACCCTCTACACCTAAATAATACACCATGTTCTTATGCCATGGCAGATAAGTGGAATTTTTTGCTAATCAGTTATGAAAAATTACAGGAATCAGGCATAATGCTGTGTTTTTCATAACTTAAGAAAATCTTCTCCATGATAAATGAGTTGTGAATCTCCCGTATGAAGTATTTAAACAGATGGATAATCACCACAGCAACCAAAACCACCACAGAGTCATTCAGGAGCATTCCCTATCTGCACACTCCACTCTCAGGTTTCGTGCTGTAAGGAGGCAATATTTTATGTAACAGGAGACTAGCCAACGCTTTTAGGTAACTCATAGTGATTTCCAAGGTATGTAAAAAAAGCAGAGGACCAAACATTAGCCACAGGGACAGCGTTTTTTTACACTTCAAATCACATTTAAGCTGACCTGACAAACTTGTTGCAGATTTTTTGCTGCATCTTATGTCTCTGCTCCTTTGCATCTGTATTTGTCATCTTCTCCATCCACATTTTCTCCTCTCATCTTTTCCCTGCTCTACCAGCATCATAACAAGGACTGCAACCTCAATCTTCCTATGATCCCAGAAATAATTAATTACTCGGGCAGAAAAAAGCAGCCCAGTAAGGAGAAAGAGAAAGAAACAATAACCTAATGATACAGGAGAGAACTTCCCACAGATCTGAGATAATCCCAGTCACCGCCACACAAGGCAGCAGTCTCCATCTCCCACGGCGCAGCTGAGCACCTTCCCACAGCACACGGAATGTGGGCACCCTGCACGAATCCTCGAATCCTCTCCATCATTTTCCATCCCCCTGAGGCAGTTGAGCCTTGCTGCGAGGCAGGAGAAGAGCAGTGGGATGGTGCCAAGCCAGGTTTTGTGTGTGCCCTAAACCAAACAGCTCTGGGATATTTTAGCACATGTCAGTGCTGGTTCAACAGTGATGGCACACACGTACCTTTAGGAATGTCTGGGATGGGCAGAATCTCTCCCAAGGGCACGTTACTTATCAGGGACGGGGGTTTGTGCTCTCTGAAGTAACAGGCACCAGCAGCAAGGACAGAACACCGCTGACTCCTACTCACACACATACAGGTTTTCACACTGAATCTGAGTTAACACAGGGCTTTTAAAATCACAAAATAACCTGGAAACAAGCTGCAGTGATAGATGGGTGGGAGAGGAAGGAGACCAGCATGAGTCCTGATTTTCAACAGGTGTATGCAAACGTTATTAAATATGTGGCAGAACAAAGCTGGATCCTGGGAAACTTGCAGAGGAAGACATTAAACCTGCTTTTAGAGAGTCTGAACTTTCTTTTTAAATGAGCTGGATGAACTGAAAAATATCTAATGTGGCTAATTATTGTGCTTCTAAGCCCAGTCCTTTTAAATTATGTTTTTTCTAATTTGATCATTCTATTTGTTATTAATTTGAATATCTCTGAAACATGTTTATGTCTGCCACTTGTCCTGAGACAGACTTCCAAAATCAGGAACACCCTGCATTTAATATCCAGTAAAAACATAATAATTTTCTGAATGTATCCTGAGGG
>JAYRBT010000156.1:7134877-7173243 GCA_036023395.1 Myiotriccus ornatus
CAGACTTCCAAAATCAGGAACACCCTGCATTTAATATCCAGTAAAAACATAATAATTTTCTGAATGTATCCTGAGGGACTGAAGTCTGGTAGTCCATTTAAAAACAAGAATCCCAGTTTATTTTTAAACATGTTAAAATCTGAATATAGAATATAGAATATAGAATATAGAAACATTATTTCTATATGTAATAATTTAACAATATTATGTAATTTGTGAATTCTTAATGAACTACTAGCAACCACTAGATCTGCAGAAAAAGGTAGGTGATAATATACACAACTTGGCTAAATTAGAAAATACATTGTTCAGAATTTCTTTATTTAATGTCTTCCACGACTTTAAATAGACAAAATGTGTTGCTTCCTGTCCTGGATTGTTTCATGGTATTATTGTGAAACATTCATGGCTGCTGTGTTTATTTCACCACGGATGTGAGTTCATTTCACTGGTGGGTAAAGCCTGGTTATGGGTAAAAGATTTTGCAATCCTGCTGACTGGATGTCTCAATATAAATCTTAATTATCCACCTGACTTGCAATGAAAACATTCTGCTGCATTAATAATCTTAAAATTGGGGATGATATCGGGTGATGATTACGCATGGGTTTGTTTTTATTATACAGGGCTTAAAAGCCGAAGCTGGGAAGAAAAGGAAGATGATATAGTGGATAACGCATAAAATGAGCTGAAGTCCACAACTAGTTTAATTTAGTGAAAACACAGTAAGTAAATAAGAGGAATAGGGAACAAAGGTAACAGGATGAGAAGCTGTTTACAGGGACAGCGTGCCCCACTTAAGGGGTGCTGCTGTAGGGTCACGCAGGTACGACTGAGCTGTCAATACTTCGACTGTGATTCACGCCGGGTGAGACACCGACCCTTCCCCGGCGGGATGTGCAGGCGACGGGCAGCGCCGGGGGCGGCCGGAGCTCCGGAGCCGCAACCCCGGGAAGGAAACACGGCGGCCCCGAGGAGCCGGGAGAGGGGAGGAACCCCTCCAGGACGGGTCAGACCTCAAGAACCGTTGAGATGAGGTAAATTACTATTAAAGAAACACCTTCCCGCAGGTGAGGAGGGCCGGGCCGGCCGCACACCCCGCGCTGCCCGCGGAGCCCACGGGGCTGGCCGGGAGGGCGGCGGGGGACGCTGCGACAGCAGCCGCGGTGCCGGGGCAGCACCGAGGGGCAGCACCGAGGGGCAGCAGCGAGGGGCAGCAGCGAGAGCGGCCCGCACACCCCGCCCGCGGGGAGCCCCGGCATGGCGGCGGGGGCGGGCGGCGGGCGGGGCGGTGACGCGGCGGCGGCGGCCGGTCGGTCCCGGCAGCCCCAGCGCTGCCCGCAGTGACGGGCGGACAAAGGGGCGCCGCGCCAGCCCCACCGAGCGGCCCCGGGCGGGTGAGTCGGGCCGGGGGGGCCGCACCGGGTACGGGGCGGGGGCGGCGGAGCCCAGGGAGACCCCCGCGCTGCCTTGTCCTGCGCTGTCCCGTCCCGTCCTGCCCTGTCGCGGGCGGGCGGCCCCGCGGGCCGGGCCTGCCTTGCCCGCCCTCGGCGGCGGCCCCGGGCCCGGCGGGGCCGCGATGGGGAGCGGGGCGGCGGCCGGGCTGGGGCCGCTCCCCCGCGGGGCCGGGGGTCTCTCAGGGGGCGGCGGTGCGGGGGAAGGTGCCGGGCAGGGCTGCGGGGCGGGTCCCGCCCGGGCCGTGCGGGGGTGCCGGGCAGGGCCGGCTGCGGGAGCCGCCGCTATCGCGCAGCTGCCTCAGCCCCGGCCGCTGCTGCCGCTCCTCGCTGGAGAACAAAGAGGATCAATTAGGAGTGTGCAATTACCGCCGTGCCCTGCCGGCGGTACGAGCAGATCGGAACGCCTTTGCCCCCGCCGCTCTCCCGGGGAAGAGTGTTTGGCGTTTCGGGGACACGGACGTGCTAATGAGCACAACAAACGTTTGAAAAGCAGACGGTTTAGTGCATTAAACACAACCTGAAAGTGAGAAAATAGAGACTAAAGTGAGAAAATAGAGACTAAGGCAGATGTGCCCTTGAAAGTGTTCCCTAGGATTTTTCTGAGCCGGCATGGATCTGAAGCAGTGCACAGCTGTTATTTCATTTTTTACTGCTATCGCATGCCTCTTACTTGCGTTTGTGTATTTCTTTTTGTTAGTCACCTCTTCAGCGTTCAAAAAAAGAAACGACAGAATAGTGTGGTCCTAATAAATTTTGCTGTCAGTATCAGCATGATTTATGCATGTTGTAGTCATCCATGCTAATAGGTAACGCTCCGAGACTATTTCATTTTACAGCATCCTGGAGACATTTACTAATTAGATTTCTCATCACCCCGTGAGAGGGTAAACAGTAGCACCTTTGCAAAGTATCAGAGCAGTTCTGCCAGTTCAAATGGGACCGTCCACCTACTGAAATCCTTTGCAGAACCTGTGCCTTCGTAGATCAGCAAATTCAGGTGAGGTTAACCAACTTGCTCAAGGTCATGGAGTGTCGGTGACAGAGTTAGCAATAATGGAATCCAGCCATCCTGGCTGCTGGGTCTTTTGCTCTCCTGTTGGGTGACTCTCCCAGATAATTGCAGGTAGTTTAAACATTGTTTTGCGTAAGCACACGTTGAGGCCTTCAAAACATTTTGGAGAAACAAAATGCTAATGGGTCAGCTTCAGATCCCATGCACCACTTGCATGTGTCTCAGAATGATTGCTCAGCTTGACACAGGAGGGAATTTTGAAGAAGACTTGGTGGTTTATTTTGTAAATAGGCGCTCAAAAGTCATCAGTTTTACTGAGTAGGTAGTGTAGAAAAGCTCGTGTAGATTAAGGGGGTAGATCATGAGAGGTAACAAACATAGATTACAATGTAATTAAACAATTTTTAAAAGAAGAGTGTGGACACTATGACTGTAAAGAGGTTTTCTTCTGAATAAAGTGTTTACCCGATGACATTCTACAGTTATTTGGAGTTATTAGGAAGAAAAACAACCAACAAATGCTCTGAGAAGCCATGGTGATGAGGCTGGGAATAAAAAACTTCCTCAGCTGGTTTGTTTATTCAGCAGATACTTGTTAAGTAAAAGCAAATCACGATCAGGGTTATTTCCGACCCTGGAGAGAAGTTATGTTTCACTTCATGTTTTTCTCTGTCGAGTTAAATTTATGAAGAAAGGGATTTCAAAGGAAACGCTGGCAGATCTGTGCTATTGTGACACCAGCAGTATATATTTAGTAACTTCAGGGAGGAAAGATCCTTATTGTGCTGAGAAAATGCCAGCGACAACTGTTTGTCTGGACTTCAGAGAGCACTGGGAAGTGAACTGCTGTTGTTCAGGTGTTACACGCTGGCCTGTGTCCTGTAACCAGCGTTACCTTTGACAGATCCCTGCTCCTACAGGAACTTCATCAGCAGTGCTGAGAGAAGCCCATCTGTGCAGTGCAGGTCACGGAGCTGAGACCACAGATCCAGGGTTGGTACAGATTTATGTTGGGCGAGTAATCGTGGTGACTGTTGACCACAAAATGTAGTGGTCACGGTGCAGAAGAGAGGCCGCTGAGTTTCTTTTGAATGAACTGGCTGGGCTGCGTGACCTTATTCTGAGCGTGAGAGCTGCTGTGGGGTTAGTCTGGGCAGGGAGGTTGTGGAGATACACGTTCACTCTGTAAAAGTGTTCACAGTTTCTTGTTGATGCAGAAGGTGTGGTGTTATCAAGACTAAACTGTCATGTCTCCCCAGCATGTGTGTGGTTTATAAATCAGTCTTTGGGAAAAGTGCTTTTGCTGATGTTGCTTGGTGAGATGTCCCAGCAAGGTGACTTCTAAGCTAAAACTGTTGTCTCAAAAAGGAAAAAGGATGCTGGTTGCTTGCTTAGGAATTCATAAATTTATATTCTGAATGACACTGCTATGTCAGCAAACATGTCTATTGTAGGCCTGGGTTTGCCAGATGTTCCTTTTGCCAGTTCGGGCGGTAACTCCTCGTGCAGCCAAGTTAAATAAGAAAAGGAAGCAATAACGGGATATACTTTTTAAAGATTGGTGGCTTTCCGTGTGCAGGTTGTGGAATCGTGGGAGGTTTGCACGCTGTTTTCAATGGATGTGTGAGAAAAATGAGCTTGTTGATAGGCTTAGTGATCCATTCCTCCACTGATACTGTCATTTGTGGGGTTTTGGACACTAAACACTTGCCACTGGCTGAGCTGAAGAAACTGGAGATGTGGTATGAAGCCAGGAATTGGAATGAAACACGTACAGAGTTTCAATAAAAAACTAAAGCATCAAAATAATATTGATTATTATAAATAATATTTAAATCTTTTATTAAATATTGTCACTTAAGATATGTAGCAGTAGCTCGCTGTTGGTTGTATGGTTGTTTGAAACATTTATTCAGAAAAAATCCCTTTTGTTAATGCAAAAATTGCCTGTATTTCTTTTACACACAATGTACACAGTGCACATATGTATGACACCCAAAAGATTCCAATGTACTCTTACTGCATGCTGTATTGAGCTAATTTTGGTTAAAAAAAATTAAATAATTCTTAATCTTCTGCCTATGAGAAGCATCAAAAGAAGTTATTTTGTATTTCTACTTGCTGGCAGTTTTTCCACATTAGCTCTTCATGTAGTCCTGATATGTTTGAATGGAACAATGAACCTCACTATGCAATAGTACATAAAGTTGTTAAAGAAATAATGCTTACACTTGCTGTACAAGAGTTTGTTGATTCTTCTGAAACAAAAGGGATTCACCAGAATTCTAAGAAGTACTTACAGAGCCATTTCTTTTTCCAGTCTTTTCTTAATAAGGTAACAGAACATTAGCTTGGAACACTATCATTGGGGATTTGTTTTCAGAATATTATTAGTAGCATTTCGATGAAGTGCAAACAAACTTGTACTCTGAAAAGAAACTGGATCTTGGGGAAAGACATTCCAGTGAGATCCGTGAATTTAAATTCTACAGGGTTAAATTGCTGTTTTAATAAATAAATAAATTTAAAAGCTTAATTTGTGAATAAGAATCAGAACCTGTAAATCTGATGGTGTGACAGATACACTCCAGTAAACACATGAACCTGTGTCATGTTTCAAATATGAAACCTGTATCTGATGCTTGGAAATGTGATCATGATGATGTTTAGAATGCAGAAATAAGCATTTGATTTTGATTGTTCATAACATTTGGGCTATTCACTGCTAGAAAGCTCAGAAACTAAGTTTTTTAAGGTGCAGTGAAACCAGTTTATAGGACTGGAGAACAGCTGAAATGTACCTTGTTTATAAAGCTTCACTGGAAGTGGAAATGACAGCTAATGAGTCAGTAGGAACTTTTTGTTCTTTTAATATTTTCTACTGTAAAGTTAACATCAAAGGACACCTTCAGTTTGATAATTAACCTACAAGAGCTGCAGTAAAATATGACGTTCTTGGGGGGCGGGAGAAGACTTTGTTCTGTCTGTCATGTGTCAAGTCAGTGGTATGTGTGCTGAGGAGTTAGGCCTTAATTTTATTTTATGAATTACATTTGGGATTGTTGCTTGATTGGGTCATGAGTTCTGGTCTTAGTTCTGGAATGTCACTCAAAATAAAACAAAACTGTGCAGGTGGCAGAAGGGGAATTGCAATGGTTGTACTTTGATTGGAGGCAGTGGGGGCAGAAAACCTGTTGTCTTTTTTAATCAAATAGTAAATCCCAGATCTGTTTGGTGTTGAGCATCCCAGTTATTTTTCAATTCATTGCCTGTAACTACCATGCAGTTGTAACAGGAGTTTAGTTTAAACACACCAAGAAGGTGTTCCCCATTCCTTTGCTCTGAATTTCTGGGATTTGTCATACCTGGCTGCCTGGGTGAGCAGATACCTAGGCTGTTATTCCTCATCCAGGGAAGTCATCCCTCTGGAGAGGTTTCTGCCTGAACAGTGACTCCTACTTCTGTCATGTTTCCTCATTTCTGCTCTGGTTTTTCTGAAGTGTTGGTGTGCTGAGACATGGGACATGGGATGGGATCTCTTTTTGTTATTGTTGTTTGGCTTGTGTTGCAAAGAGCCAGTATCAGCAGCAGTCACAGACTGGGACCCCAAATGCTGCCATGATACACTGAAGAGGTGCTTATCCATTTGTTTTATAGCAGTTTGTTAAAAAAATGGAAACACAATGCAAATATGTTTTGTGTATCAGTATTTTTGAAGGACCATAAGTAGAGGTAGATTCATAATCAAGCATCACATTTTATATTTTTACACCTTTGTTGACTGCCTCAGTTTAGTATAGACTTACGGAAATAATCTTCTTGCCTTTTCTCTTTTTTTCCCATTTTTTCCTTTAGAATTGCCAAAATGCTTTGGAATTCTTAAACGATTCAAAAACTGAAGTCTCTGAGGATTCAAAATCATAAGAACACAAGAAGCAGCAAGGAGGATTCAGTGCCAATGCAGCAACAAAAAAGACAGCCAGAGTTAGTGGAAGGAAATCTTCCTGTTTTTGTTTTTCCTACAGAACTTATATTTTATGCAGATGACCAGTCAACACACAAGCAGGTGTTGACTCTATATAACCCCTATGAGTTTGCCTTAAAATTCAAAGGTGGGTTTCTTAGGTTAAGTTCTGTTTCAGGGTTAGTTGGTGATCTTGAACAGTCCAATTATAATTCATGTAACAAATCATATCTGTGACAAAACCAAACTTGTGTCTCTACATGTACCTGTTGATGAAGTTGGTGAGGTATTAATTCATGATTTGTTACCACTCCTGTCCTTGTCATTGCAGTTCTTTGTACAACCCCAAATAAATATGCGGTGGTTGATGCTACTGGTGCAGTGAAGCCTCAGTGCTGTGTTGATATGTAAGTAAAAGTTGTTTGGTTTTTTTTCTAATATACATTTTATTATCTTAATTTCTTTTATTATTTAAGAGGTAGTAAATGTCAGCATGCATATAAAATATAACTTGGATAAAGTTGTAATATTTTCCTAATCTCCTGTATACTTGTGGCTGTCTGGTTTTTGCTGTTCTTTCACTCTAGGGCAGAGGTATTACAATATTCTTTAATTTTGTCTTTGGGCATAAATAAATTGCCAGTAAATGCATCCTGTAGTGGAGTTTGTAAACCAGCAGTGAGAGTAATCTGAGCCTCCTCTGAGTACCTTTTTGTAAGAAATAACAAGAAAAGCAAGACCCCCAGGGCTGGGATTTCTTTGTGAGAAATACTTGTTTGCAGATTGGCAAAATGGAAATGTATGCAGTTCTACTGAGCACGTTTTCCTGGGCCATGTTTAATTAAGGTACTCTTGCCTACCTTTCACCCTGACCACCCTTCCCATTCTCAGAGCTCTGTGTCTCCCCTCTGCTTGCTCCTCCTGTCAGGTCCCAACCCAATAACTGAGAAAATAAGGAGGCTGGTCAAGTGACCACAGTAATGAACAGGGTCTGCAGGCTCTGTAATTTGGAGTAGAGTAGGTGTATAAGCTAAAATAGACCGACTTTTTTTGTCTTGCATTTGCCACATTATTTCTGTGCTGATGTACAGATACAGCTGAAGAGAGTGTGAGGTGCTTGAAAGAGTAGACTGAGCTTTTTGAATAGAAATTTTCCAAACTGTAAAACACCTTCTGGCATCTCTGCCTAACAAATGGCTGTACACAGAAACCCCCACAACTGAATGAACTGTCTTTTGTCAGACAAATAATACCATGCTTGGGGAATGGCTCTTTCCTGTAGACTGTTTTCCTTAAGTGTAATTTGAAAAATTCCAAGGACTCACCAAATAAAAAGGAAATTTAAAACATGAAACTAAAAAGTTTCAGTGGGTAGGGGCAACAGTGTTAGAAATGGAACAAAATGAGTCAGAATAGACCACTGTATCAGTGAACTGTTGAGGTCTTTAGCAGACTTTAACCAAATACAATCAAGCTTGCGTAATTCTAAAACAAATGTCTTTTATTAAATAAAGGAAAATAAGACATGCACAGGTTTCAAGGGGATTTTTTTGTGCAGGAAAACCCCCATCCCATTCCAGTGGTTGCTGTCTCAGGGCAGTGTTTACTGCTAGGATATGAGCAGTACTATGCAAGTGTGGCCATTTGCCAGATAAACAGATATTCTACAGAGCTTCCAATTATGCAATGATCTCTAAAAAGAAACAGGAGAATGTATCTGTTTATAAGGGTCTGCAGAAAATATCTCTTTGCTTGGCAGCAGATACATGTTATCCCAGCACGGTGTTATGTAAAGATTCTGTTTAGCTTGGTAGTTAGTACCATGATACTAAGAGTGGAAACACCAATGTAAAGGAAGTGTTAAAGGAAGAAATCAGTTGATCTGCTGTGCTGATATGCTGAGAGCTGTATGAATTAGGGTTGTCAGAGGGGAAAAAGCTTTTTGTTTTAGTGAAGACAGTTGCCCAGCCAACACTTGACTTGCTGAAAGGCTGTCATAAGCACACTCATTTGCCTCTAAAGTGACGTAAAACTCAGTATATCACTGCAGCCTTCTTGCTGGGGGGATGACTTGGTCTCTGTTTCTGTGATGAATAGTCTATTCAAACTAGATACCAGTTGCAGGCACTGGCTATGTGCTAATGCTTGTCGATATCTTGATGTGATACAGTTCCTTTAAATGAAGACTGAAACACAAAAATCCATCCCTTCCTCGAAGCAATTTTGAAACTACTATGCTGTGTTACTAAGGGTGCAGTCATTTTTTTCCCCTCATGAGATGGCAGCCCTCTTGAAACCAAATCACTTATTTGTAGGTATTTTTTTTTCAGATTAGCTACTGTTATCTTAGAAACTTAGAATAACCTTTCACAAAAAATATTTGGAGAAATAATTGAAATCCTTATTAAACCCAAGAGCTGATGCCATTTCAGACCTAAATGTTCGAGCTTTTTAATGCTAGATACATATTTTCATGATGAATCACAAATGCAGAGAGGAGGCAGTTGAGCAGAGCACTGCTCAGAGGTCTGTTTTGCCTTTGATCAGTGCTATTTTAAAACTGTGCCTTTTATAGGTTCCAAACATGCTCATAATGGTGGGTTTCTGATTTTGAAAATCCCTAGCTGACTCTTGTCCACAAAAGGAATGAGTTTTTCTTCTGAGAATGTGGAATTGTAAAGCTTTGAGCCTGGTTTCCTCAAAAAGCTGAACTTCAGCTTGCCAAACACCTGTCCAAGTGTTTGACAGCCCTACTTTACTTCTTTCCTTCCCTGTCCACTCCAGTCCCCTCATACCTTTTCAAATCATTGGCCAGCATCAAAAACTTCAGTAAATTGATGTTTCATCAGTTGGCAGCTCAGCCTCAGACTGAGGCAAAGGGGGGTTGAGATTAAGAATTAATTGTTCTTTTTTGGAGCTTTTTATATATTTGGGAAATACGGAGGGGAGAGAGAAGGCAGGCAAGATCAAATCTTCAAGAACACTGAGTGATGGAGAAGGTAATGGGGATCTGGATTACTGGAGTTTATCTGTGCATGGGGGAAAGAGGACAAACTTAGTGCTATAGGATATAATTCCATACATGCTTCTTATTAGTTGATCTGTTTGAAAATGTTGTTTTTCTCTGCAGTGTGATTCGTCACAGAGATGTTCGGGCTGCTTACTATGGTGTGATAGATAAATTCCGTCTACAAGTGTCTGAGCAGAGCCAGAGGAAAGCATTAGGGAAAAAGGAGATTATTGCTACTCTGCTTCCATCTGCAAAGGAACAACAACAACAAAAGGAAGAGGAGGAAAAACGAATAAAAGAACACCTGGCTGAAAGTGTCTTTTTTGAGCAGACTTTGTGTCAACCAGGTAGCTGAAGTCTTTTACCCCTCCTGTCTTCTGAATCAGTTTTGAATAACTCAAGTTACTAGAAAGACTAAAATATTTTTTAAATATAGGCTAAAATAAATTTGAAAGGAATTCTTTTTACTTACCTGTAAGACTGCTGTCTTTATCACTGGGGGATGACAGTACCCAAGAACCCAAACTGGCTATTCTGTTTATGCTTGATCAATCAATACCCTTTGCTGCCCTGTGTTTGCATGTCATACCTTGGAGAGAGCATCCTCCCTTCCTCTGGAGCAGGAGTTCTGGTACAGCCAATGGGAATTTATCTGCCAAAGCATGGTAGTTATTTTTCCCCTTGGGCTCTTTCAGAACATATGCCCCTTCTGAGTTTGTTCCAAACCCGTAATCCCCCATTTCCTGATGAGCAGGAAATATTGCCAAAACATCTTCTGAAGTGCTCCTTGTTCTGCGCCCTCTGCTTTGTCTGTCCCACAAGAACAGAAGAGCACAGTTGGGAGCTGAAAACTCTGCTTGTTTCATACATGAGGAAGTAAATCAACAGTCTTGGGCAAAACCTGGGCCAAACAGTTAAATTGAAGGGGTAGAATAAAAAGTATCGAGTTTTACCTGAATTGAATCTAAACTGATTCTTGACAGCATACAGTCCTGTTAGTTTTACTGATTTATATTGTTATGTTCTTGTCACTGTTTGATTTTTCATTACAGCAACAAAAATCAATTCCAGAAAATAGATGAACCTTATTGAGGGTGCTCCTATTGTTAAAGCAAACCTGTTTCCCTACTTATACAGAGTTTGTTGGCTGGTGAAATACCTTTTACTAAAGAAAACCCTGATGATAGATATTAGTAAGATACACGGTTAAAGCAAACCTGCAAAGATCTCTCGACTCACAGAACAAAATGTTACTGTGATAGTTGTTCCAGGACAGAGGGTTTGAACAATCTGATACTGGTCTTAATCCAAGTGCTACTTCTCTGCTTAAAAACCTTGTTGATCACATTATATTGCTTACAGAAAAGCAGTAAACAAAGTGACTGCAGTCTTTGCATGTAACCTGCAACCTGGAAATAACAGATTTATGGAGTTGAAATAGTGCACATATTGCTGATCACTGAGGATAGAAAAAAAATCATAAAAACATTGGCTAATTTCCAGTGGGACTTAAGGATTTGGGTGGAGGTATTCAGTTAACATGTTAACAGCTCTTTTCAAAGATGACACAGTGGGCCTTTGAGTAGGTTCCAGCTGTTGAAGTGCAGCGCAATAAAGGGTATGAAGGACTCTTTATTGTCTGTGGTTTGCATTTCCTTATTCTGGTGAGACTGGATGTCAGGGTGGTTCACTCTCACGGTTTTTAAGGAAGGTTCAAATTTTTCTGATTTGTGGCATCTAAACTGGTTCTGTTGGGTGCAGCCCTTGAATCCTCTAAAGAAAGAAGGGGAACTCATCTGGCCCAAGAACCTGTGCTCTTGCTGTAGCCAGGTTTTGCTCAGGAGGTGTAAGCAGTTACCTGCATGTGCAGCTCTTTTGGGTGATCTTTCCTAATTGATTACTAATCACTGAAGGAACATATGAAGGAGTGCAGTGAGGATGCATGGGGAAATGTCAGGCATTGCTGAGACACTCACCTGTCCTGAGTGTATGTGTATAGCTATAGCATAGCTGGGCCTGGCAGGCTCTGCTCCTCCAGAAGGAAGGCGTTTAGGAAGTCATGTGAAAACAAATCCCAGCATCAGAACAGGGAGCAGCCTCCCCCACTGCAAAATGCAGAATGTTTAGAAGGGTGGGTTTAAGAGTGGTTTTCCACCCCCTCCAAACCGCAGAGGGAAAGGAAGAATCTGAGGGCATTGCAGCTCCAATGCACTGCAAGCGTTTTTGCAGAATATTTAATGTTTCTCTTGGTCAGGTGTTCCTGACAGTTGGTACTGTGTTGCTTTTCCAGAAAACAGAACTGCCTCGTCGGGACCTAGTTTACTAACAGTCTTCCTGGGAGTAGTGTGTGTCGCAGCACTAATGCTACCTACATCGGGGGAAATGGAATCCCTGGTGCCTCTCTACCTCCACTTAAGTGTGAATCAAAAGTTAGTAGCTGCTTATGTTTTAGGTGAGTACTTTGGGGTTTGTAAATGTTCTCTTGCAAATTCTGCGAGTTTGGAAAACTTCAGCTGTGTTTGCCAGTGGCTTCAGAGAACTGGATGGAGACAAAGCACGTTACGTTTTGTTTTGCATCTCCACATATATCTTAATTTGCAGCCATGGTGACAGCAGGGTAAATTAGTTATTATAAGTGTTTTAGACCAGATTTGAGTCAATACTTATTACATACAGGCCTCTACATGTTAATTTTACCTTCATTTGATGATGGGCCAACCACAGTCATCTGCCAACAAAACGGAATGGAACGTCCTGTTTCTTACTCTTGTCTTGCCATAGTTACTCTGTTACAGAACGTAGGGCTCTTGTGTTACTGTTTCTCCCTCCAGCCCCGATGAGCTGGTTTGTAAGGCTCCGTTCTCACTGCCTTCTTGATAAGTAGTCAAAGTGTGTAGCAATAAATTACTGTAAATCCTTTCTAAGAGACCACTACCATCCACAGTTCTTCCTGATTTGTAACTTACTCCTACATTAGCAAGCATAGGTAAGTTGCACATTTCATTTGTTATGACTATTTCTCTATAACTATTTCAGATTTGAAGAACAGTCACACTAAACTCAATTCTCCTGTCCCACTACCTGGCAGAAATGAGGATTTACAGGAAACGAGCTAGGCAGCTTCAAACTGATAGCTAGAGGTGAGGTAGTGATGGGGAAAGGTGCAAGTTCTTGATGGTTCACACACAGTGAGCTGACTTACAGGTCAATCTGCTGAAGCAGTTTGAAATCTCACTTGTGGCTCTTTGCCCAAGCTGATGCTGATGGACTCTCAGGGCCTTACAGTAATCCTCAGTCTGTTTTTATCACTGCTTTTGAAAATTACTCCAGGTTCTGCTGGTGCCAACTACAGTATTAAACCATGTGACTTTATACATTTGCAACAACTGAACCTGTTTCTTGATTCCCTATGAAGTTCTGACAGGTTTTGGTTCCTTTGGTGGCAGTATTTTTAGTGTTCATGGGCAGATTTTTTTTGTGTGCAACTCCTGCTTATGTAGGAAGTCAGTTGCTCTTGAGAAGATGAAACCACTTTCTTCCACAAGGAATTGGATTGTGGAGCATTTAATTGAAAAGGGTTGTTATACCACACCAACTGGGCTATGTGACATTTGAGAAGTATTTGATTTACAGAAATGAGTTAAACCTTTTACTGCCTGAAAGTCCCTGTGCAAGTGGTACAGGCTGTACTGTAAGCACCCTCCAGAAGCCTCTGTTGTTACTCTGCAATGATGGAATTAATCCAAATTAAGGCCTCCAGCAGTTGTGGTAGCACTGGTTGTCTGAGCCAATACAGACCTTAAGAAATAGCTGAACTGTAATTCCTCTTTAATGGATAAAATGCTGATCTGATGGAAGGCAGCACTACAGCTCTGTTCTGTCATGCTTCACAGTCTTCACAGTCTCATAAAGTAAATAATTTAAATCACTATGTAGTGGCAGGAGAGTAAAATAGTCTCAGAAACGTCTTTATTCATGGTGAGATCTGTAGGCTTTAGCTGAGTTCTCTGCAGTGAAAGGCTGTTACATTGACATCATCTGAGCCTGCAAGAAAGTGAGATTGCCCAAGAACTGATAAATTATTATTGTGATGTTACATAAGGTTGGAATTCAAGGAGCCTGGATGTTCTTCCTTTGCCTTGTGCAATATAACCCATGGCTAAGAACTTGCAGATTTGTACTTTTTCCTGTATCAGCACATAATTGAAGTGAACTTTTCAGTGTGTCATGAGTAGGTTTATTAGTCCCATATTTCCTGCTTTCTTCTGTTTTTAATTGTTTTTAACCTCTATCAGAGCAGTTATTTTTTTTTCCTCCCTCTTTAAAGGTCACAACAAAGAGTCTGTTGAAAGCTCTCTCTGCAGACTGACAAGGAAGCTTAACATCTTTGTCTAAAACTAGTCTTTGATCAGTTATTCTGCACAGAGCAGAAAAAAAGCCTTGGAGCCTTCAACTAATCTTCCTTACTGATGATTCAGCATTTGAATGACACTGCCCATAACTGGCCCCCTTGAAAACTGGGGTTTGGCTTCTACTGTTACACTTACCTAAGTCAAAATCTCAGTGTTCAGATTTTCCAGTAGCGAGATCAGTAATTGCTTGGAGTATTTATAGCTTCTTTAACATTCAGTGATTAGATAAACTGCACTTCAGTGTTGGTTTTTGACTACATCAAAACTTGAAGCAATACTTCTAATATTTGAGTGTATGTATAAATGCATTCTGCATGTATTTACACACTTTTACATTGTTTTCTGGGCTGTGACAGGGTAAGCTGCATTTTAAATGTTTTATTCGGTGAAACTGAAGTGTTTAGTTCTTAATTCTTGTCTTTCAGGTCTCATCACCATGGTTATTTTGAGAACATGAGCAGTGAGTTCATAGGATGTCAAACACCTTACTGTATATTCACATCATGAATGTGGACTGCCTTTTACTCCCATTTGGCTCATTAAGATGCTAGCAAAACTGTTCAGTGATTTAAGATACCTTCAGAAGTGTAATATATTTTAACTGTGTATAATAAATGAAAGACTCAAAGCACTTTGCGGTGCTTCTGTAACAGACAGCTATGAAATGTTCAGTGATACCTGTGAAAATAATTTGAAAAACTTTTATATCTACACCTACTGTAAAAAATCCTTATTAAAGCAACATTTGTTATTTTTAGTCTATGTTCACATCAGTGCGTGATCACTATAAAAGCAAACTGTCTTCTGTAAAACGTTCATTTGGTTTGTGGTTGTACCTGCCAAGGCTGGCACATAACACTTCTGTATACAGTCCAGAGGGGTCAGAGTCATGACTGGTCATTGAAGAAAATGAAAAGTTCCATCAGTGAAACTATGAAATAAACCATGAATTTTAGGTGAAGAAGTAATTCTCAAATTTCTTACTTCATCATTACCAATATATCACTGAGTGCTCGTTTTCTTACTCGGGGAAATAATTTCTGCAAGAGCCATTTTGTATCACAATTGTAGACAATAAAAACAAGTTCTGTAATCAGATCCCTCCATTTCTTAGGGATGCATGGAAGTGACATTAACAGAAGTTGAACTCACACTGCACACTAATACAAAATTCACCATTTTTTCTGTTTTAGAGACCAAACTAAGTATAGCAGCAAAGGCATTTCTCTACACAGTCCCTACCGCCACAGCTACCACAGGGACTTCTTTTCTATCAGGAACTCCTGCTCAAATACCAGTTTCATATTTGAGGTGAACATTTATCTTGTTTCATATAACAAGTATTTCCCTTGGTTTGGCATTTCATTCTTGAGATGTTAATTTTAAAAGGGCAGCTATTCTTGCATTTGAATCATACACACAAATCTTTATTCGTAACAAGTCTATAGAATATGCTCTGATATGAATAAAAAATTTGGAAATGAAACCCTTCACCCCCTCATGTTATGGGTCCCTTTTCTGCTTATGCATGGAAGTACAAAAAAAACATGGAAAAAACTGTTTCTTAGAAAAAAAAAAGGAGAAAGAAAAGTTGAATTCAAGTTGTTACTTACTACTTTTTTACTTATATATCAATAAGTCTTTAAAGGGCAATAAAATGTTGCTTTACTTTGATTCTCAGAAGAACGGAGATTGTGTCATCAATCAGTATCAGATGATAAAGTCAATCATTAACATTCACTAAAAAAGAACCCACAGTTGTTCTTAACTGGTTGAGAAGGTCGAGTCCCAGAGCCCTCTGCAGGCACAGCTCTCGTCTCCAACACTGAGTTCGTAGTTGGGTCTGTTGTCCTGCCACTGCAGGGCTGTGTTCTTGTGGCTTCACTGTTCTTCAGTACCTTCGCTCTTAACTCTGATTTTCACAAGGTGGCTTAGCCTGCTGTTGCTTGGGGAAGGGTGAGGGAATCGAGCAGAAGTTGGGGAGATAAAACTGCCACGTGGTACCTTATCTTAGCACCCAACAGCCAGGCTAAACATTTAATTGTGCCCAAGCTGATTAAAAACCCACTTCCCCCCCCCCCCACCCCATATCTGGGCATTCCAGTCATGGTCCAGGACCATGTTTTGCCAGGCACTTGGAGAAGAACAGAAGAGACCTTTCACCTACAGGAACTGAGAGTCACTGTAACCAAGTCTGACACCTGCAGCTGCCTCAGTCCTGCAGGACAGCAGGTGCCTGGGGAAGGGAGATCACAGGACATGGACCCAGACTGCCAGTGTTTGTTTTCAAGGAATCTAAAGAGAAACGATTGGTTTAGAAAAACACTTTGACCAAAGAAATCAGTAACAAAAAGTAATCATCAACCAAACAGACTAAAACATTGGACCACTTCTTTGTCAAGGGCAAGCAAGGAGCAATACACAGATAAAAAAACATTAAACGTGCAGTGTAACTCAGCAGATGCAGATAAAACTGGTGCCTGGGCGAAATAAGGATGACAAGTGTGAATTCTGACTTCTTTCCACTTCAGGGAGGTTGCAGCACACTGCAGAATCACTGATTTATCCACAGTGTTGTGAAAACAAGACCTGAGGACAGTTTCAGTTCAGCGCTGTGAGGGGGAAATAAATCATGTTACAGCATGGTCACAGAGGGGCACTAGTAAAAATTACCAGGTGGATACACAAGATTTTTAAGCTATTTTCTGATTTTATATATATGTATCTGTAAATGTGCATGCACACACCTCTAATACTTACTTAATAGGGGCTGAGAAAACACTGAATGCCTTTGGAAATAAGACCCAAGACAGCAAATACGCCTCCTAGAAACAGCAGGAAAAACAGTTAAGTGTTCACGTCATTTCCCATTCCTGACTCCTAACACAAACAAACAGTCATTTCCTTGCAATGGACAAGTATTTTCAGCAGACAGTTGGGAGGGCTTTGAGATCATCCAGCAGAAACAATCCTGGTGTTTACCCAGCACTTGCTGTGGCACAGATATCTCAAACGAGCCATGCTGGCAGCAGGAAATGGGAGCCCTGCCGAGATCGCTTTCGGGAGCGTCACTCCCAGTCGCTGTAGGCTTGGTACATGATCTTCTCGAGGTGTTTGCACTTGTCTGGATCAGAAAATGCTTAAACGACGCTGTTTTCTCTAGAGGAGAAACTTGAAACTGCAGTAAACGTGGTGTTGCTGTTTCAGAGCTCCAGGGACAGAGGGGGCTCTCAGGGAATCAGCTCATTCCACCAGGGATCGCAGCCGATGGAGGCCCCTGAGACTGCAGAGTGGATCTGGTACCCTCACATGGCGACCACCTGGAAACAGATCAGGCCCTGCAAGGGGAAATGCTGGGCTGCTGCTGCCACATCTCAAAACATGCCCCGGGAAGACAACAGGGCGTGCTGTCAGATGGGAACAGTCACTGCTCCTGTGGAAGCAGCTCCGCAGGGGCATTTCAGCAGCTCCAAAAGGAGCCCATGCACACAACTGTACCTTCAACAACAAAGCAGAGAAATCCTTCCTGCAATCAACTAGTTAAGAGTTGTCAAAGCCAATTGTATGTTATTTCATTTTATGTTTCTATGTAGGAAGTATCTGATAACCAACAAGCCTAAACTGGAAAGAGGCTGCCAAATAGGTTTGGCAATAAATCACATTTTAGTCCTTGTTTGTCAATGTACATTTAAGATACCTCACTTTCCATGTAGCAGCTTTCTTTATAACTGCCAAGTTCCAGCACCCCTTTCCTTTGTCACGAGTGTGAATCTCCTACTTCACACTTATATTTATTAGTAATCCACCTCACTGGAAGGGCAGGGCTACAGAAGGGAACTTGCCTGAGCCAGTAAACCAGATCCAGGAATGTTTTGTTTACAAGAAAGAGAGCTCTCAGATGCCGAGTGATATATGCTTCAGAGGGCCCATGGTGATCCAGGGCAACATCAAATTTAAGGACCAGACGGTCTTTAAAAAACCCTTGTACAGGAGGTCTTAAAACGCCCCCCCCAGACTTGAATCACCTTCTCTGCCGGGCGGGAGTTAGAGTTCTTGGGTCAGCTCAGGTGCTTTGCCCTCTAACCTTGCATGAGACCCTTTGGGCAGAAAAAAGAAGGGAACAGCAGCCATACAAAGCATGTGGGGCTGAGCAATCCTGCTATTGATCCTCCTGCCGGCTGCATGCAGAGAGAGGGGCTGAGTGTCTGTAGAAAACAAGTTCCCTCCTCTGTCCCTGTGGAACAGGGCACTCACCTGTTCACAGCAGTGCAGGGAAGGCACCATCCCTCACTAGAGCTGGAGGAGAAACATCCAAAGTTAAGGGTACTGGAGTCTTCCCTGCAGGAATAATGTGCTGCCTGAGGTAATTAAATTAAGACTGAAACCACTGAAGGAGAGCGAAGTTGCCAGCAGCTCATCACTCAGTTGTTACTGCTGCACAGAACCTGGTGAGGATTGGGAAACCCCTGCTATGCCATCAGCAAGAGCCATTTACAGGTAAGGACTGTATAAATGAAAGGAGCCCAGAGAACAAGTGCATCCTCAAAAAGGAGTGCTGGGGGAATGAAAACAGGCAGGCGACACAGCATAACAACTAACACCGAGTAAGGGGATACACTCACTTTTGGGTCTATTTTTGTCTTCTATAGAAGCTCTCCACTGTACACTAACGAGCTGTTTACTTTGGATAATGAACTGTAGCTAATGCACATCAGCTCTTGAAAATTTGCAAAGCTGTATAACCATGCTGACAATATAATGTGGAATTACATGCAAGCAAAGTAACTGCACTGGCCTTCAAAAGAGCAGAGACTCTGAAAAGGAGTAATGTAAGCAAGAGCACAGTCATGATCACAGGTACAGTCAAAGCAAATGAGGGACCTCCTTACTGTGAGGAAAAAGGCTGGTAAGATCTACCTGAGAAACAGGCTCCCTGTACTGGAACGTAAATCCACGTTTCCAATTCAAAAAAAATAAAATTAGAAATAAAATTTACAGTAGCAAAATATTATTTACAATAATAAAATGACAGTGTTCTTCTCAGGAAAACTGCAGATGCTGGGTGGCTTGAGGTATGAACATCAAGGCATTAGACAAGGCTGTGCTTTGACAAACAAGAAACCATCATCAAGAGACAAATAAAACTGCAGTAAAGCTCTGGAATCCTGAGGTCCATCAACATCACCAAACCCATTAGCGCCTTTCCCTCAGGAATCTGCCAGGAATCTCCAAAATCTGAAGTGAATGCACTTGAAATGAAAGGATGCTGATGTATTTTTAGCAGGAAGCTTCTCGCAATTTCAGTGCCAGCTTTATTTAAGCCAGCTTGAAAGACAACACAGTACCTGATTTCCGATGTGTGCTATGCACATACTTTCGATTCTTCTCCATACAAGGGCAAAAAGTAACCAGGAGAGCCACATTTTCAAAGATTAGTACCTGCAGCAAAAACCTGCTCCCTCTTGAGCAGCTTTTCCTACTTAAGCTGCCATGCAGCAAAATTCTAAACATTTACATACAATTGTTTATCATGGAAGGAAATCTTAAATAATAACCATTTTCCTAGGCTGTCATGAAGCAAGTTAAAAAAAGAAGAAACTAAACCATTAGAAGAACTTTAAATTTTATAAATGCTGGCTTTGTCTGAGGAGTCTTCATGGCATTGGGGATGTCTCGCCAGTTCCTTGAGAGACACAGGGGAGCCAGAACAAAGGCATGTAGAGGCCTTGTTTGGTTTTGGTTTAAATGTGCTCAACTCCTCCCCCTTCTAAAAGTTCTGTTCCTGAGCCAGCTACTGGAAGTCAAACAAGGTTATTCTCCTTCCGTGGTTTATTTTTTCCCTCTCTCTCTCTTTCATGTTTCTGCCACAAAACCCCAACAGGGGAGGCAATCTCACCCCTCCAGCATGTGCACAGGATGCAGTGTCTGTGTCTGCTTGGAATGCTCTGTGACTCTGGAGCAAGGCCTGGCAACTTGTCCCCAGATTATCAAACAAGGATGCTCACACCTGATATACAGAAATGGGAAGGCTCCACTGGTACAGGTAAAACAATCACGCAAGACACACCCTTAGGAAACAAACCTGAGGTGACAATTTTGGCATCCAGTTAATGAAAAGGACTCTTGCCAAGGACTCCTCTTAGTGTCAGTAAGGTTTTAATTACTGTATTATAACTGTAAACATTCAATTGCATTTACAAATATTTTAACTTGTTTCTTCCAGGAGAAGAGGGATCAACTTAAACTCCATCTGCCAGTTGGTGATGAGAAAGGTTGCTTAAAACAGGATAGGAAGAGCTCACAGAGTTTAATTATGACTCCTAAAGTTCTCTATTTTAAGTAAATGAGTTATGACTCCAACATATGCAAGAATACAACAGCATAAAGTGAACATGTCTGAAATGACGACTGCCAAGGGAGGCACAAGCTGTTCTCAAGCTCCTGGAGTGCCAGAGGCCCCTCCTGCCTTCAGTCACTTCACTGGCAAATCTTTGCACAATAGCAGGGCTGGACTCACAAACACAGCACTGACATGGAACCACAACACACAGCTATAAATCAAGGTATCTCAGTCTCACCAGACTTTGGAGACCTGTTCTGTTTGTACGGGTTGGTGATTATTTACACTCAAGTTTTCTGAAAAAAGTGGAAAAGAAAGAAATTAGGATTAAGTTTACACTGATCTCAGGGGGACCATGGGCAGCTGTTCAGCTGAGCATTCAGGTCACCCGCCTGGCTGACAGCTCGCAGGAGACCCTGCAAGCCATCCTGGCTGGGGCACAGGCTCATTTCTCCCGGCATTTGTGCCTCTCTCCCAGGGTGAAGTATCTCCCTCTGCTAAATGCAGTAACCACCGAAGCGCTCCTTCCAAAAATACAGCCCCCTGAGCACTGGCACTGTTACCAACCTTCCCTCAGCAACTGTGTCACTGCAGAGAAGGTGGAAGGAAGAAAAACATCCATCAGTTGTCAGGGAAGACACAGTGGCCCAAGGCCCAATTTAACTGCCAACAAATCCTACAGGAGAGTTTTCAACCAGAGCAATCAAGTGCCAAACACAAGCGTGACTTTGGAAGGGGGGCCATTCGTGGCAGAATCCCAGAGAGAAGGCTGCAGAATAAAGTTAATATATAATTATATAATTTTATATATATATATGATTACAATACTTCCAACATGGCCCAAGCTGAGAAAGTTGATCATTTCTCAGAGGAAGACAAAGGCACAGACACCTGACACAAACTCAGCTCAGTTAAAGGACATCACATGCAACAGCCCTATGACAGTGACACAGATTCAAGCAAAGCTTCAGCATTCATTGGTCATGAGTAAATGGGGAGTTACTAAATCAGAGGCAATACCAACAGCATGAGTTGGTACTTGAGTACTGGGTTGATTACGCACGTTGTATAACACCCCGATTCCCTGAATTCAGATACATATCTTGCAGGATAATTTATTTTTAAAATTAACTGTTTAATTTCAATGGCGAAAAATCCCCTATACGTGTCTCCTGACTCCAGGGCACGAAACTGCAGCTTCTTGGTGACATGGAGACAAAATATTGAGATGTTTTTCCACAAGTTCAAAGCAACTTCTGTTTTGCAAAAGCAGGGAAAAGAATGGATTCAAACAACTGTTTCTCTCCAACACCATGAATTGGCTCAGAGAGGTGTGGACTCTCCATCTCTGGAAGTGTTCAAGCCCAGGTTGGATGGGGCTCTGAGCAACCTGGTCTAGTGGAAGGTGTTTCTGCACATGGCACAGGGTTGGAATGAGATGATCCTTAAGGTCCCTTCCAACTCAGACCATTCTGTGATTCTATAATTAACTGCCCTACTAAGGCAAACCACAGACTCCCCATTTCCTCCCAAGAGTTAAGACCCTCAGTATTTTCCAGCAGGGTAGCTTCTGTCTTCCAAAGTACTTCACCACAACTTCCTCTAGGTATAAACTCGGGACATGTGTAGGTATTGAAGTATTTTGAAAATGTTTGGGTTTATTCTTGTGTATCCCAAGGGTTGTCATAGACCTGCAAGACAGCATTGCACTAGGAAAACAGGTAAGTCTGCTGCAGATTTTAAGGCAAACTTAAATGTAAACTAGACTGGGCGGAAGTAAATTACAACAGATATTCTGATTTTAAAAGAAAGCATTTAATCCCAGATGAACAAAAAAGAATATGGTTATCTAACAAAGTGCAGAAACAGCAAAACACATTTACTTTTCCATTTATTGGCACTTATTTGAAAAATAGCATAAATATTCAACAGAGAAGAGACAAGTTGACCCACACGCAGCTACGAAACCCCTCCACTGATGCGTCTTTTAACAAAGACTCGAAGAGACACCAGGAGGTTCATTCTCAAGAAATAAGCACGATTTTTTTTAAAAAAAGAGTCTTGCTCTCACCACAGAAGAGTGAACGCACAGCAACTCTTTGGCACATACCTGAAATTGCAAAACCAAACTTTGCCTTGTCGGACAAACAGACACCAACCGTGGCGTGTCCGTCTGCACGGGGACAAAGGGCAGCTGGACTCAGAGAGGAACTGCAACCAGCAAGGGGATATTACAATAATTTAAGAGGAATGATATCAGAAGTAAACCATGTCGTATCTTACTAGAACAGAGTCAGACTATTAAATACATTCTATTTTCTCTCTACAATAAGGACACATGGAAACGGGTCGCTGGCACTCAGGTCGCCAGGTCTTTGCGCTCCAAGTCACCCACTTCTGATTTGGTTGGCTGCTGTCAGTCAAAGCTTCACCCATGTGAATCTTTCACAGCAGAGTTCAGGGCAGGTTTTTCTCCTACTTGAGGAAGTTTCCATATTTTTCTTGCTTTATGACACACTTCAAAGATTTAGTGTTTAAAAATAAAACGTTTTGCTTCATTATAAACCTCTCTGAAGAGAAGGTTTGAAACCACATAGCACAGACATGTACAAATGGGGACCCAGCTGGGGAAGTTCAGCTGCACAGCAGGAGCCCACAACCCAAATGAGGTCGCCACTGGAAGATCTCTATAGACAGCTGTCTATAGGGAGACCTGCATATTTTTCCTCCTGTTTGGGGAATTTCAGAGTTGAGATCAGGATGCCTCAACACATGGACTTTTCAAACGTCTCAGATTAGCAGATTCTAGCTTCCAATCAGCGTCTGAAGTTTTCAACAGCAGAAAGGACTTGATGTCATTGTTTGAGGAAGTGACACCAGGAGATTAAACAGATTAAACAGGTTTGATCTCCTCAGCCTGTAAAAAGACATTCAAGATTCCTCACTGCATCTGTCCAACAGAAGTCATATATGAGGACAAATATTGACTGTTAAAATAAAGCATTTCTGAAGTACTAAATACTAAAGCCTCAGGATTTAATGTTCTGTTCCAAATATTACCACTACTTTTCCCTATTAAAAGACCTTTAGCAGAGCATCTACCACTGCAATACATCATCTAAATGGGGAAAAAAATAATACAAAACCCCAGAAGAATGTTCCATACCTAATTTAGATTTAGTCAAAACAGCAGTCATGATGAATAAAATCCAACATATAAATTTAAGTTGACAATTCCCCAACTTCTTCTTTGGACATCCATTGGAACATAAAATTGATTAAGAGCCAATCATAACAGAACACAATAATCAATTCCCCCCCCGCCCCAGTATTCTCCCTTACATATGAAGAACTTAAAAATATAAGTATCTAACACTGGGAATAAAAACAATTAGTAAGCTGATTCATTGGTTTCAGACTGAGGACAAATGTGACAGTTATCTGCTCCTACACAAGCACCATGTAATACGAGGGAGGACACTGGCTGCTGGCAAGCCGTGTCTTCCACAAGCAGGATGCACATCCAGCCTTTGTAACTCATACCAAGGAGACAATATCCATGGCAAATCCACATCCTGCTGGCCGATGTGAGCATCCAATGGGTCTGCAACCCAAATGCTTGCTGTTATTTTAGCAAATGTCATACAAATCACTAGAAACATGAATTCCTCCCCAAGGAACTACTCTGGAAGTTTTCTAGAAATAATGACATTCCTGGAAGTTCCTATGAGGAACAGAATCGGTTACACACAACAGAAAGTCTTGGCGATATCCAGCCTGTTTCCTGGTGTCCATCAGCAGACTCCTGCTCCTCAGTTAATGGGTAACTTGGCCGTAAGATCTACTGGTAAAAATGGGGATCTGGAGTCGGAGAGTGAGACTGGAGAGCCTGTGCTGGTGCCAACTTCTGCTGGGGAGTCACAGGAGGAGCCGGCACTGCTCCTGTTGTCATCGAGGGCGTGTGAGGACAGACTGACAACAGCAACATCAGGATATAAGAAACAAGGCACTGGGGAGTCCCAATCCCAGCTCCACTCATTATAAAGCCCTTTCAAACACACACGTACATCTCTGAAGGAGCAGTAAAGCCCCGTGATCTGAAATACATCTGCAACCACACACCTCGCAGTCAGTTCCAGACAGACACGGAACACCCTGCCCATTTCCTCCTTCGCTCACCCACGAATGGGGCACAGATTAGAAGACCTGGGCTGAGCAATCCCCTGCCAGCTTTACCCCATCCCCAGGGCCTTGGGCCAGCGCACAGCCAGGGGTCTCTTCTGCCAGGAGAGACAACAATAAACTGTACATACTCCACTGTACTACAGATCTCACAGGACACAAATTTGTAACTATAGCTGATCTATCAGTGATAGCAGCAAAGTGATTTTTAAGAAATTATCATCTCCTAAACCAAGATGAAGCACTTGAACCCACACTGCTATGCCTACTGTGAACAGGGTGTGCAAAAAAGGTATGTTTCTGAAGTACCTTTAAAACATCTGTTTTGCTACTGCAACTGCAATGTGCTCAAAGCCTGTGCACAGCTTGTACATCAGCTGAGAGGCAAAAAGGACAGAAGTACTGTGAACAAGCCTCTCTTGATAGCTGTGTGAGCACACCCTGTGTATTATTAACCTCTTGACTAAAACACTAGATCAAAATCCCTTGCTACTTTGAGTCATTACGATTCTTAACAAAGTACTTTTTATCTCCTCCCAGCACGGATGGCCAGACAGGCTCATGTTCCTCTGTGACTAAGAGGAAGGGAAAAAAAAGCAAAACCCCATCCACCCAAAAGCATCAGCATTCACATTTGATTGCAGCTTGAAACTGGACTCCAAAAACTGTCAGCCATGAGGTGTCTTTTCCTAAACATGCTCAACTCCCATACAGGGGAAGCATGTTATCAGTCAGACCTAGAAACTGTAAAATTGTAGTGAATATTGCTGCCTGTTTACTGTGATAATTTCAGTGCTGGAAAGTTATGAGGCGTCTGTACTAAAAACAAGCAAACAAAACCAATTTCAAGTATAATCACTGCTAGGAGAAAAAAAGACTTGCATGCTGCTGCTGAAAGGGACAACAAATAACACAGCATTTACCATCCCCCAAGGTCCACCTGATGTGCAGCTTCAGGGGTAAGCATGTTGGTGGATCCTTGGAATAGTCTTTTGGGATGATCTTCCATCTCTGTCACACCTTTGGGAAGAGAAAAGGAATAATAAAAATTACTACTCATTCAAATTTGCTGTCAATGTACTTCTACAGAGCAAACAGAATAGAGGTTCAAACTTATAACAACAGATTCTTTTATATTTTAAAACATAGAATTTAGATGCTGAAATTTTAAACATTTTTTCTTCAAAACATTTTAGTCTAAGCTTCAGTATTTGGTGAGTTATTAACTGAGGTTTAAATATCAGACATTTATTCTTCAGTAGTGAAGAATAATCTTTTTGTTTCAGTTTATCCAGCTATCAGTTCACTGACCAGCTCCACCAGAGCAGAGAAGCTGAGAGTAATGAAAAACAATAAGGTCCAGCGTTATCAAAAATCTTCTACATTGACTTTGATTTCCAAATACTCTAGAACAAGAAAGGAGAGATCTATGCTTATATAGGCTATGACAGAACTCAGATTAAAGTGTTTTAAAAGTTGTCTCAGAGCCAGAAATGTTCTGTAACAAAGGTAAAGCAGGAAGATGTAAAAACAGATGCAATAAGATAGCCAGAAGTTAAACTTGAAGAAAAATGTGAGAAGATAGAGAACCATTAGATCAGAACAAGTATTAATTTTATGGAATAAAGATGTTTTATTATCTGTAATACCTTCTATTTCTAGTCACTTCTTGAAGTATCAGCCAATTGAACAGAACTGTGAAGAAAGCTACATGAATTATTATGTAACTAACAAGTTGGCCTATTATGATAGCCAAACCTAAATACTGTACCTTTTCTTTTTATTGATCCAAGAACACTTGGTCGAATGCAGTTAATTGGACTCTGGCTTCTCCTGCTAAAAGAAGGCATTTGCTATACTGAGATCATCATTAAAAAAAAGAAGGTTGAAAACACATGAAGAATCAAAACATACTCAGAAAACAAACTACTAAGTGAAAAACACTAAGAAAACAGGCATTAAACCTGCTTATCCAAGGCAAGTCCTTTTTTTTCCCCCCGAAAAAAGACCAGGGAGCACAGACCTGAATAGCGAAAGTTTAATCACATTATTTCACAACTGGGGCCGTCTAAAACCTCACATGCAGGCACTGACTGCATCTCAGTTGACAGGCTTTGCTGAACTGTAAAGGCCTAGTAAAATTTAATTATACGCCCACACCACTCAAAACAACATCCAGTGCAACTAAAACCCAGAACGGGTAACAAACCCTAAATCTGTGTTTTCTACCGCTAAGAATTCAACTACTTAAGATGTGACTGAAAGCAAAATAGAGACTACACTGAGAAGACAGATGCCACAATGCAGCCCACTTTCCCAACGTTGTGACATGAGGATTTTGACAAATGTTTTACAGCACTGTAAAATCTGAAGTTTATGACAATATACAAATTTGTATTTGTGCTCAGAAATCAATGAGGAATATAACAAATTCTGGTATTTCAAACATCTACTGTGAACAAATTATGCCAATGTTCCATCATTGATATGATCTGGTACTTACCTTGAAAATCTCCTTGTTGGACTCGGGCTGGGACTTGGAGGCAATCCACTGCTACTGACCAGACTTTGTAAGGATGGTGAGAAACATTGCTGAGAGGAAAACAGTTTGTGTTATTTACTTATAAAGTCAGTGTCACTCCCCTGTGGTAACAACTGATGCTGACTGCAGAGAAATAAACAACCCAGTATCAATTTCAGCAACCAGTTACTGAGGCTGGTCATAGAGAGACACCACTTTTTGCTACTGAGCAAAAGAAAATTCAAAAATTGGATTCCGTTTTCATGCAGACTTATTTCACCATTCTCTAGTTAAACAGACTTATTTATTTTTTATTAACTACAGATTAACAGCTGAACACTCCACAGAAATTCACATCTACAAGCTGTGCAGCTGCTGGCTGGTATTTTCTGGTTTGGGGTTTCAGGGGGTTTTATTTACTCCCTAGTTTCTTGTTTGCAGCTGAGGTAGAAAGAAGCAGGTGGTTTAATCTTTTGCTACTAATTTGGCTGAATTTATTTAGCACTACTCAATATAAAACCATTATTAGCACATTTTGCTCACCTTCCCTATTCCTCTGGTAGGTGAAGGAGCTGGAGAAACTGGAACAAAGTCTACTTGCTTTGGTGATAGTGATTTTTCAAAATCATTGTCGCTCTGTAAATATGTAAATAGTAAATATAATTAATTTTATGAGCAGGTACCTTAATATAAAAAAGGACTGACTGGTGTGATATTCCAAAGCTATCCTCCATCATATCAATAATTTTTAGGTAGCCATTTATGAGCTTATGCTTAACAATAAAAAAAACTTAAATATTACATGGTATCAGAACATGGAAGAAAATTTGAACAGGCAGACATCCATGCAATTTCCTTCTGACATACCAGCCCAAGGAACCCACATGTGCCTTGAACAACTGATAATTCTATGCCTTGTTAGTGTGAAAAACTGCTGATTAAAAGCAGTGCTATACTAACACCTTAATTGTAGGTCAAACTATCAAAGAAAATGTTGACATGAGAGAGACTCTAGTATCCTGATACTGATGATAGAAACACAAATTAAAGCATGAATGCATTACCAGGCTCAAGCTCTCCTCCCATGAGTGGCTCATCTGCATTGCTACTTGCACTTCTCTATAAAGAAGAAAAGAAATGTATTGTCCCAGGCCCACAGACAGCTGAGGTAACTGTTCTAGTTTGCCTTAGTGCTCACCTTTCACGAACTGTTTCTCTGTTCAGCAGATTCATCCCTTCTTCCTAAAAGATCAGCAGACGAAAAAGTAAGACCAAAAAAAGCCCTTTGCTGCAGCAGATCAGAAAAGCTGTGGTTTCATTTCACTTTGTCATGCAGAAAATTTACTTCAACTCGGTTAAGCAACAATAACCTTGAGTTCTCACTACAGCAAAAGGAGTGAAGAGAGGATGAGAAAGATGTAGCAAGAGGGATCATCACATATGAAGTGCTTATGTGAGCTCATTGTTTCCCAAGCAGCTTTATTTTCATTACTACCCAGGAGCTTATTACAAAACTGATTAATAATAATATGAACCAAAAATTCTGCACATGCCAGAGCATCTTTATGCAGTCTTGCATAATACCATTTCACAAAGTGGACACTGGTATGGATAATCCTCAAAAGCACAGCTGGATTCTTACCTTATTCTATGGATTAGTGACTAACTAAACACTTGTCATCATCTCATTTGCAATACACTGCATTGCACACAGTGAATTTGGGATTTAGTGATTTGGGATTTAGTGGGGTTTTTTTAGAAAAAAAAACCCTCCATAAAATATTATTAAAATGGCTCAAATATGTAAACTTAAACTACACATTAACATCAAGTTCAAACTTGACTCAATCTCCTCTTAAGTAGACTCTTAGTAAGCCTTCCTTAAAATTAACTGAATGCCACCCAGTCAGTTGAGTGAACGAGTAGATTTCCTAATTCAGTCCAGTTCAAGAGTAAAGGTTCAACTAAACATCTTCACAATCTTCACCATAAGAAGGAACAGTCTGAATGTAATTCACCTGTCTGGTAATTTGCTCAGATTTAAAAGAGATCAGAAGTAAAACACACTGTTCTCACTAAGTACAATGGATATGGAATTAATTCCAACTACTGAATTTAACAAACACAAATTAAGAAATTACACTGTTTGCTCTAATAAAGATGAATGCCAAAGTATTTTCCAAAAAATGGAATTATCAAACTTTACTTCATGTAATACAGCAGAGCCACAGCAGTTCATTCCTGTGCTCTCAGCATTTCTCGTTATATCTCCCTGCTCATTGCAAAGGGGGTTGGACCAGATGACCTTTAAAGGTCCTTTCCAACCCGAACTAATTTATGATTCTACGATATTTACATATTAAACCTAAGCTTTTTTATATTGATAAAAACAGCTCTACAACTGACCCAAGTGCTTCAAAGTTTCTTTAAGCCTGTGAATTATTTCCATAATGAAAGCAAGCAGTTATTTTCTTCAGGCTTACTGTGCAAGTACCTTAAATATCTGAGGTGGGAAGCAGAGGTGCCTTTCACCACCTCAGACAGCATATCCTAAAAACACTGTCTGAAGCATTAAATCGTTTTCTTAACTTTTCACCCTGTGAAAACCAAGCCTATCCATTGAAAACTAGCAAGCTAAAAAGAAAAATTATTAAAAAAAAAAATCAGGCATCTTCAGGCCATTTTTATAAACATTCTACTGTCAAAAAGTGGAGATATAAAATGAAGGAGCCACAAGAGTTTGAGCTTGTTGATTTTAAAGCTGGAGTCTTCAGACTGCGGTTGCTGGCTGGGAGCAGAGCTATTTGAGCCTGCTCAGATATTCCCCACACCACCCCCTCCCTACGTGTTTGCTCTGGTGCCCTTCCCCCTCCATTCGTGCTGTGACAGCACAAGCACAGGGATCTGGATAAGAAAATTATACAGATGAAAAATAGCCCAGTAAGAAGAGCACAAACTATTTTTTTAGCCAGAGTGCTTCCTTATCCTGCTCATTTTCTGGCTGCACAAAAGTCTTGAGCCAACACAAGTTAAGGAACACTTTGTTATTGGCCCTGAATATTTATGCTGGTAATGCTGCCAAAAGCTTGGTGAAACTTTACCCTAAGAGCTTACATTAAAGTAAAATGTCCATTTTAAGATTCCTCTCTCTGCTCAAATCCTCTTCTCGCCGTAAGATGAATTCTGCTTCATGAAACACAGAGCAGGGCAGGCCGCTTGAAAATAAAATCTACAGCCATTTGAAGGACATTAAACATCAACTGCAAAAAAACCAACTACCTGTAAAAAAATTAAATTTCAAAAAGATCAGAATCTGTGGTTACCTGTTTGATTTGATGCAGGCGGCTGCTGGGGATACGGATAGGAGACGATGGCACAAACTGCAAAACAAAGTCACACACAACTGAAAGTACAGCAGAAGGGAGGGAAAGGTGTAGCATGAATGTCAACAACCACTCTATGAGGCCACGCCAAACTATAAAAACTAATTAAAAAAAATCACTTATAACATTCTCAGTACATATAAACTACGTTACTTACTTGCAAGAACGTGTTAACATGTATTTCCACATTGTACTGCTTTGTATGCTCGCAGATGCTAATTAGTATCAGCCTGGCTTCCATTCCATTTCCAGGCAACTAGAACTGACAGCCTTCTCTACAGAATGGGGCTGCTTTTCACTAACACCCTGCCACCCTTAGTATATATGTTGGCATAAATATTTTCCTTTATGTGATTCAGAATATTTATTTTCATTTAAGTGAGCCAGAAAGCTCCCCAACAGATCCTTTAAAAATACAAAGCCAAAACACCACATCGTACAAAAACGTTCCTGGATTGTTGTCTGCCTATAAATGAGTACTTTGACAGGTGAAAAAAAACAGCTATGAGAAGGCTAACAAAGAGTTAAACACTTTCTTTATGGTTTCTCAAGAGCTTCACCAATTTGGGTGAAATCAGAGAAGACGCCACTAAAAATGGTCCTCTGTTACTGTTGACAGTTTTGCATCAAGATGCCACTGGAACACTATGATCTAAACCTGAACACTCAAAACCGAATAATTTAGAGTGATTATTTTCTCAAAATATAATTTTCCTTCATATATTTCCCATCCCTCAATCTGTCAACCCTCAGTTGATTTTTGTCATAGCCATTCAGGGAACAAAAATTCTAAGCTAAAGCTGTGAATAGAGGTTTAACTTCTCTGTAAGCTGAATATCCTTCCAAAAAATAAGGTGTCTTTTCAAAAATGGGCATGTTCAGAAGGAAAGGTTTGCATTATTATGAGTGTTTATCTACTTTATTCAGTAAAAGGCTTCATCCCTTTCACAAAACATTACTAGAGCTCTTCATCATGCTACCGCTGGAGAGCTAACAAACATTCAGTTAACTGTTACTGCACCATCTTCTAATCAGTGCCACAGAGAATACAAAGAGTCATGGTAAGTTATCACAGACTATTAATGCTTCATATATCCAGAATCCTCCTTCTAAAAAAAACAAGACATCAAGACATCACACCCTTCTTTTCTCAAAAGAATTCAGCCCGTCAGACTCACACAGAGGATGTCTAATGTTTGTCCTAGAATTTAGTCATCATAATATATATAGTACCAAAGTCTAACAGCTATAATATCCTGACTAGTTACTTTTTAAATCCAGTTTAGGTCAGCTTTGCTATTATGCCGGGCTCCCAAAAATCCTGTGCACCTAATAAAAATTCCTCCAAGCTGCACCAGCCAATGTAGACCTTGAGCTGACCTTGATTCTCACATAGAGAAAAGGATTTGGACAATAATGCATTCCTGCCTATTCACTCTGTCATTCCACAGTAGAAATGCATTTGTTCCACTCATTATATTCTAATTTTATGACTGTGATCCACATAGTTTAAGGTTTGACATTAATAGAATACGTACAAAACCTGTGGCTTGCAGTGTAAAATGAAAATTATAAAAAGGCAGTTTAGTGTTCCACTGCAGTCTAATGCACTGACTTAACTCTGAGGATCCCACACCTTGTTCCCAACAAGTCATCATCCTCGCTTTGGTAACATTTAAAACTCACTTCTGCTCTGTTTGTATCCTTTGACTTCATTATTGTGAAAAGAAACCTCAGTCACTTTTAAAGGATACTTACTAAAGAGACTGAACTGTTAAAATTATGTTACTCAAATCCCCAATGTTTTAAGAGAGCACAAACCTTAATAAAACTATTACAAACTATTAGACTACTACAGGGAAGAGAAACACTTTCCAGTGTGTCAGATACTGGTTTCCTGCAGGTAAAGTTTCAGAAGTGCCAGTCTGGAGGCACCACAGGCAAAGGGAGCAGCGACTGCCCAGGCCCCTCTGCCCTGCCCTGCAGTGCCCTCTGCCTCCTGCCAGCACAGCCACTGAACCCCAGCAAGGAAATCACACAGCGTTTAGAAAAGCAACAAAAAAAAAATTAGAAACAAATTAAAAAATCAGCTTTTGCTGAAACAGTGCCTAAACATCTAACCACGGACTAAACAACCACTTTGCTTAACAAACAAAACAAAACCCCCAACCACACAAAACAAAACAGAAAGAACACCAAAATATTTACTCCCCAGTGCCACTGATATCTCCTGGAAGGAAATAAACAGCAGATACTGAGCCTAGTTGATCCTTCCTTATAGTGTCAGAAAACTGCAGATCAAGCCCCAGCCAAAATGGCAGAGCTGCCCCTTGTTACAAAACAGATGGAGTCTGACACTTGGGGAAGCTACTCAAAAACTAGATTTTAGAACTCGTTGAGCAACTGGGATGGCCATGACAGCCCTGAAGATGGAGTTGATGGAGTATGACCTCCAGTTATCAGAGATTTTAGCAATTCCCATTGTTCCTGTGACAGTGAACACAGATTAGATAAACATTAATCAACTTTTTTCCACAAAGTTTACAAAATATAAAACTTTATCTGTACTTATAATACTACATCAACACATTTTCAGTTGCTTACCAAATGTTTTAACCCTCTTTATTAGAGCTTACACTGTAATAAAACTTGGATTAGTTTTCTTAAAAACAAAAAAGTGGGGTTTGAAGTACCTTTATCACCTACTTAATATAAAATTTAATTTACCAAATTGGTTGTGATCTAACTCCTTAAAATATCTCTAATATCATAAGACTACTCGTACTTCCTTGCTATAGCAGGAATACCAAGGGAGGTTGCTTAAGGTCCTTAGTGCTGGAAGTTTAATTATTTTCACAAAGTCATTTATCTGTGGATAATCCTGGTTTAAGACCACAGAAGGATGAGAATCCCAAGGCTCATTTCCAATTCCATCCTCCCTGCCATCTTCAACAGAAGCACAAATCAGACCATAACTCTGTGGAACATCTCAAAGCAGACAAGGCACTGATCTAGCAGTCAATGGGGCATAAGGAAAATTGCAACTGTATTTTGTCAGCACCTGGTCAGCTGGGAGTGAAGAAGACAGTTAACTTCCAGGACACTTTTTAATGACATTTATGTGAGGGGAAGGGTCAAGAACATCACATGAAGGTGGGAATGCTGGTTCAGTCCAGAAGACTGGAACATCTATTGGGGAAGCCAGAAGAGCCAGCCCATAAGTGAAAAACAAACTGCTTCCCAGTAAGTTCTGGGCAATGCCCAGAATTAATTAACATGAATTAATGAATTGGCATCTTTTTAACCCAAAAATTGAGGATCTTCACGAGTAAACACAATAAACTTAGTTTTCACCTTTGTTTTTTCTCCTTCCCTCTGACCACAAGTATAAAGAGATTTACCCTAAGCTGCCACCCTAAAAATATGTATGAAGAAAGAGAGTTGTTTAAGAAATCTTTACCATAATACTTTCCATCAGGTTTTATATCCCAGAAGGAGAAAGGCTTTTCCACCAATCTTCCTGGACTTGTACATAAGTATCCTGGTTCTGTTACACATGCAGACCTTGCTGGAGTATTTGTCTGTCCTAGTCTTAAAACAGGGGTATCAGTCAACAAAACAGGAGAGCAGTATTCTTCAGATATTAACATGGGGCTAAAGAGTCAGTTCTAATGCATCTTCAAAAGGTAATTAGGAAAACCAGGATAACTGCTGTTAGCATTACAGGGACTTCGCTTCCCATACTTAAAATTGATACTACTTCTCTCCCACCCCAACAGGCCTTAATTTTTTCAAGCTTTAATAACCAACTGAGAGCAGCTAGATGTTAGCCTTTGTCCACCTGTTTCCTAAGTCTGTCTTATGGAAAAAGTTACATTTCTGGTTATACACGGAAGTCTGACCAAAAATCCCTTTCAGTGAGAGCAAATAACTACCCCACGTTCCCTAACCCTGCAAGGGTTAGCAAACCATGCTGTGATGACATACAGGTGTTCTAAATCAGTCCAAATCACAGCCTTCTACCAAAACTCTGTATGATACTAAAACACAAAATATGCAACACTTTGTCTGGGTTGATCCACCAGGGGTTTGTTTAGTATTTTAAAATTTCAGATCTGGGGAGCTGTAAAACCAGAAGTCTGACAAAAGTTGAAATCACAACTGAATGTCTCAGAGTCATGGCATCATTCATTCTGGAAGTCTTGAGATTGTTCTGTCAGCTAGTTCTAACTTGTTATTGCAGTTGTTAATTAGAACAGTCTATTCTGTCTTTTCTACATAAAAGACTATTTCAGATCAGAGCATCACAGCCCTTTTTGTCTTATGCATCAGAAATCATTAACACATTGAATACTGATCAACAGTACAGCTATGTAATTAGTTTTCTTTGCAAACTACCTTTCATACTCTATCTTAGAGCATCTGCTTGCACTTTATCAGCAAAGTTACGATCACAATGACATACCAGTATTCTCCAAGGTCAAATGGTCTGTAAGTAACATTTTACTACGGCTACGGTGTATTAATGTCACAGTCCAGAGCCTTGTTTCTGAAAGCATGTGGTGTTGGTTTCACAGACTACAATCTAATTTTGTTTACTGCTGTTTGCACACTTCTGCTTTGCACAGAGTGGGGCTGGTCTGACAGTTTTCTTACCAGGCTGTGCCGGTTCATGACCGTGGTGCTGTTCCTGCGGGTTCGCAAGACGCTGGCCTGGAACACCTGTGAATTATCGCTGTGAAAAGAAACACTTGTCAAATGCAAAAGCCATTTCCTCCCTATCAAAAAGTACCTCTTAATATAAGCTCAGTTTCCAATGCTATGACAGCTGTCATGTCGAGACAAAGCACTCCAGAGACAGGTATAAGAACTCCTTCAGCTCGTTGGCAGAGAGTGTAAATCAAATTGTTCATCCTCCCGTTCCCAGCTACTTCAATTAATGATTTTAATTAATCATATTGAGTCTGCAGAACAACTGAAAAATTGTTTAGACTGCTCGTTTCTGTGGGAATTTATGATGTTTGGAATGGCTGCAGTTTGTACACTGCTTTGAATGTCATTCAACAGAACAAATGTATAAATGGCTTGTAACTCGTAACTGAAACCAGCTTCAATCCCATAGGTAAAACAGAATTTAAAAATACAATATCTTGATACATCTTACCACTACAAACATTTAATAAGTTCTAAACTTTTTTCCAGGAAAAGTTAAATTAAACATACAGTGAAATCAGTTTTTAAAGCCCCACAACAGCGCATTCATTGAAATAGTGCATGATTATTTATTTTATATAAAATTAGCTCATTTCTCAAGGCAACTTTAGTTCTGTTGATTCCTAACTCAAATTTCACTGGTCATATTATCAACAGCCAACAATCAGCACTTAATGAATGTGACTGCAGAAATTAAGTAACTTTTATGGTCGCTAGGATAAAAACTTTGAGCCACAGTCCTACAATCCCCATGCCCAAAAATCAGTAAGGAACTGCACAGGTGAACAGATCCAAATGTAAGACTGTAAATATATCCAAATTACAAGAATTCATTGGGTTGTATCTTTTTGTTTCAGCTGTTAACTTGGGATGACCAAAAGCCAGACACAAATACAATTTCTTAAAACTAAACTGACCAACAGTTACCTTGTTCTATGGACTGATAATCATAATGCACTTTTAAGACACATCATTATCAGAATCCTCCAGTTTAAAACACACCAGTTAGACACATATGTTTTAGACAGATTTTATCTAGCTGTAAATAAAAAACAAACAAAGCTTATACTGTGAAATAAAAGCCAACCACAATTGGCATAAGCACTGTACTTTTTGCCAAGAAAAATGCATTGACTCTCCTTCTCTAAAGCATCAACTACACAGGACCAGACATCATTTACAATTTTCCAAGAAGTTTCATTCAGCTCACACCCACGAGAGATTATTTGTTACCATCTGACAGGAGGTGGGACTGGAGAAATTTAAGGGATCCATGACACGATGTTCAGAGATGAGATTTACTGACTGAGGCCAACAGCTACAAATTCTTTTCAGTGTAAGTGTACTGGTTGGCATGCAAACACAACATAAGCAGCACATCCTGGATCCAGGGCCTGAGTCAAGAAAGCAGGTTGGAATGATTCTGCACCACATTTCCATAGGCTGAGTCCAATACTCAGTGCTAACTAGTAGAGAAAAAAAAAATTACAAATATCCTTACCTTTAATCTCCCTTGCAAAAACACCTGAGCTGGTCAGATCTCAGGCCTACCTTTCACAGAAAACTACACTTTCTATTAAAAATCAATTTTATTTGGCACAAAAACAAGAGTTAAAAGTTCTGTGAAAGGTAACTTCCGTGATCTAAAATATTCCGTTTAAAACTATTCTCTGACTCTATGGCAACTCATCCTCCAAGTTCCTTACTAATTCTGTTAATGAAGAAGTTAAACAGGAGGCAGAGGAGAAAAAGCAAGCTGTGCAAGAGCAAGAGCTTTTGTTTCAGTTTACCCAACAAAGCCATTCTGGGAAAAACTGAAGTTTCTTGCCAAGAGCTGCAATCTTGCAAAAACAGTATTCTGATGGAAAATTCCAAACTAACAGGCAAACCACTGCAACCACCTCAAATTAGTACAATGGCATTTCAGTATAATTTGTATGAACACCTAACATATAGTGTGCACACAGTTTCAAGGTAAGAGCTCAGGCTTACCTTTCGATCTGCCCAAACCCGGAATTAAATAACTTGTTTGGGTTTTTTAATAGTCACGGGTCTTATAGTTTGTAAGAAACAATTTAGAAAAGGCTGAGATTATAAAAACATCTTGTCCCAGTTACACAATTAGTTTACCTGCTCAGAAACCTCCCTGGGGAGAACTGCCATACACAGCACTTCCATACTGCTTTTGAAATGTAAAATGGGGGTTATTTCATTATGATTATGCAAAACAATTAATATTATGTTTACTTAACATTAAATCGTGATGGAATAGGCAAAAATTAGTATTTCCTCGGAACTGTCAGGCACAGTTAACCATTCTGGTACAAGAGATATGTGAGATTTCTTCGTCACTTGATGTCCAGTTCCTTACAGAAACATGAAGGGAAAAAAACCCAAACCACCAGGAAGTGCTTAGCATGTAATGTACTATGTTTTATGAAGTTTATTGCGGATATTCCCTCCCAAATTGCAGACACAGTAATAGCAGCAGCACATGGACCGCCTTACAGTTGGATGGTAGCCACACCATGTAGCAGATGGGGCATCTCCCAACTTCACAACAGCTCACAGGAGACAAGAAACGGCACTCTGAGTTATAAACTTACCCAAACACAAACTGTACAGGAGACCCTCCCTAACTGAGAGCATTTCCCCTGGCCCTTGCCTGGAACTGCCGCTTTCTGTCCTGTCAGCTGAAGACCTGGCAAACACCCAACCCTCCCTGCAAACAGCACCTGCCACAGGCCGATGGTAATACCCAAGCACAACTGCCTACACAACGCCTTGTCTTTCTCCCGGTAATACATACTGAAAAAATTAGTATCGTCCAGAAAAATTCCTGGACACCCGACACACTGTTTTACACTAAATGTAAAACTTAGGTCAGGGTCCCATGAAATGACCTTCCTCACCGAAACTGCCTGGTTGTTCTGAAAGCATTTACTGTTGTAGTCATACACAAGGCATTGATTTAATTTGTTCAGACTTGAGCCATTACAGAAATCACCGCGATTGTTATTCTATCAGCAAGAACGGCCGCAACCTCCACACTGCGGACCAGCGTGCTGCTTCTCAGCTATACAACACACGGCGGACCTGCACGGAAACAAAGCGTTTTAGTGAAGCCACAGCAAGTCTCCCTAGGCTTCCTTGCACCTCTCCGCACTTGGATGCCTTGCCTAAATCCTTCCCGGCTTGGGACAGCGCTCAGGAACCCACTTTTCCCCAGGGCGCCGCGGAGCATCCCCGGAGCATCCCCGGGGCTGTGCCCGGCCGGGACGGGCGCGGAGCCCCTCGGGCCCCTCCCCGGAGCCCCCCGGGCCCCTCACCTGAGCCCGTGGATGAGCGGGGCGCTGTTCGACCTCCTCAGGC
>JAYRBT010000156.1:7173535-7230473 GCA_036023395.1 Myiotriccus ornatus
GCGGGCGGCGCGCGCGCGGATTGGCCGCGGGGCCGCGCGTGCGTGCGTTTGAAACGGCGCAACGGTCGCCAGGACGCGCGCGCCGCCCGCGGGGGCGGGGCCTAGCGGGGGCGGGGTCTAGCGGGGGCGGGGCCTGGAGGGGAGCGCGGGTTCGAGCCCCGCCTCGGCCGCGCCCGGGCTGGGCCTGCCCCTGGGCATAGCTCCTTCCTCAGCAGGGAAAAGGCTTTGCCACCCGCTTCAGGGCCAGGGTCTCTCCGACTTAAATCACACAGCCTTTCCCCGTGTCCTCCCCAGCCTTCCTTTGCTGCTGAAACACGTACCGGGGCTTTGATGCACAATGAGTGCCTGACTGTCTGGCATCAAATTCATTATAAGCTATGTGATTTTAGTTCTTGGCTCTACTGAGGTTTGCGACTGACCCTGGCAATTCGATTCTGAATGATCAAAACATCAAAGTTTGTGCTTACTAATTTTTATTTTATAATATTTTTCTACAGTAACAATGGCAATGTACACATTTGTCTCTTACATGTCTCTTACATGTCTCTTCATTTTCTCCTGGGAAATTGTTCTTTTTCCAGAGTGCTAGGTACAGAAACAGTTAAGATAGAAACGTTAGGATTTTTCATCACTTCAACTTCCTTTTGTGGCCACCAATTTGTGGCTATACAAATTATTATCTTACTTGAAAATGATTGAAGGCAGGTGCTTCTAGATAACCCAGTAGAACTCTTGTTCCTGTAGCTATTTATTATGGTACCTGCTTGTGTTTTTTGTTAATCAAGGCTGACTTGTGTTTATTCCCTTTTTCTACCTTCAAAGACTCTGTGTGTGTCTCATCATCTGTTTTTGTTGATGCCCACAATTCCTTCACTGAACTGATACTATTAATGAGAAACTTTGTACCTATAAATAGCTAGTATGAGTTAAAAGACCCACAAGGTTACATTTAAATATTTACAGGATTTTTCAAGATGTATTTATGTTGAAAAACCTGAAGACAAAATTCCTTGGCTTGTATTACTGCAAAAAGAAAACACCCTTCACAGTCCCGTGCCACTGCTTAGCCTATGATGTGTCATAGCCAGTAATGACACCTTTCTCTGGAATGATACAGAATTGCCATCTCCTGCAGAGGTCAAGAAGGTAAATATCTATATTACTTGCTTGATTCCTAATAATTATGATCAGTCCAATTCACTGGAAAATTAGGACCTGCTGCAAAAGGAAAATGCTGTTAATCACCTTTCACTGCCACCATTTACTAAAAGCAACACCAGACTTTTAATACAGAACCTGCAACATTCTCCTCGTCTAAGGATGTTACACATTATCCTGTGTAGCACATGGCGTTCGAAGCTGTTAAGGAAAGTCAGCAGTATCCAAAATATGTCTAAGAGCTAAAGATCATCTGCTTCACATGCTCAAATTTTCCAGTGCCAGACTCATCATCCTACTGTCCAACCAGGGTTTGCTATAGCCAAGAGAATCTCAGTGGGAACATGGATACAAGAGGAAGTGGGAACTGCCAAGGTGACTCTCAAATGGCTGAGGAGAGTAACAAGGCAGAGAAAAGGGGAGGTGCCTGCAGGAGAGTTGTGCTATGGAACAGAAAGATAGAAATGAGGAAATCACAAGTTGTTGAGTTAGAAAAACAGCGTAAATGACCATGGCAAGAGGGATTAACAAAGGAGAGAACATGTTAAATAGAGCCTTGGGGGGATGCAAGTGAAGCATGGAGATTCAAAGTGGGGAAATGAGGACTGGGAGAATGAGATAGTTGGGTACACTTACAGAGGGACTGGTGAACATGAAGGTGTGGGTGATGATGTGGGAGATATTTGATAGTGTCAAGGAAAATACCCCTGTGGGTGAAATAAACACAGTCGCAGTTACAAAATGCCATCAGCCTTAGATAAATTAGTAAGCACAGGACGCATGAACAGAAGTATTTTTGCTCTCCATAATCTACCATTCTTCTCTGATTATCTCTGTTCTTAAGGACTGCCTGAAACTCTCACCTGGTATGTAATAGATGAAGAGATGGAGTGTCCTCCGTATGAGGAAAGGCTGAGACAATCAGGATTGTTCAGCCCAGAGAAGAAAAGCTTTGGGGTGACATAACTGTGGCCTTCCAGTACCTGCAGGGAACCTGCAGGAAAGACAGAGAGAGACCATTTACAAGAGCATGGAGTGACAGAACAAGGGGAAAATGGCTTCAAACTAAAAGAGAGTAGGTTTAGATTGGATATTAGGAGAAGTTCTTCCCTGTGAGGGTGGTGATGCCCTGGCACAGGTTGCCCAGAGAAGCTGTGGATGTCCCATCCCTGGAAATGTTCAAGGCCCGGCTGGATGGGGCTTGGAGCAACCTGGTCTAGTGGAAGGCCTTCCTGCCCATGGCAGGGGAGTGGAATGAAATGAGCTTTAAGGTTCCTTCCAACCCAAACCATTCCACGATTCTATGATTGATCGCCCTAATAAGGCAAACCACAAGGACTCCCTGCTTCTGAGTTAAGATCCTCAGCACCAACCAGCACCACTGATCTTCCCGAACTATATCACCACAACTTCCTCCAGGTACAAACTAGGGACACATCAGCTAACAAAAGCATTCTGAAAATGTTTGGTTTTGTTCATCTCCATTCCTGGGGTTGCCTGGGCCTGCACAGAGCCACCCGCTGCTACTTGCGAGAGCGGCGGCGGCTCGGTGCGAGCTCCGACACGGCGTTTGCGCTGGAAGGCGAGCGCCGCAGCCCTGACCGCGGGACGCGTCCTACCCCTCACAGCCCCTCAGAGCCCCTCACAGCCGCTCACAGCCCCTCAGAGCCCCTCACAGCCCCCCATAGCCCCTCACAGCCGCGGCCCGGGCGCTGCGCCTGCGCCCTGAGCCGGGCCCGCCCGCGCTGGGGCCGAGCGGGGAGAGCGGCCCGGGCCGGGAGCGGGACGGGGAGCGGGAGCGGGATCGGGAGCGGAACGGGAACGGGGCCGCCCCCGCACCTCCGGCATGCGGCTTTGCGACTGCGGCCGCCCCGCCGCCCCCGGGCTCGGCAGGGCCGGGGCAGCTCCGGCCTGAGGAACCGCCGGCGGTGAATGGGCGGGGCGGGAGGAGCCGGAGCCGCCGCCGCGATGGCTCAGGAGAAGATGGAGCTGGACCTGGAGCTGCCGCCGGGGAGCGCCGCGGGCCCGGGCGACGGCGGCGGCCTGAGGAGGTCGAACAGCGCCCCGCTCATCCACGGGCTCAGGTGAGGGGCCCGGGGGGCTCCGGGGAGGGGCCCGGAGGGCCGAGCGAGCCCCGGGCCTCGCCGCGGGCCTTGGGCAGGCCGGGCGCTCCCCGAGCGGCCTCCGGGACGTGCCCCCTGTTCCTCGGACACAGCGCGCCCCCCTGCCCTCCCCTGGCTCGGGGAAGGTGCTCCCCCAGAGCAGCAGTGCTCTTCTTCAAATAAAAGCCTGTTTTCATGCCGCAGCGCGTATCACGGCGCAGCGGAGCTCTAAGCAAAGCGCGCCTCGAGAGAGTTTTGTTCACCAAACTTTTGTTGTCTTCCCCCTGCAGTGACAACTCACAGGTGTTCCAGCCTTACGTGTTGCGGACTCGCAGGAACAGCACAACAGTTATGAGCCGTCATGGAATGGTGAGGAATCATAAGCATGTCACGCTTGCACACAACGAGGAGTAACTGGAGTAGAGAAATGAAGCTGAACTTGGTTATTTGCACTGTGCATCCTATCGAGATTCCAGGCTGCAGAATAAGCATTTTTTCACGTGTAACTGCAGCTGCAATGAAATAATATTGGTGTGTGAACTGTGTCCCCCCAGGAAGACAGCAGTAGCTGAAGCTACATGTGATTCCCAGTATTAAGTACAGTCTTAAAGTTAGTTTGGACCTGACTGTGGGTTAGAAAACTATTTTCACAAGTCTTGAAAGGGTGTTTTAATTTGTGTGAAAATGGAAGAAAGAGTCACAGTTTTTTGCTGACCTGCTTGTCTTTTTTTTTTTGTTTGTTTTTGCAAAGGCTGAACACTAGATCTCAGAAAATCATTTAAAGAAGAGTAATTTATTGCTTTCTGTTGCAAGTCTGGTAGTCTACAGAACTGCAGTTGTTTAACTTCAAAGATGTTCCATTTTTTTTCACCTTTTCATTCTCTTATTTTTCTGTCTTATGTAAGGGTAGTGAAGATTAAGTATTGCTTTTCTCAAAACCTGTAGAACTTAAAGTCCCCAAATAAGTGTTTTCTATGCCTTCTGTTCAGAAAAGGTGAGATGGGATTTAAATTCAAAATCTTCTGCTGTGAGATTTCTTTAAAATAAGAATCCAGATTTTTGCCACTCAAATCAGTAGATGTGGCAATGGACACATGGATGTCCAGAGTGGGAACTGTTGGCCCATTTGTATGTGGTGGAGTCAGAGTTCCAGGGAAATCAGATCCTTAAAACTGCAGAAGGAAAGCTTTAGGGAGTGTTGTTCAAGACTGAGCTGAAACACTGATGTTTCTCTTTTATAACAGAGCTGGGTGAGAAAGGTCTTAGAGGGGTTTGTCATCTTACTCTGGGCAGTGAGGAATAGTGTAAAGATCACAGTTTCATTTGTAGTATCTCACTTGTCTAAGTGGCATCTGTAGCTATTTGTGTACTTGGGATGTTGAGCAGTATCTGCCTGCGAGTCAGTTCTGTGCTGCCTGTTGAGTGATACAAGGAATTTATAAGTGGTAAAACAAGTCTTTTCTCTTGACGGTCAGTGTTTGCTTTTTGCAACATTATTTGAGTCATCCACAGGTAGTTGTACAGCTCATTTTTAACTCACTAAGACTGTAGTTAATGGTAAATACTATGTATGCAAGCAGTTAAAGTGTGATTTAATCATTGTGGCTGTCACTTTTTTTTTTCCAGTTCTTGTCATCATCTCCTATTCGTATTCCTAGCAGCAGACTTCATCAGATCAGAAGGGTAAGTGGAGTTTTTATCTGTGTATTTAGTAACAGAATGAAAAGTACTATATAATATTGAAGTACTTACATAGTGGGAGTTTCTTTCCTATCGAGTTTTTCAAGTACTAAAGAAAACTGTATTTTTCAAGACTTAATTTCAACAAGGGAAGTGTTTGCAAGGCTTATTATGTTTAAGCTACCTTGCATTTTTGAAGTGTTTCATTTAAGAGAAGCAGTGAGCTGGACTGGTGGCAGTCTTGTCTTTCTGTAGTGGTTCTACTGTTCGTATTTCAATTGTGATGGCAAATCATTGAATCGCAAGTGTTATTTCAAGTGCCTGTGATGAATCAAATGTTATGGGGAAACTTAGGACATTTATTTCCTGCAGGAGGAAGGAGTGGATTTAATGAACAGAGAAGCAGCACATGAAAGGTGAGTGTTATTGAAAGAACATGGTAAAATAGCCAGAGTTATCCTTTTTGTAGCTACTGATGGGGTTTTTTGTATTCTAGGGAAGTGCAAACAGCAATGCAGATAAGCCAGTCATGGGAAGAAAGCTTGAGCCTGGTAATCTCTTTATAGATGTTTCCTATTTAATTCTACTTTCACACTCAACTGCTGAATTTAAGGGAAAGAGAGGAATTAACTGTGAAAATAATTTAAGAAGAATTTAAGCTCATCTGCTTTAGCTATTTGGTGCATTTGACCCAATGACTTTCCATTACAAGGTTGTGCCTTGGATTTCAAGGTAATATTCTGTGCTGGTGTTAAATCTGAAACCTTGTGTTCACAGAGCGACAATGACTTGGACAAGTCTGAGAAATCTTTTTCCCCAAAGAGAATAGACTTCATTCCAGTTTCACCTGCACCTTCACCTACAAGAGGAATAGGAAAGGTAGGATGAGTGAAATACCAAACTGAGACAATATTTCAGAATTCTAGACCAAGTTGAACTGTGAAGATGTGTAACTTCACAAATTGTTCCGTAGCTTAAAAAAACCCAAACAAGCAACACAACCGTATAAGCACCAAAACCCCCAAACACACATTTTAATGGTTTCTAAGAATCAGATGATGACCCATCTTGGAACCTGCAGAGTTTAGGCAGGAAAACACTGGATGTTTTCAATTCCTGCTATTTGTAGAGTGTTTGGGTGGGTTGGAGTTCTAGCTCTAGGGGAGCTGGAAGGGGTCATGAATGTAATCATGGACATGATCTTCAACTGCAGAAGTGGGGGGATGCTGGGGAAGAAGTGCCAAAATTGAAATGTGTCATCATGTAGAGTAAGAGTAGGTGAAGACTGTAAATCTATGGTGGTAGGGATGAAAATGTGTCCATCAGTTATGGAAAGGAAGGCACAAACACTTGTTTGTGTGCTGAACTTGCACCAAAAACATGGCAGATGCTGGAGAAAGAGGTAGCACAGAGAAACTGGCATCTGTGTTTAAAGATGACCTTGTTTTCACTCCCTTTTGTGGTTCTGCTTTTGTACTGCAGTATTTTCGTTCAGGCCCCTAGTAGTGTTGCTGCACGGAGCAGGCACATACTCGTGGTGGGTAAAAGTGTTCCTGGGATAACACTGGTGCTGGCAGCTGGTCCCGTGCCTTTGGAATCAGCTGTAAAGCAGTAGTAGATAACTTGACAGATTTTTGTGTTGAGCTACGAGCATTCATGGGCTAAGCTCAAATTAGCTGCAGAACCACAGAGCTAAATATCCTGTTTTATTCTGGAATATTGTCAGTTTGCAGGCCAGATGTACCTTGAGTAATTTCAACTTGTTTAACAAGCCCCTCAAAAGGGGTAAGTCCTGACTACTGTACTGCTGCTTCTAAATGTGACAAAGAACAGAAGAAACTGTCTTATTTAGAGAACGTCTATTTCAATTTCACGTTTCTTGTGGGTTTCAGTTTTAGGTTAATCTGAGCAGAATTGCACAAGCCGTTATGTTTCTGCAAGTTAAGTTTTAAATATTTCCAAGGGTTGTGTTTGATCATCTCTGCCTAGTTCTGTTGCTAGCTTTTCTTTGACTGGGCCTCGGAGGGTGGGGTGAAACATCTGAGTGTTTTGAAGGAAATTCACACGTGTGTTAATGTGCCTTTTTTCCGGCAGCAATGTTTTTCACCGTCGTTGCAAATGTTTGTCAGCAGTAATGGGTTACCTCCAAGTCCTATTCCCAGTCCAACCAGGCGATTCTGCAAGTAAGTGACTTGTGCAAGTAACAGGTGTGTGTTGGGCTAGAATTGGAATTTAAGCCAAAGATTAATTAAAGCTGATGTTAAGGCATTAAAAGAGACTACAGTTTTACAAGAGCCAAAGTATTGCCATGTAAAAATGCTCTGAAAGCTCAGCCTTTACCAGTGGTAACTTTATGTAGGTGCTCTTATAGAGCTTGTGTCAACTTTAAACTAGACTTGGTAAATTGTGGGGAAGTACTTCAAATTAACTTCAATAACTTTGTCAGCAGGTAGGTTTTATGTAAGTAATAATACACATAATTTATAAATGGATAGAAATCAGAATGCAATGCACAAAGGGAAGGAGAAAACCCTAAAAAACTTACTGCAACTTTCTATGGCAGATAATCTGCTCTAATAGGCAGCATTTTTTTGTTATCTATGTATTTAGATTCCCTAAAAATTCCAAGTTGTGCAGGAACAGTTTTGAAGAGTGCTTCAAATGCTGTGGTTGTGTTGGTTTGATGTGACTTGGAACCTCTACAGGCCTGACTTGCAGTATGCTCTCTCTAGCAGGAGGAGTCAAAGTCCAATCAACTGTATCAGGCCCAGTGTTCTTGGCCCTATTAAAAGAAAAGGTATGTGTGTTTACCTTATCAGATGTTTTAATATGGATGCAGTTTTGCAGCTGGACATTTTTATGTTTATGCAGTAACATTTCTATGTTACTCTGTAAATATAATACACTTGTATCCATCGTGAACTGGAATTTGCTAGTTATAACTTAGAAATAAAGTAGCTAGTCTAAAACACAGGAATGAAAAACTTTAGAAGCAGCTACTGCTTGAAAGAGGCAAGGTTTATTATGTATCAAATGAAACATTATGAATGTTTGTAAACCCTGACATTCCTACAAGTACCACTGAACAGTGCACACCCTTCAGATCATCTTAGGAATGTTGCTTATCATGCACTATCTTCTAAACTTAGTACTGAATGTTTGTTTTCACTCTGAAAGTTCAGAAGGTGAGTGTTTAGAGAAGTGGGATAGATCAGTGCCCTTTCCTCCTGATGGGGGAAAACTGCGTGCTTTCCTGGAAGTATTCCATGTTAGGGGTATTCAGATTGCGTCCCAGAGCGAGTCTCCATAGTAGAACTGTAAGATATTTACATGTGAGCCACTAGCTATGCTTAACCTTTTAACTTAGGCATTCTTAACCACACCAAAAGTTTGTCCTTTTATTGTACAAGACTTATATTTAGCATTTGATAAAAATTACTGTTTATTGTTTGGCTTTTTTTTTGGGGTTGCTTGTTCTGTCAGATTACAGAATGTTGTCGAATTCATACTGACTTGACAGGAGAGAGAAACAGGTTTTCTCATAGATGCCAATTCTATCTTGGCTGTTATTTTCTGTGAATTTTAGAGGCATTTAAACTGAACAAAAGTTTATTAAGCTGAATGATCAATAAGGAATAGGTATTCATGCCTGCGCTTTACTAGATTGTTAAAACAAAGCAGGTAAAGACAGGCTTTCCTCACCCAATCCACGTGCTCCCATGGAGCATCTTTTACAAAGTGGAGATACAAGTTTGCCTTTTTTTATTTGAGTATCAAGGAGTTTTCAAAATGTTACTTTATTTTAAAACATCTAGCCCATTTAAATGAACTTACTTTCTTTTCCTAAACACACGATCCCGTTGTCTGAATTTTGTCAGTGGCTTTATGGTTCATATTGTACAGACGTGACATGGTAACAAATAGACACCATGATATGGGGGAGAAAGCGAGCCATGTGTTGAACATTTCACTGCTCTAGGGAGTTAATGCTGGTAGGCTGTGCAATGTGGTGTAGCAGTGCAGATTTGCCTTTGTGAAATTTCAAGGGACAAAAGTGTTACCTAAGTTGGTGGTTTATTAATTTTTGTGTAAGACCAAGTATTTTATAAATACTTTTTGCCCGTTCTGCTTGCTAGAAGTTGTTACTCCTTAACTTTAAAGAAGGAAATGTATTCCTGTGGCCTAAAGGAAATAGGAAATCTGGGAGGTTTTTAAGTCTTTTAGCAGTATAATTTTCTTGCAGAATGGATTAATAGGTACTGGTTTGCCGTAATGCTTAACCTCTCTCACATTTTCAAACTGACACTACAACTACTGCAAAGTGTAGGTGAAAGGACAGAAAAATCTAGTACCATTTCATGGTTTTGTTGTCAGACTAAAAATGAAAATAGACTGTAGCTGAGAGGGTTTCCTTTTTTTTAAGCTTGTTATTTGCAAGTTCATGATATTTCCAAATGTCTGTTTTATAGCAGCTATTAATGAGCCAGGTCATTCTCAGGGCAGATTATACTCAACAGATTATATGAATTCTCCTCATCATATTTAATCTTTTAATGTCAGTAGATGGTTACAGGTACAAAGACAGCCTGGTCCCTGATGAGTAAGTGGAAATGCTTCCACATGACAGATTTATTCTATTCAGCGTTCCTGTAAAAGTGTACACATGCATCAGAATTTTTTGTGCACCAGAGGGTGAAACTGAACCAAGCTGGCATTATTATTTTCATAATCACTAAGAATTTTAATCTCTGTATTTTGGTTTATGTCAGTTACCTCATCTCAGCTGTGTACTTAAAATTAAGTTACAGTAATTAATTTGCCTTAAATTATTTTGTCTGCAGTACAAATAGCAAATTTTATGTCTTTAAGATCTCTGTAGCCCCTCAGATATTGCTGAAGGGTTAGTTAAATGAAGGATAGACTGGATGGTTAAATAGCAGCATCAAGTTAATGTCTTACTCAAGTGCTTGGTTGGCTGAATTGGAGAACTTACGTTACAAATGCAGCCTTGGAATTTTGTTGGACAAACCTCTCTTTCACAGCTGACAAATATAAAAAGGATGTTCCAGAGTCTCAAGTGAGTTTGATTGCACTGTTTTCCTTAGGTGAAATGGAAACTGAAAGTCAGCCAAAGAGACTTTTCCAAGGAACAACCAACATGCTTTCTCCAGATGTTACACATCTGACAGATCTCAGTTCATGGTAAAATATTTCATGTGCCCTGAAATGCCAAAACAAGGAATGTACATTTATCATAAGCTCTCCTTTTTTTTTTTTTTCTCCAGGAAAAAAGTGCTTTGTATGTAGCTCATGCATGTATATTACTGGGAACTATTGCTGTGGGAGTGTAGTGTGACAACAGTCCTGCTCTTTGTATTAATTTTTAGAGCAGACTTTAGCCTAGATTTAGTACATCACAACTTTTATACTGAATATAATTGTTAAAAATCCCCGTTGATTCATCAGCAAAGTTACTTTGCTTCATCATTTCAGTATGTTGTAGGTACTGGTCATACAGTGTCTGTGGTACTTTCCTGACTACTTAGAAAATGTGTGTGAGTACTTAATAGTTTTTGTCCCTGCATTCATGATTTTTAGTTAGTCGGTCGTCTTTCTTTACTGTGATCATAAAAGGCCATGTTCTTTTTTTGTGTGTGGAGTCAGATACTAAGTATTCAAAAATATGAACTGTATTACTGTAATTTCAGTTTACCTACAGACTCGACACTGCCTAGATTTTTTTTTCATGTTGCTTCCCCCTAAATTGCAAAAGCATCAATTTATGTGCCTTCTGGGATCTTGTATCAGGACTTCAAAATCCAAACACAGGAATTCTTTACTTACAAGGGAAAAATAGGTCTCAGTCTTGCTTTGAGTAGTGCAATGTTAAAAAGCATACTGGTTAATTAATGACATCTTTGCTGCAGTGCTGATTAATTTATTATTATTCCTTTCCTATAAACTTTTAAGGTTTTAAGCTCATTAGTTTTCACCTCTTTTCTATGTCTGATTAAAAACAGCTTTGTCATTTATTTTGCATGTTAAAAAAAAAATTAATCTGCTCCTCGTTCCCATGAGGAGCAGGAATATATATAACATGCTACAGAAAACAAGGAGTTTTCAGGGCTGCCAGTCTTGCAGTAAAGACTGAGTGGTAGTATAGGTCTCCTACATGTTCCCTCCAAGGGGAAAGCACGTTAACTTTGTGCAGTCTCGTCATGCCCATGTACTAAATAACCTTTTTCTCTTTCCCCAGCCTGTCTTCAGATATTCTTGACGGGAGTAGCAGCAGTGTTGGCTCTTCATCTGATTCCTTGACTAAAGGCAGCATAACCACCGAGTCTCCAGTCACATGCTCCAACTCCTGCTCTTCCTTCATACTGATGGATGACTTCTCACCCAAGTGACTTACCAAGTCCTGAGTCAGTGTCTGGCTGTGCTGTCCCTTCACTGTACACTTGTACAGAGAAACGAACTCTGATCCTTGAACCATTAATATGAGGTTTATTAAAAGGAAAAAATTGTTGTTACTGTAATCCTTGGCTACTTTCCAGTGATTTTTTTTTTTTTATATTATTATTTATCCATTTAATGGACACTGTAGACCATATTAATGTCTGGTTTTGCGAATTAATTTTTTAAACAAGATTCTGCTGATATTATACTAACTTTTGCTTTCAGGAACTTGCATACACTTTTTGATTCCAGGAGTAGGTATCTACCTATTAGTGTTGCAATTTTTAGGAAAGTACTTCTATCATTATCATGATCACTATGTCTCGGGAAATAACTTGGTTTGGAAGGATTTGAAAATACTAATTTATTCTCTGGCACTTCTACTATTGAGTAAAATTATTCTTGCTTTTTTTTTTTTTTTCCCCAGTCACTAGCCTCAAATTCCTTTATGGAAGGGAGAAAAAATATTTTATTTTCTTAGTGCTGCTAGTAATTTTTATTACAGAAGACCACATTGGGTGTGGAAATCTCACTTATTACATTAAAATAAAACCCCACAACAAAATAACTAATGACTGTCACTTTTGCTGTCGGTGAAGAAATAATACTAGTCTACAAACACGATTAAATTAGCTGCATAGTTCTCTCCCCTGATCATTTATCCTACAGATTGTATGAAATAAGTTCAATATTCAGTAAGATTGGGCGAAGGATAATTAATCCACACCTCGACTGAAGACATACAGTGCAGATAACTAAGTTAATTAAACTACTGTGTAGGAGAACCATGTATGGCACCATCGATGTCTCCTGTGGCATTGAGGTCATAAGTATTTTTTGTGCCTTAGGGGACATTGTTACAAAATTATGGAATGTAAACCAAGAGGGGTGGGTGGGGAAAGTCCTTTGTGTACAGCTTGTTTATAGAGTGCTTACCCTTACCCTGCCGTGGATGCTGCTTTCCTTAGTGTTCCTCCCCGAGGCGTGCGAGGTGCTGTGGGCAGGCCCAGCTCTGTTGAGGGAGCAGCCCAGGGGACACCCCTTGCAGCTGCTCTGAACAGAGTTTGTCCCTTTGTTGGTCATGAGCAGGGCAAACAGCTCAGCCAACACTCAGTCCCTAAGGAAAGACTTTGGATTGGATACGAGCTCTGCAAATTGCTTGGTGAAGGCGCTCTATTTGAGCTATGAGTAGTCTTGATACAGTACCTTGGTCAATCTGAGGTAGGAATAGATATTTTACTTTTTAAAGACTATAACGGGGCAAAATAAATCCGTTTGTAATCTACTGTGTTATGCTATTTATTATTTATAACTCTGTACAAAGTCTGTGGTGATGAATTATAGTATTTTTTTATGATTGAATAAGTTTTTTATGTTCAGTAATTGCTGGCTGGTTTGTATTTAATACGCAACATTGTCTGCCAGAATCATAAGCTTCCATTTTTGAATGTTTGTAACATAAATGCTTTTGTTACCTAAAAGTACAACTTATGATCTTTCTGAAAGAAAATAGCACTGAATTTAAAGTAAGATTATGTGCTTTAGAAGAGAGCACAACCTCTGGCAATACTGTCTGCCTAGAAGGGGAGGGGAGAACCGTAGCTTTTTTTGTTCTGAAGAAGCCGTTGGGTATCCAGAAGACATGTACATACCAGATTATTTTTAAAAGTGTTTCCATTAAAGTGTAAGGAGTACCAGAATGGGCCAACAGTGGCACTGTTATTTGTACTACCATTTTCACCTGTGGAGCGTTAGTTCCCCACTTCAAATAAATGTGCATATTGTAAAATATTGTCCATTGGTGCCATTTTTAAATGAGCTCTACAGTATTTAATGTTAATTTTATTTGTATATGCACAGTGCTATTTCTTGAATTTTTGATGTCTTAAATCGCTTAATTATTTTTTTATTCATGCCTGTATTTTCTGTGCCTTCTTGATGTTGAGAGAAGGCTCTTCTTCCATTGCAAAATATTGATAAACAGTCTGTGATAAAATCCAAGCCGTTACCTGTGCCCCAGTTTCCTTACACCGTGCTTTTACTGGTACTGTGATTTAGAAATCTGAACAAGGGGTGGCAGGAGGGGGAAACCTATTGCATGCTTTCTTAAACCTGAGAAGAGCATAGCTATTGCTTATTTTTGGCTGATTTACCTGTACAGTTGATGTATTCCAGATTTGTTTGTTAGTGGAGAGTCTTATCTGAGTGCTGGCCTCTGTAAACTTTCGAATGTAAGCTGCATAAAGCAAGCGCACAAACAGTCACCCTTGTTACTGCAGTTTTTTGTAGTGTTCTGGCTATTCTCCACTCTTGGAATGTCTTACAGAAGACATTGCTCTTTTATAAAATATATACTTCATGCACTTGCTGTGTCTGTGGTTTCAGGATGAATGTTGCCGTGTAAAAGGCCCCAGGCAGGCCCAGGTTCTCTTTCACACTTGCAGCTGTAACAACACTTGTTCATTTTGGAACTTAAGTTTTCTAATATGCTGGTTATTGGTACTTGCACTCAACTGCACGTGAGTTGCTGCTGCTCAAGGGTCGATCAGAATCGCAGGGTAAAGGCTGCCCAGCATCCTCTGACAAAAACTGACTGAAACTTGCATTTCTGGATTTTTTGACCACCTTGTCTGACTGGATTAGGTACCAGTTGGGGAAGAAGGCCAGCTGGTGCTGGTAGTCAGCTTTAATGTATAATTATTGACACTTAGCAGCTGGTTTTTATGACTTCACCAGACTTCTTTCTTCTGAATTGCCATGATGACTGAGAATTCCTGTCTTTCCTCCACTTCCCTTTTTTATTATGAGGAACCATTGGTGCATATCTATTGCTGAGAATCACCAGTGCTGAATTACCTTTAATGTTGTAATTGTTGAGAACAGTTAAAATACCAGTGTAATTCAAGCAGCATTTTAGATGGGCTATTTTTAATAAGTTAATTAGCACAGCATTACAACCTTGGTCTTTGTATGGCTCATTGATTAGCACTGCCTTTAGCTCATACCCAGAGCACGCTGAATCCTCATTTTGTGGGCTTAAAATGCTGGAAGGATTTTACCAATGCTTTAGAAAAATGTGTGTGTCAGCTGTGGAACTCTGTATGTTTTGATAATATCAAGTGTTCTGCATCAGGAAATGGATCACAGTGTGCATGTTTCATTTTCCTTCATTGAATTTCAAATTGGGGATCATGGGCCCAAAGGCCTGCATTTAAGGGGCTGTTTTTCTGACTGTATGTGATTAAATACTTTCTCCTACAATGAAAGTAATTAAACTGTCAGTGGGTGAGGATGTAAATCTGAGTCCTGCAGACTTTATTGGAAAACTCATTCTTGAAAGGCACAAGGAACTCTATACTGTATAAAAACACTGAAGTGGGATTTCTTTTTTTAAGCCATGATAAAAATAGAGAACTCATTTTAACAACTCAGAATGCTAAAAATATTTTAAATGTAAGGCTTCAGCTGGGCACATTTCTCCAGGCAGATTCATGCTGGGGGCTGTCTGCAGAGGTGAACCAGAGCAGGCTTAGGGGAATTTGGAGCTCAGCTTCTGATGCACAAACACAATAGGCTGACCTTGGGAAATTATTTTTTGCAAATATTCATGTTCTTATCTGTAGACCTTGCTAATACATTGTGTGACAAAAAAAAGATGAGAACTTGTTTTTCATGGAGGAATTTCATCTGCATATAATTTTCCTGGTAACTTCAGAATAAAAAAAGCTTTGCATTAACATGGGTTCAAATATTTCATGAAGTCAGAGGCCTGTTCCATTTGCTTTTTTTGGAGTAAAGTCCAAGGAATCTTTTTTGAGCTATACAAGCTGACCATTGTATTCCAAGGCTGTTATATGAATGGCAGCTGTCCATAGTAGATGGAAAGGGACTTTGCCTACCATTCAGTATTTCAGTGTCTCTTGAGATCTGTTAACTAATCCTCAGAAAATCTGGTGTATGATGGATCGCTGAAGGTAGAAGATGACCCAGTGAGAAGGGTGCAATAACTGGCTCCTTTGACTATAAAGAGTTTTAGCCCTGATTTAAGCTTATCCAATTAATTTTTAAATGAAAAATGCGTTTTTCAAATGACTGAGACTTTTCATGAGGGTATGCATTGTTCAGACTTGGAGAAAAAGGCTCCTTGCAGGCAAGTCTTTGCTTAATCCACCCCCAAAAGAGTGAGTGAGCTACACTTGCCCATCGGAATTAGAGTAGCAGTTTCAGCTGGTTTTGGGGAAGGCAGGGAGTTAGTGGCTGGATTTCCTTAAGGGCTGGTTATCTAATTCACAACAAGGACCTTTGTCCTCAGGCTAAAATCAAAAGTAGATGCTGTTTTAGGGCAAGTCTGTTTTCTCAGGGATCAATTATGCTGCAGAGCTGGTTTAAGCATGATAACTGGGGTTTCCTTCCTGCTGTGCCCGAAGAGCCTTCACATAAGCGGAACGTAGGAATAGGGCTGCTGATCCCATAAATGCAAACACACACCACTGCCACTGTAAATGTCCCTGTACCTCAGGGCCATCCATTTATAGTGGACTGGGCACTCTGCAGAAGTACTCTGTTTCAGTCCAAACCATTTTTGCATTCAAACTGCTTTTTATTACTTGCTTTTAGATCTTAAAGCCCTTTGGTTTGAGACTTGCCCCTGAGTAGTGTGCCAGGGCCAACATTTTCTTTTTAAACCTGGAGCAATTTGGTTTGTTGTTGTTGCATTATAAAGTTTGGAAATAGGAAGTAGGTAGGTTCTTGCTATTAACAAGGATTGCATGTTAGCTTGGGTGAGCACAAAAGAGTGTGGGGGTTCAAAGAAATAAGACCTGAAAACACAGAATAAAGATGCCCATTTTTAATGAACAAATTTGGCTGGTCTGATTCTTTTTTTTTTTTTTTTAAATGCAGGCAATAGTCTTTTGAACGTATCAGTAGTTAAGAACAACAAAATCCAATATGCTTCTACCTTCAGACACCTCTCCTTACTGTAAAGTAAGAATTTGTTACTGAAAGACCACAAGTTTTGTTCATCTCTAACAAACTGGGCCAGGCATCTCTCGGTCTCTGAATAACTTTGCAGTAACAGTTGCCCGTGATTCAACAGGCCCATTAGGGACACCAGACTGTCAAGCAGTTCCTGTCTGTCCAAAAAGCATCATCTTACACTGTACAGGATTTCTAATACCTTTAGTCTCCCTTAACTCATTTCTGAGGGCACTGAGATTTTTCACCTTTTTTACAAACAGTAATTATTTGCTGTTAATTACCATAGTTTGACTGTCTTACTAAATGGCTGTGGTAAAATTCCTGATGGACTTGTGCATGTCTCTCATTTTGGGGTACAACAGAGTTTGGGATTTTTGATTTTTGATTATTTTTCAGATAATGCAATGTGTGTTTTCTGGAAGAATTCTCCATTGTGCTTCGATTCTGAAAGGCATTTGGATACAGTTTATGCAGAAGTAAGTCCTGTTTAACAACATGAGTCAAATGAATCTTGGAGACAATGACATGAGGTTGTTTTTTTAAAAGCTGACTGGCTTAACCCTTGCATTACCTAAAGGAAACTCCTGCATTCTGCCACAGTCTCCACCACTTCTGAACTTTCACTAAAGCTAAGCTGGCAGAAGCTCCTGGCTATTATTTATGTTGGGACAGTTTATAATGCAGATTATGAAAACCCTATTGTGCTGGAACAAAAATATTTTCCTTGCCCCAGATAATTTGCAATTTAAATTTGTCGTGAGAACTGTAATGGTTTATCAGTGCAATGCGTGGTCAACAATTTTTTCAGTATGCAAAAGTGATGGTCTCTACTAGGCAGGTAGGAAGCAGGTAGTATCAAAAACTATGGGCCTGAGTAGAATAAAGAGTGTAATGGACGCTAACTAGTCCAGAATAGAAGTATAAATGTTGCATCTGGCCTCTGACAAAGCTCTAGAGCCCCTAAAATTTTGGAAAATTCAGCTACTGCCATGAACTTAACAGCTCACTCTCAACCCTTGCTGTCAACACTTCCTTAGTTATGACCAGAACCTCCAAAAATTTGGAAGAAAAATAAATCTGAAAGGGGGAGCTAGAATAAGAATATAGGCCTCTGTGCCTATGATGTATGAGTACTGGTTTGAAAAATGATAGAGAGAGCAAAGTACAGTGAGCTGGGACAAATGTGCTTTAAATAAGAGTTGAGGATGTGCTACAGAGTACGTGTAACATCTTGTTCGTGTGCAAGAACAGACTGTGAAAGAAACAGCTTTGTGTGGGAGAAGAGACATCAAAGGGACTGAAAAAAACAGTGCTGTAATAGGAAACATTTGCCTTTTAAGAACTCATTGCTGCTGGTCACTTCTTTTTTCCCTTATTTTCTCCTCCTGTATTAAAACCCATCAGTGTGAGGAAGGAGAGGCAGCATGGGCAGGGTGGGCCGGATGGGCAACAAGGAGGGGTACAGAGGGCTCACTGAATTTGTGTGGGCTTTCACAGACTCCCTCCTGCCCCTTCACATGGAGTTTGCATCAGCCCTGAAGTCTGTAGTTGTGTTTGTTGGACAACCAAAGCAAGGCTGGTAGCTCAGCTTCTTGTCTTCATCAGCACAGTTAGTGCACAGGATCACTCTTGTCAGACGTGTCCTAAACACGTGGGCAAAACTCTTCATGGGGGCAGAGCGGGAATGAGAGGGGAATTAAGGGTATAGGAGTGAGGCAAAGATGCCCCAAAAGCTCTGGGCACTGTGAGAAACCATGAGGGACCTGGTGGGACAAGGGGCTGTAGATAAAGCACCATAACCGAGCAGGAGGAGGAACATCACCCAGCAGGAGGGAGATGGCATGGCAGGAGGCTGGTGGACACACCTGGCGTGGAGAAAGTGATGGTTTTTCTGCAGTGCCCTGGTTACTCTTGTTGCCAGCAAAAAGCTCACACTGAGGAAGCAAGGGTTGTGGTACAGCTGAATGAAGGCAGCAAGCCATGCCACAGCCACATCCTACAACCTGCATCTGTCAGGGCAGTTGTTTTGAGGAGTAGGTGAAGTTTTTTGGCCTTACTTTGCATTAGCAACAACGAACATGTTGCATATGGGACTTACAGGGAGCACCAGTGCCAGCACGCACAGCACACAGCCCTGACTGTGCCGGGAGCTTCGGACCAGCTGTGGGAAGTTCATGGGGATCGGGATGGCCACGGGATGGCGTATCGTGGCTTGCAAAGCACAGGACGGTGTTTAGTGAGCAGTGGTAATACTGCCTGAAGTGCATCTGAACTGAACTCACCCTGCAGCTTCTGTTACTAGAAACTTCTAATGTTTTCTTTCTTTTCACTCATAACATAACCTCTTCCTTTCAGAGTCAACACTAACTTCCCAGAGTGAGGGTTTGAACTTCTTTGTGCTATTAAACATAAAACTGATTTTAAAAAAGGCAGATGCTCTTTGGTTCGAAGGATAACGCAATCCTCTGCTAGAGGGGACTTGTATCAAATTTACTGACAACCTGGAATGAATGAATAGGCCCTGCTCACAGTGAGAGAGCTTTCCTAGGAGTGCACTGGCTGTTTTCCCAGCCCCATGAAGCCTCTCAGGAGCCCGCTGTGGCACATTTCGATGGGGTTTAGCGGATTGCAGTGCACAGACTGGGTTTTTTCCCACGTGGTGATGCTGCAGTGTTCCCATCAGACCGTACATAGGAACCATCCTTCTGTTGTTTCTCTGTGTGGGCACACACAGACCTGGATCTTGGGGAATTTTCAGTGGTTTTGGCTTTGTAACCTGCAGTCACAGGGAACATTTGCCTGCACAGAGAGCATCCAGCGTTGGAGATGTGCTCTCTGTGTCCAGGTGAGTGCTCAGGTAAGGCTGGCTGGAACATGTCTTGGGATCTGTCTGGGATGGTCCAACCCAGCCTGGCAAGGAGCTGGGGGAAGGTGGGGGAGCCTCATGGTCTTCCCAAAGAGCTTTCAGATCCCTCCGTGGCAAGTGCTGTGTAAGGGCTGAGTACTGTCAGCACTGCTGTTGCTGGGAATTCTGGTTTGGCCCCCGGATCAGTGACTGGCCTTGTTATGCCTGTGCTGCACGTAGTTTTGACTGGAGTTGGGAGCGGTTTCTCTGCTCTTTCATAGTTTGCCTTCTCCTTTGCACGTCTCCAGCAGGAAGTGCAGATTCAGCAGGCATTGTATGCCTCAGCAGCCTGCCAGCTGCCTTGCTGAAGCTAATTCACAATTCAAGTCACTCCTGATAAGTTTGCAAACAATGTGCAGTGATTTCTGAGCTAGATAGCAGCTGAGCTGAACTCCTCCGCTTCCAGCCTGTCAGTTGGATGAAGCTCTGCATTTACTTTGTGAAGCTCATGGGTCAAACATGATCTTAATATTTCGTGCTTCTGTGATGTTTCATAAAATTCTTACTTGTTTAGGAGTAACTTTGAGTGTCATCATTATTATTAAAACTCTCAAATGAGTGTGTGGAGGCACAGAAAGGGCATATGGTTAGTGTTGGTTAAATATGAGCTAGAAATTGAACCCAGGATTTCTAACTTGCACTTTAGTTCTTTGATCAGTGGATAATTCTGTTGCCCCCTTTTATAACACACTGGAATAGCCTGGGAATGACTCCAGTGAAAACAAGAGTAGCATTTTTTTCTTGAGCTAACTTCATGTGGCAGCCACTGGAAGCTGCTCTGAGGAACTGGCCCAGAGGAAGCGACTCTGCACTTGTGGCTCATCAGCCCTGGCAGGAAACAGCAGGTCAAAGTTAGAAGGAACTTACTTAAAGGCTGAGTGAGTGGTGCAGCAAACACTGCTCAATAGTCAGCAGGGGAGGTTGTCTCGGTCCTTATTCCATTTGCTCTCCGTTTGTTCACGTCTGTTTAATCAGAGAGATGCCAAGGGGATGATGTATCAGATAAGGATTTGTAGGTGAGCCTGTGCCCTCTCCTGATCAGACCATAGCTCTCTCTGGAAGATGGGGTTGGTACAGAAAACACACTATTTACTGTTTTTGTGAAATTAAATCCTCATGACTCTATATCTCAATTGGTCAGATACTGTTTTTTCAGATGTGTGTAAAGTCAGTAGTCACAAATGTAGCAGCCTAGAACTGCAGGGTTTGACCATTCTGTGCAAAAATTGGTACAGGACAGTGGCAGGAGTAGGAGTATATAGTGCTGCTGTCAGGTGACAGCTGGGTTTTGCTCCAAGGTAAGCTTAGGGAAGCTCACCATGGTGCACTTTCCAAAGGGCATGAGGTCACATTACAGGCAGACTTACATTTTGAAGTATATTTGTCACTGTGCCATGAGTTGGGTCTTTTTTTTTTTTTTTTTTACTCCTCCTTCAGTACTGGAATTGAAAATTCAAGTTGGAGAAATGTGAAAGCAATTGGGCCTAATCCATTCCTGTTGTTACTCCTTTTGTTTTCACTGGAGTTACTCCAAGGCTGAATTCAGCATATGATGAACAACTTGTTCTCCAAAGTTGGAACTTAGGGAAGAAGGTTTTAGGGATGATCACGCAACTCTGAGGCTCCTTCTCAAACAGCTGAAGCTCCCACAAGAGGGATGATATATGGTGAGTTCAGGTTATTGAATTTAGTGCAACATTCTGGTAATAAGCCCTCTAGTCATAATAAGACATTATTATCCGTTAGAACAATTGCTTGAATGAAACCCAACTGCTAGCTCGCTTAGATTAGATGGAAAAATCCTATCTGATCTCATTTGCCAGTCAGCTGCACAGATACCAACCATGACCAAACACAAATGGTTCTGATCCTGCTCCCTCTCCTCTCAGCTTCTCTGGAACTAGCACCTCGAAGGTTGCCACTCGTGAAATGTTGCCCGCTTTTCATGTGTTGACCATCTCAGCTGCAGCCTGGGGAAGTCTCCAAAGAGGTTACAAGCCCTGATTCTGTCTTGGTGAGATGGAAAAAAGGAGAATGCTGTAAGCTGTGAAGAAGCTGACCATTACCAGCTGAAGACTAGGTGCTGTTCATTTGGGTTTGTTTTATTGGGTTTTGGGGTTTTTTTGCAGGAGGGGGATATTGCTGTAAAGAACTAAGATGAAACTCTTTACAAATCTGCTAGAATGAACCAGTCCTCACTGCTGGTTAATTCCTCCTGTGCTCCTGTGAGCCGCTGGAGGGGTCACGGCAGAGGCAAGATCCCCATGGTAAAATTAAGCTTTTCTTTCTTGGAGAAATAACCATTACTGTCTCTCTGGCTCACTCCATTTCATTTACTTTCTAAACAACTTAGATCACAAAGGGCTCCAGGAGGGGTGCAGAGCTTGCAAAGAAAAGGCCTGGATGACTTTCTCCATTTAAGAGAGTCTTGTGAAAGTTGTGCTTCCTGCCCTCGCCCAGAGAAGAGGATTTATAACAGATGCTCCTGCGGCCGTTGCTGTGTGCGATTTGGAGGGTGGAGGATTCACCAAGCTTGCTGTGCTTGGGAGGCCAGAGCAGCTTTCTGCTGAACAACATGAGCCCTGTCTGACTAATGGAAAATCCCTGTTCCAGAGCCCAGCTGACACAGGGACCGGAGATCCCCTTCTTGCCTGAGCTCTGACTTGCTGGGGCACGTCTCCTCAGCAGCTTTGCTCGGGCAGTTTCCCATGCCATGGCCATGGTGTGTCCTTGGTCTTGCAGGTTGAGCTCTTCTCTGTTCCCTTTGGATTTCATCTTCCTCCTCTACTTTGCTCCTGACCTGAGTGGGGATGCTGGCTGCTCTCCCTGCTGCTCCTCCTTCCAGAGCCTCCCTATTATCAGTGATCCAAGCTGCAGTTTGTGCCCCCACAGCCTTGACTACCAAGGATGGCACAGAACATGCTAAGAATAGAAACAGCACTACAGGAAGGGGCATTTATAGTCTTTATTTATATAGCCCCTAACTGGGGCTGGAGGAAGTGCTTCTCTAACACCTCAGCTGAAGCACGAGGTAGAGTACTTTCTTCAGCAGTTATACACTTAGTAAGCAGCAAGGAAGAGCCCTTCATTTTTAAAACAAAAATAAAGCAACTTTCAATCCTACTAAGTCTTGACTTACTTCTCTCCAGAGGAGAAAATGCATTCACTAGCAAGCTGGTCGGGGTAATGATCAATGAGATGCTGTTTTCACGTAGATTTAAGATTTTAGGGATAAGGCAGAAAATTTGATGTATTCTACACAGTTACTGGCCCCAAGCCTCAGTGGAGCACACACCAGGTAGCCAAGAAAAACAGAAAGAATAGTTAATATCTTACGAAGCACAGCATGAAGGGATTATCATGCCAGAGTTTGGTTAAAAATCACAATGCAAAGAGGATCTCTGTCTTCTAGAAACTTCAGCTCCTACTGTTTGTCCTCCATGCTGCTCCAAGACATAATCACTTCCCCAACTTTACTTGGTCATCAAGGGTGCTGTAATTTGGATCAAAACTTCTGGAAGACTTCAGTATTAAACCAAACACGTTATTGCTCAGCTTAAGAAGAGGGTAGGAGGGGATGGATTTTTCCTTCTGTGGCTGGAGCTCTGCAAAGTGCCCAAAAGTGATATAAGTGCATGGATTTGTACAACAGGGATTTGACAGAGTTCAAGAGGTGGGATGCGCTCAGCCCCCCTGCAAGGTGTTCAAGTCTTGCCTTCTCTGAGAGCCCAGCACCTGATAAAACTGTACACTTGTGCCTCCAGGCCTGCTGCACTCTTGTCTCCTATCTGGGTCTTTGGTTCACTTCCCTTCAAGCACTTGGCTCTAGGATTTGGGGCATCTCGTCTTTCACTTTGAAACTCTCTCTGTTCCTACAAGATATTGAGTCACCTGGGAATTGCAGATCCTAAGAGTTTGGAAACTAGAAGATATAAAAAAATTAAAGCAGTCAAAAACTGTATTGTCTTAATTCCCAGAGGAGGTGGGTTGTAACTCATGTCCTTGAATTCCGTGGTTAGGTGTTCAGCCCATTCATCCTGTAAGATAAAATTTTATTTATTTTGCCCTATGAAGTATTTGCCCAAGGACTTTCTTCTATTCCCAGGTTGGTAGTAATGCCTGTGGAGAAAGGCTAACTGCTTCTTGAAAAACTGTATCAAATCTGGGTGGAGGACACAGATAAGCAGCCTGCTGTGAGGAGTTGGTAGTGGTGTTTTGGATGACTTATTCCTCCTCAAGTGACATGATCTCACGCTGTACTCAGTGTTCAGGCATGAACTTCCCTGAAGCAGGGAATTTTGGGTTCTGGGTTCAGCTGTGAGAGCTGAATACCACTTTGCAGATGGGCATGCGTGCCTCTTCTTGAAAGAACCCACAGTTCAGTCTTGGCCATCAAGGCACCAGATTTCTTCCCTGCTGATGCCCCTCCGAAGCCCCACAAATGCCCCCTGTCCCAGAGGGGTGGACCAGCTGTTTGGGAGCTGTTTGTCAGACCTGTCTGCAGAGGCCACTGGACCAGAAAGCATGAAGGGGCACCTCAGGGCCAGGCCCTGGCCAGTGCTGTGGGTTTTATCTTTCTTTTTTTGCCCTTGAATTTTCCTATAGTGGATAGCCACACTTCAGGACTTTCAAGAGCTGCTTCTCTAATCTCCTCAGAAGGATTACTGCTGCTGGAAATCATGAGGGCTTGGACTAGCTATCAACTTTATCAGGAAAGCTTCTTTCCGGCCAAGCCAGTAAGGGCTTTGCTAAGCGGGAATCTTGGGTTGAAGCTGCTCTTCTCATATTTCACAGATGGCCTCAATGAATGATTTACTAGGAGAGTAAAAGATTAGCCAGATTCCTCCAGCTTCTTCTCAAGTCGTATAAAGCACTGGGGTTTATTGGAGCCTGGGCAGTTCCTAATTCTTTAGCCTTGTTACACTGTTTTACAGTGACTAATTGCCCCGCGCTCCCTTCCCCGGGAATCAGGTGTCTCCTGGTGGGGAATCCACGCTCCTTGCACGAGCCCCCCCCGTGCCCTGGAACAGCCCTGCCAGGGAAGGCTGCTCCACGCGGGAAGGTACTCAGCGGTCAGGAGACGTGGTGTCTCCAGCTGTATTTTACTGCAGAGGTTACTGTGACTCTGGGAGAGAGATGGTAAAGGGAATACTTAAAATATACAATGAGGTGTTCCCATAAAATTACCAAAAGCTTTGCAGAATCTTCCTGTAGAGAAAGCCATCACTGGAGAGTTCAAGCGAACAGTGGTTTGGGAAGGGCAAAACCCCCTCTTGCTTTATTGTTTTAACTAGTCTCCAAGGCTTGGATGAGCTCTTCTGGTGGAAGGGAGATTACCCCATGTTTGCCTGTTACAGAGTTTCTCACATTTTTCTCCTTTACACTTGGCAACCAGAACTCTGTGTCTGTCTCTCTATGGCAATTTTACAGAGTTTGGCTGTTTTAAAAGTACTGATTTAAACATCCAAATTGGAAAAGCAGGGTTTAAAGTGGACCTACTTTTTTCTTTAGAGTGAGACTTGTTAAAGATCTTTGTTAAATTATTTACAAGTGGTCTCACAAGATGAACAGATCTTTGCATTTAATCATTTGCATGACTTCCATTGTGTTTTTCTCCCCTGTCCACTAAAGAAAAATCACAATCATAACATCGCTAAAGGGCTTGCAGGGAGGGGTGGCCCATTACTATCGATATATGAAGTTTATATGCCATGAAGTCCAAAGCAATATTGACATGTGCTGATCTCATGTGAACAGTCTTTGATTTACAGCTGTCGGAGATGAGAGAGCTGGGGCTCACTGGGGGAATCAGCCTCTAGCAGAAATGTTTAAAATATTTGGGGTTTAGCCAAGAGGCTAAAAAAAGAGGGGTTTGTGTCTTCCTTTTTCTCTGCTGTGATCTCCTGACATACAACACCAAAAGCTGCGTAAGACACAGGGATGAGAAGAAACAGCCCTGACAGTCCCCAAGACATCAAAAGAGGTCGAAGATCCTCAGCCTGCCACAGAAGTACAGGGATAATAAAATTTACTACTTTCCTCATTTTTGCATCACCATTTACACATATAAATTTGGGCTGAACCTACTCCCTGGCAGCCCCTGGACTCCCCTTGATAAAAGCTCCCCCACCACAGTTCTTCAAGGCCAAAGTTTTGCCACAAACTATGGCAGGGTGAGGGAAGAGTTATAAAAAGTACAAGAATACAAAATCCTGCCTTCTTCTCAGTGAAGGTAGAAATAAAACTTGTGTGCACATTTCCAGGACAGAACATAATCTACCTCCGGTTGTGTCTGGTATAAATGAGCTGTGCATTGGCATCTGTTGTATGTACAATTTTTCAAGCGTATCAGTCGGCAGAAAAGACCCTGCATCCTTTAGTTTGAGATGACTGTGTCCTCCCCAAATCCAACTGGCCTGTAGGAACAGAATATTAGCACTAAACATCACTTTAAAAGCAAATGGCATCCTTTGATGTTTAAAAATAAAAAAGGACAGTGTGTGTTTACAAGGGCAGCACCAGATCTCAGAGGATTACTCACCATGGCAATTTTTTGCGGATATTCAGTCACTCACACAGATTTTATCCACAGGCTGCCAGACCAGAGGGATCCCTGGGGCTGCCTGAATGTGATCTCCCATCAGCGACCATCGAAGGTCTTGGAGCCCTGCAAGTCCTCATCAAAGACTAAGCTTCCACTTCTTACTGCCAAGCAGATGGGGCCATTGATGATGGTTTGAAAAGGCACAGTCAAAAGATGGAGCAATTAACAGGAAGAATTCAGAGTCATGAGAAAAGACAAATAGTGAATTTCCTTGATTTTTGAGTATCACCCTCATTATTTTTGGGTGTATGGTCATTGTGTCAGATGCACTGAATGGACACCTGAGACCCTGACGTTGTACTTTGAAAAGGTGTCAGGATGTGATTCCAGCCTTTCCTGTGCATCCCACCATGTTTGCATGTTTGGAAGCCTGTGTCAGCAATGGTGGGAGAGCTTTGCAGCGTGCTGCTGTAAAACATTCCTCTTGCAATGTTGACTTGCTTTTTATTCTACTCCTCCTGTTGTTCTGTTCTTCCTGTTACTGCCAATGCAAGAGGGGATCTGCTGCCTCAGGAAGGGCTGCTCTCCATGTGCCTGCCCTTGTCTGTGCAGACACTGCAGATACCCCTTTCCAAAGCCAAGCAGGAACTGGAAAAAGTGATAAGCTAAAGGAAATTAAATTGCTAATGAATTTATGAGATTACTTAAAATGCTTATTTCTCACCATTTTGCCATGATAACCCACCTGAGCGTGGCTGGGAGTGCAGCAGCCCCGTCAAGAGGATGATTGCTCAGCAGGAGAGACAGGCAGGGGTAAGAAAGGAAACAGCTGTGATCCTTTTTTGGAGCATTTGCTCTTATTCATCCCCTTAGACGTATCCCAGTGTAAATAACCTTTCAGATCACTTTCCAAAGTGATTGCTTAATGTGACGGAGGAGAAGCTATTCTGTAATGAAATCATTTCTGTCTTTTCTCTTTATTTTCCTGCTTGGTCATAGAAAGGAAATCTGACTGGTTGTTAATTTGAAAGCATTTGTAGTGGTGATGGCATAATAGATATGAAAGTTCACAGGACTCTGGCAACTACCAATGTATTGAGGCTTTCAGATGAAAAAATGAAAGCTGCCTGTGAAGGATTCCCATTTGTCATGGAAACCCCACAATACCCCAAGACAGCTGCTTGCCTGGGATCTCTACCTCGTATGTAAGGAACCAGAAGTGACATGCGCTCAATTGTACAAAGAGTACAACTCCACAGAGACAGGTAAATCATTCTTTATGAGGGAAAAAAATCATATAGGATTAATATTTTATGTAAAAGATGATTTTCAGGGTTTGCTCAGTATTCAACATAATCAAAAACATGGTTTAAAATACATAAATCATGGTATTTTATATTATAACACCCTAGTAATCTCCTCTGGAGATGGATTTGGTGTTGCTGCAAGTATGGCTGGATAGATGGAGGGATCTGGTTTGGCAAGGAGCCCTCCTGTTGCTGTACAAGAGCATAAAAGTGAAGCAGGTGGCAAAAGTTTCCTGGGAGATGTTGGGTCTGGAGTTTTAATTCCCCTCAAGCCACTCTTTGCTTTACCTTAATCCCCATATCAGATAACTCGGTGAGGTTTCATTTGAAAATCAGAACGAAAAAAGCCAGTCCAGGCCTGAAGGTTCACCAAACAGCTGGAAATTAGGAAAAGCCAAACTATGATGCAAAGTTAACACAAATTTCGTGCAAAGGGTGAGCTTCTGGAAAATCTCCCCATGGTTGTCTTGGGATGCTTTTACTTTTCATATGGTATCTTTGCCATGACTTCAAACACAGCATTTGGCTTCAGTGGGACCAGGTGGCCTGGGAGGCTGCCACTAAAGGTCTTTCAACAGAACAGAGGTACTGCCATGAAGTTCAGGGAGGAGAAATAATCCCCCCAAGCTCCCCATGAGGCTCCTTGTTGGTGTATTTTTAGCAATGGCCCTTTTTAGTTCGCTCTGTGTCAGGAAGTTCTGCACTGAGCTTCCTGCTGTGCCACACTGTGCCGGCACGTCACAATGGCAAAGCACGTCTGCGTTGAAGAGTTTATCGAAAATAAATTCCTTAACGTTGGCAGGTCCAAAGATTTCCTCCCATCCTTCCTTCTTCTACCCACCTTTTGGTAGGGTAGAACCAAAAAAGACAACAAGCCTTGTAGAAAAGAAATGACAAAATTGTGAAAATAAAATAGCAAGAGTAACCCAAATGGGCTTAGAGTGTGCAGGTATAGGAAAGTGAAAGAATACTGAAGGAAGCTTTCAAAACTTTGCTTCTTTGCCAGGATTCAATCTCCAGACACTAATTTAGCTGTACTAGTAATGCATTTAAGTGTATTTCTCTGTTAAGCAATATATTCCCTACAGAGCAGCGCTGGAGCAGCTCTTAGCTACAGGCTTTCCACAGGCTGAGGTCTCTGGGTCAGAAACACTCATATTCCACCAGCACATCCCCCTGAAGTGCTCCCACATCCATGATCTGTCTTCAGGCAAGGTGAGTCCCAGGTTTCAGAGTGCTGTAGCTCAGCTGGCGGCACAGAGGCTGAGGGCAACTCGAATGTTTGCTGCTCTGCTGGAAAGAGCCATCGTGTCTGGAGAGCCAGAACTGTCCCTTGTCACACCACAGCTGAAAGTAGCGCTGACTTTGCTGTGAGGAGCTCTGCTTGTACTGAATGCTCCCTGCAAGCATCATAAGCTGCTGCTCCCACACATTCATTTATTTTCTTTAAGTTGGTCTTCCTTTTCCAAAGCCTTCAGGCTCACAGAGCACCCACGGCAGGCTGAGGCACCAGGGCTGAAGGAGAACAACCTTGACTTTGTTGCTGCTAAAGACAGAGATTATTTCTAATGTAAAAGTTATTGTCTTGGGCAGCCTTCATCTCACCAGTGCACAATTCCAGAATGCTTTAAATTAAGTCTGGAGGCTAAAAGTGTGTTAGTCATTGCCCATACATCTTGGGAGAAGCAGGGCTTTCAAAAGTTATTGTTAGCATTAGGCATCTGGTTTATGTTTATAATGATTTATTCAACAGTGGGAGACAGGTAAGGAACCATCATGGAAGACAAACTAGAAAAGATCATGTTTTTCAAAGCTCTGAAGCCACGGTTAAATCAAAGTTGTCTGACTTCAAAAGGAGTATATAACTTGATTAGATTCTCTAAACAATGTACAACGCTCACAAAGTTGGCAGCTATTATTAGAGGCAGAGTTGGTAGCACAGCCTGCTCTGCAGGTTCGTGTCCCTTCTAAGTACAAGATCCTGTTCTTATGTCATGACTCTGGCTTTTTCTTTTTTTTAAAATTTCAGCCAAGTACTTCAACTGCCTGTGAGAGCCAGGGTAGAGAAAAATGCATTATTTTTTCAGAATTAGAATAATTCAGGAAATCCTTTCTTTGGAAAGATCTAATGCTTCCATACTTTGAAACAGGGACTGGAAATCCAGTGGGGGAAGATAGGCTTTGTGCTAAAGAGGGTGTGTTGCCATTGCCATAAGGGTCTGACCACAGTTGTTTCAGTTTTATGAGACTCTGAAGAAGTCCACTTTGTGTCTGTGTACTGGGGCTTTGCAAGGGCTTAGCTAAGATTAGGGAAGAGTCTCTGCTCATGTCTCCTTGTGCTGGGCTCTCACCAGCCTGTGCCAGTCGTAAAATTGGTCTTTCCTGGCAAGGAGTAGCAGGACTTGTGGAGGGAGAAGAGGAAGCCCATCCACAGCAGCACCTGCCATGCTGGGGCAGAGATGGGGACTAGAAGCAGCAGGTGGTGGGACAGGGCAGGTTGGGAAGGATAGGCTGAGGGCTCATGGTTCCATGGCTGTTTGATCCTCTCTCCTGCCAGAAAAGACACCCACAAGCAACAATCCTCATTCCCTCCAGGCCCAGGTTAGGCAAGTAACACACCACTGTTCCCACCCCAAAGGGCAGGAAACGGGATATGGACAAAACCTGCATCTGGAGATCCTCAGTTCTTTCTCCAGCTGAACACACGTTCGTTCACTTCACTCACTCTTGGACAAAAGATGATGTCCTGTGGTGCAGCTGATGCACTCAGCAGGCTCAGTCTCCACAGTGCCAATCTCAAGCTGTTGGACAGGGGCTTCTCAATTTTCCTTCTGTCAGCACAGGGCAGATAAATCCTTGTCATTGCTCTGCTTTCTGCCTTGTTCCAGAGCAACCTGCCCTCCTGCTGCAGAGCCATGGTGAAGGGACACACGGGGCTGGGCAGCCAGCTGCCAGAGCAGGCTGGAGATTTCCAGTGCCTCTTCCTGTGGGATGAAAAACAGGTCTATGCAACTATAACAGCATTCAAGCATGTATTTGCTTCTCTTTTTTTTCCCTTTCTCCAAAACACACCTTGACCCAAGGGATGACCCCGCTGGGGTTTACCAGCCTGCTGAGGAAAACGTTCAATGATGTGTTGTGGATTTTGGGGTAAAAAACACTGCTCATGGAGAACTTCCCAGGGCTCTGCTATTACCTCAGCATGCCTGTGCTGCCAGGTTCAGCCAGTCCTAGGCAGTGTCACCTGTCAGACCTGTAGCCCATCCCAAAATGGAAATAAGCAACCCCCATTTTGCATTGTTGCCCTTCACCTGAGGAAACTCTACATGCATCAGCTGTCCCTGTCACTCCTTATCCTGGCCAAAGCACCACCTCACAAATGTCCCTGGGTTGGGGAAGAGCACAGGGCTGGGCACAGCACATCCTGAACGGCTCTAAATGACATCCATGCTGTGTCACAAACTGATGCTCGGCGTGGGAAGTTCATGGAGCAGCTGGAAAAAAGCCAGCATCCCTCTTCTGCTTGAGTTAGGAAAATGTCCCAGCACTGGATCCACCCAGCTCAGTTAGAGCAGGGCTGCTTGGCCAGACGACAGGCCTGGCTTTCTCTCCAAAGTGGACGAGTGCCAAAGGGGATTTTTAATTTCCAGATGCTTTTAAAATAAAAATAAAGCCTCTGCTGTAAACTGGCTTTGAATAGACGCCTCCCCTTCAGCCAAATAGCTGACTGATACAGGCTAGCTGACTGATACAGGCTAGCTGACTGGGCAATAAAACCTTTCACTGCAATCTGGTGCATCCTGAGTCCTGTGCCGAGGCAGGCGGCCGGCTGGAGCCCCTTGTGGAGCCGGGGATCCCACGGAGCCAGCCCTCCCCATGGAGACAGCCCTCCCCATGGAGACAGCCCTCCCCACGGAGACAGCCCTCCCCACGGAGCCAGCACTCCCCATGGAGACAGCCCTCCCCACGGAGCCAGCACTCCCCATGGAGACAGCCCTCCCCATGGAGCCAGCCCTCCCCACGGAGACAGCCCTCCTCACGGAGACAGCCCTCCCCACGGAGCCAGCCCTCCCCACGGAGACAGCCCTCCCCGCCGCCAGGCGAGCGGCCGCGCTCCCGGGGCCCTCTGGCTCCAGATAAAAATCTTTATGCACTTTTGATTTCTGTTTTGTTCTTTTGGAGGGAGGGGGAAACACTTTGCGAGAAGAACAGTTGGCAGTGGCAGAATGGGAATGAAAGGATCTGGGGGGAGTGTTGTCCTGAACGTTCAGAAGGCATGTGGATGTGGCACTTGGGGACACGGTTTAGCAGTGAACACAGCAGTGCTGCATTAATGGTTGGACTGGATGACCTTAGAGGGCTTTTCCAGCATAAACCACTCTGTGATTCTCTGCTGTGGGCAGGGCTGGTGACAGGGTGGCTTTGCAGGACCCTCACTGCACATCCTCCTTTGGCTCTGGACACAGACTTGTTCCTAAGCCCTTAAACCTGCCAGTTGCCAATCAGCATAACAAGACTGGTGAATTAATTTCCAGAGGGGATGAGATTCCAGGGTGTCCTGTGCTCCGGGGTCCTGGGAGCTGAGGCAATCCCTCTGCAGCTCGCATAACCTACGTTTTACCTGCACATCAGGGATTTGGGCATCCCAAGCCTGCAGAGAGACAGTTGTTTCACATGATCCCAGACCTCTGGTGCAGCCAAGGGGTGCTGTGTGAGCCCAGCCTGAGACATGTGCTGTAGCCATCGAAATGTGTCGCTGGCAGTGAGGAAGGGCCATGGCAGGAGGGGACACTGGAGGCTCTGCAGCCCATTGCCCACCCGCTCGCCTCCTGCTGCCCGTCATCGCCTCCCCGAACCGAGGGTCACCCCCTCCCCAGCGGCACTGCCAGTTGCTTTATCAGCCCAGATCTTAATTAATTCCTTATTGGTGCAGGCAGGATTGCCTTTTCTGGCTGGCTGGGTTCCTCTGCGCTGTGTTTTATCCCATCCCTGGCACCAAGCCGCCACATGCAGGAGCCAAGCGAGATGGGAACAGTGGAGCCAGAGATGCCAGCATGGAGGGAGTGACACAGGGGTGACACAGGGACAACCCAGGTATGGAGCCTGCATACAAGCCCAGGAACTGCTTCCCAGCAGCTGCTCTTGGAAAAAAAAAGCTGGGCAGGGCAGTTTCCACACCTGGTGTCTGGCTGCAGCAGTCAGGGAGTGAGGATGGGCTTGTCACAGATAACACTAGGGCTGTTTCAACTGCCTGGACTCACTGGTGGACCAAGGGAAACAGAGCAAACATGAACCTGCTCTGTTGTCCTGGAGTTCACTGTGACCAGCAGAAATGCCTGTGATGGACAGCTTCACTTGCCCGTCTCACTGACCCAGTGAAGACAACACAGCTATTGCTGATGGCTTTTGGGAGACAGAACCAGCCTGGTGACCTAGCAGGACCACCAAGGACCATTTCCATCTGTCTCTTGTAGCTATTTTATTTTTTGATAAACGGTTTGCATAGAGGTAGCTTTTGCAACCCGTTCTCTGTCTAACTCCTTTTATTCTGCCTTTCCTGTGGTAATTTTGATCCAGAGTGAAGGCAAGATGCTCTGCTTGAAGCCTGGGAGAAGGTCTGTCTGCACTTGGAGGTGGTCACAGAAGAGAAGCATGTCACCTTGCTTATCACCATCACCATCTGCAAGACAGCTTGGGGTGAGCAGGTACCAGCCACATTTTTCCCCCTGAAGAGAGGGAGACATAAGGAACCACTACAGATATTTTCTTTGGCAGCAGCTCTAGCATTTTTTGTATCTCAGTGGCATCTCTATTTGACATCACCTTTCTGTGGTGCTTGTGTGGTCTTGGTGTGACCCAGAACACATGTCCACAGCTACACAGCCCCATGTGGAGCAGAGACCCAGCCAGGAGCCACAGCTAGCAAAAGGGGCTTTTGCCCCTCTCCCATGGGCTGGGGCTGCTGACTAAGCAAATCTGTGCAGCTTTGCTGGGAAGCCACGTGTTTCAAAGCCATTTTTTCACTTGAGGGGGAAGGCAGGGGTCGAAGGCAGCACACGTAGGGTGCGAGGTCCCTTCTGCGGTGAAGGCGGTGCCGGGTGTGCGCCGTCTCTGCCTCCCCGCGGCTCCTCCGCCGGGCATTGTGCAGGGGACATGGGGAGTTTTAATCCTCGTTCCTGCTTCCAGTGTCACTCGATTCCTCGTGGCACCTCTCAAAAGACTGAACGGGCAGCAAGCATAAAGGCAAAATAATCCATGTGCTGGGAATGCCTTTGAACAGCGCTGACCTGCCTCCACAGGCAGCGGCTGGCTCGGGGGAAGCCACGCAGCTCTTGGGTGTCTGAAGTTTTGAAGGTCAGAGACAGGATTCTGCCTAAAATATTTGCATCTGGATTAGACTTTCAAATGCCAGAACGTGCACCTGTGTTGGTCCATGTTACTCATTTCTTCCTGACTTGATGTGCCTGGTCACTGAGTAAAAACCACAACAAATTTGCTTTTTTCTCCCCTCTTGTTTGGCTTATTAATTGTATCTCCCGTGACACTGCTCTCTGGCCTCAACAGGTTCATTTGTGATTCTCCTGTGATAGGCATACTGTAGCAGAAGATAGTAGCACATAATCATTTAACATATGAATGCTGTCAGAGAGTTTAATCACATCCAAAATTGCCGTCTTTGTGCCCCGCACTAACTCGTTGTGACTGCACAAAGTGAGCCCGGCTCCCTGACACAAAGAGCAATCGCAGCCGGCTCTTTGTCTACTCTCTTTGCATAATTTCCTGAACCCTGCCCTGTTCCACCTGCTCACTGATGTTAAGCTTATTTCTGGATAATTTATATGCACTCCATTCCACAAATCAGCCCTGGCATGGATTTTTTTGGAGGACCGAACAAGTGTGTTCCCCTCAGTCTGTAAGTCCTGAAGTCCATCAGCTCTTCCCAAGCCTTCCCTGAAACACCAGCGTGCAAAAGCTCCAGTGTTCGGGTCCTCGCACTGGGAATTCAAACACTGTTTTGAGGGGATGTGGGATAAGTTGCAAACCTCCCCCCCCTCCCTTCCCCCTGCGTATTTTCACCAAAGGCAGCGGCGGGATGGCTGGGCGGGATGCTCCCCGCTCCAGCTGCTCCACGGCCAGCACAGGGTGTTTCTGCGACGCTCGCAGCCCTGACCCCGGGGCTCTCGGAGGAAGCGCGCGGTTCCTGGAAAGCATTGTTCCCGCTTTGTTTGTTCCGCGGCCTCCCAGCAGCCGCTGGAAAGAAGCGGAATAAAGGGCAGCGTAAGGGAGCAGCTCCCGCAGAGGGGACGCGGGTGGGCAAACAGGACTGTATTCCCTGGCTGAGCCCCGGGGACCTTCCTGGGCACAGCCAGCACATCCCGCTGCTGGTCCCTGCCTGAGCAGACACCTACCTGGGTGCTTGATGATGTCTGTCGGCCCCGAAGGGGCAGAACTTTGGCAGCTGAGGGTCTCAGGTACGAGCCCTGTGCAGCTGCAAAGCCGAAGGGATGGCGTCGCATTGGGAGGAGAGATGTTTTCTCTCCCAAAGTGCCTCTCCAGGTCCATCACACTTTGAAACGTGAATCCAAACGAGAGACACCCGGGCTGATGCTGGTTGTGTTGCAGGAAAGCCTCTACCCCTGCTCTCTCCTTGCACTCATTCTTCAAGGCACCCATCGCCCTCCTGGGACGCTGCGGAGGAAGGTCCCAGCAGCTGCTGATTTAGCCCTGGGGGCTGTGGGGGTGGCTGCCCCCCGTTCAACAGGAACAGAGAGAGCCCTCGTCGCCTTCTCACAGGAAGCAGCTATTTCAGGCCGGCAGTAACCAAAGCAGGATGGCTGAGCCAGGGCTGAAGCTGTGCCTGCTGGCTCCCCTGCCCCACTGGGAATGGTGAGAAACAATTTGTGCAGAATCTGCCAGGGTCTGAGCCACCAGTGCCAGGGCTGCATGTGAGCCCCAGGTTGCCTGTGAGCCCCGGGTCACCCAGCCACACTCCAGCCTCTGGGCAGCAGGACCACGCCCTGGCCAGAAGGAGCTGGCCACCCCCAGAGGAGCTGTGCCAGTGTGGGTCAGGCCTGAGGTGGCTGTTGCAGCCAGAAGTGCTCGTTAATACCTGTCTTTGCAATTAGCCCATTGGTTCCATCAGCATCTCTGGGAATAAGGCTTGTCTGGGAATGGTTGCAGTGGAGGCGGGGAGGTGACCTGGAGGGGGATGCTCACTCAGGAGCCACCATGGGACATTGCCTGCCAGGGTGACACTGGGGCACTGCAAAGCTCTTCTCTGCACCAAAGCCTCCAAACCTGAGTCAAACAAACAGCTCAACCAACTGTGTACAGTGCTGCCAGGTGGAGTATTTCAGATGCCCTGGGGTTTCCTGCACAGCAGACCCCAACAGAGGCCTCTCCATCCCCTGAGCAGTATTTCCCACTTTTTCCTACCAGTTCCCCAGGTTTGCAGTTGAAGAACCATTTGGTGTTTTTCAGTGATCTGTTCAGTCATCCCCAAAAGCCAAAAGCTGGTTTGGTAACATGTCCCATACCTCGAATGCCAATTACTTTTGCTCACAAGGTTTTGCATCCCACTGAGGAGCCCTGAAAGCAGTGGCACTGGCCCCTGCCAGGGTCTGGGCCCCCCCTGCACCCCAGCCCTCCCAGCTGCCCTCTTTGCCAGGGGCTGCAGGGTGAGAGAGTGGGCAACCGAGATGCAAGCCTGGAATGGCTGTGCCAGTGCCTGCCCAAGCCAGGGAATGAAACATTGTACCAAAAATAGGGCTCCCCCATTGTACTGTTTCCCAAACGTGTTATGTGAGTAAATCAAACTCCCTGGGATTTTCCGAGACAACTGCCTGGATTTTCTTGGGGTCTTTTCACCCTAGCTGCTGGGAGGGCTGCCGGGCACACTGAGAGCCCAGAGCACAAAGTAGCCCTGGGAAAGGATGGCCTGGAGGGGGTCTTTCACCTTGCCTTCCTGCCCCAGCAGGCAGTAGTGATGCTGTGCGTCCCGTGGAGCTCCTGCTGAGGAAATTCAAGCTTCTGTTTCTGCCACCAGCATGAGCAAGGCTGCCAGCACATGCACTCTTCCTCATCCTCCAGGCATCCCTGTGACCATGAGAGGGACTTCAGCATAGTACTGCACTGGCTCTGCCAATGCTGTACCTCATGGGATGTTCTTTCTGGGCAAACACGGCCACAAGAAAAAAATCCAGCCTGTCTGCTGAGCAAAAAGTCCAGGGGGAGGAAAAATAAACACCGGAAAAGCCACAAGAACTGGATATATCGCTGGATACTTAAATGATTACAAGGTCCTTAAGAGCTGTGTTTGCAGAAATGCTTCAGAAATGGCATAAATTTTACATATAATAAAGTAATAGCAGGCATGATAGTGTCACAGATAGCATCTGTGTCTGGCACTCATAACAGCACTGCTGATGCAGTGAACTCCAGCCACAAAGCTGCCAGGCTCTCAAACAGCACAGTGATACCCACTGAGAGAGGGGGAAACTGAGACACAAGTGTGTTCCTCAGCTTTTCCCAGCAAGCTGGCAGCAGGAGGGAACTGCCCCTGGATGCTGGGCTGGCACCCCTTTGTGCCTACCCCTACCCCACCCTCATCCCCACTCCAACCCACTCCATCCCATCCCAACTTATCCTACCCCAATTCAACTCATCCCATTGCATCCCATTACATCTCATCCCACCCTATCCCAACCCACCCTATGGCTCTCCGTCTCTTGGCCACATTGCACAACAACCCACCATACTGGGGACCCTCAGGAGCATCCTGCTCCCACTCCTGGTGCTACACCAGTGCCAAGGGAAGGATCCACAGCAGCTCTTGTGTGCTGGGGAGCTCTGCAGGGAAAGCCTGGATTTCACCCAGCGCTGCCCAGCTCTTGTTGAGTGTGCACCAAAAACTTCCGTTTTCCAGCACAAAAACTCCTTCATGGCCTTCCTTGTGCAGGGCATGAATGGGAGTATGGGACAACTGGGAAGGGCTCTTATTCCCAGTAGCTGCTGGCCTGATATGGATAAAGGACTCCTTAAATATTGCAAAGACTATTAAAACTATTACTGATAAAAGGCAAGAAGCTGGGAAAACAGACTAGACTGGACTATTTTTAGAGCCAGTGGCATCTGGACAGCATGAGAAATGCTTTGCACAAATTTAGTACAGCTGATGTTTCAACTAAAAGTTTGCTGGCAAAGTTGAAATCGCCTGGCACAGGCACCTACAGGAACAGCGACCAGCACAAAACAGCAGCTCCAACACTGGCAAGGAACACCCATGGTCAGGTGTCACTCATGGCCACCTAAACAGGGGCACAAGGCTCTTACTGGGCTGCCAGCACTTGGTGAAGCTCTGGCCGAGGATTTTCCATGATGCTGCTCATGGTTGCAGGTGGGAACACCCCCTGAGTCCCCGGGCAGATGTGTCACACCAGGTGGCACTGCAGCAGCCCCCGGGCCAGCACCCACCTGCCCTCCTTCAGGTGGATTTGGAGGGGCAGGTTGTGCAAAGCCTGTGGCTGAACAAACAAACACTGTCAGCATTTAAAACAGCCAAACTATTTAAGAAGCCAGTGCTGGTGACTCCTGACCGGGGACAATTTTGTCTGCCTGCAATTCTGCAGCAGCTGGGCTTGGAAGAGGAAGAAGCCCTGCAAGTGCAGTGCGGTGCTCCCCTGTGAGGGGACATTTTCCCTCACATCCAGAGAGCCATTTAAACCGCTGATGGAAACCAGACATTGCCTGGCATGTATTTTCTCTCCACCCATGCATGGAATGAATCTCTCATGTTGTTACTGATACATCCCTCTCATTTTTTTCTAGCAATTATTTGGATTAGACATCAGCTTTGACTGACTCCAGGTGTGACTGAGGGGATGCTGGCCTGGGATAGCGATGATGCTTGAAGAACAAGTGACACATCTCCTCCCATGCAGACTTCTTCATGGGCAAAGACCAAGACATGGGGTGAGGAATGTGCAGACTCAGCCAGGCATGGCTGAGGGGTGGGCAGCTCCAGGGGCTGCAACTCCCCAGTCTGCAGGACAGCAAGATGGCCAGTGCAGTTATGCCCTGCAGAGTGTGGGACTGGGCTCAGCAGGTGCTGTGTGAGGCTCAGCTGCCCACCCTAAACCCACACACCAACCTGGATGCCTGTGTTTCCCAGGAGTGGGATGGTCCCTTTGCAATCTGGCAGCAGAGTCCTTCAATAAATCCATATAGTCAGTGCTGACGCCAAGGGTCTGGGGAATGGCAGATTTGCTGCTGTGATTCTTTCATCGGTGCTGGGTCCTGGACGGATGTCTCCTCATCCCCACTGACCCAATTACCTCCCTGCATCCCTCCCTGCTTGGCCTACCTCCTTCCCCATCCCTGCAGGATGTGGATCTCAGACAGGGCTCTTACCCTGCAGACCAGACCCCCTGTCCCCCCTTCCTCTCTCATCTCCTGCACCACTACTCCCAGTATGACTCTGTATACAGAGACTGGTCCCAGTCCTGGCAGAGAAAGTGTGGGTACTGCCCACAGACCCCAGACAGGCCACAGAGTGCCACCAAGCCAGGGGTGAGAGGGAGCCCAACCCTCTGGTTGCAGCAAAGGCAGCAGAGATGCTGTGTCGTGACAGAGGTAATGAAAAAGAGCCTGAGTTAAACCCCAGCCATCTGCCTCTGTTTTGCTAAACCCTCTTCTCACTGGAGCTGGCAGCTCAAGACTTGGCTGGCTATAGACACTTTCCAAAGGTTGTTGAAGGTAACATGAACCATCTTGCCACGTCCAAGGGCTTCCAGAACAATTTCTTCATGGAAAAAGCTCTGGTCAAGTCTTAGGCATGGCACTTGGACACAGACTGGGCAGTTGTGTGCAGCCAGGAGCCCCTCGGAGCCAGCACACCCATGTTTGCAGCCCACCAGCAGCAGAAGGGCAGGTACAGGGAGAGGGGACCAGGAATCAGGGAGTGGGTCTGGGCACAAAACATCTTTTATGTGGGCCAGACACACAGTGGCCGCAGCATCCCCGAGAGACCTGACAAGTCCCTGTCCCCTTGCTCGGTGACAGAGCACAGCCATCGCTCCCCCTCCCCACTCTTGTTGGGGTTGTTTGTTGTTTGTATCTGGACATCCACCGGGTCCTGGCGAAAGCACTCAGAGCCCAGACTCACAGAGACTCGTGTATTTCAACACCAATGATTATTCATCTAAAAAGCTCCGATTGGAGTGTGGTATTCATTATTGGCTACTCTTCAGTCTCCTGTTTAAAACATTCCCAGTCCAGGCTCAGGAACAGCTGCCCTGTGCCCAGCCAGGCAAACACGCACACTCAGCAGAGCTCACTGGCACAAAGCACTTTTCAAACTTCTTGGTGAGCCCTCAGCATGAGAAAACAACCCAGCTCAGCTCAGAAACCCTTATCTTACCCCAAAGGAGACTCGGTTTGCTATGGTGATTACCTCTGTATCCACTGACATTCATTAAAACACAGTATTTATATCTTCTGTTTCTCCTGGAGACGTGATTGTACCCCAGGGTCAGCAGTCCAATAATCCCTGCCCCTGAGCACTGGGACCCCACGAGCAGGGGTGTGTGCTGGAAGGTGAACACATTCCTGTTTTGTAGTCAGGGTTGCTCTGCTGAGCATGAGGTCAAAGCATTTTCCTGCACCTCACTGCCTGCAGGTGGGGGGAGAGCTTGAAAAGAGTTGATGCAGACCGATGGTGCATTGTTTTTTAGACCTTGTTTTTTCCTATACACCCTTTGCAACGGCTCAGCTGCCACAAGGCAGGTGTGACATGAGGAGGGAGAGATGCATCTGAGAGCAGCCAACCTCCACATCATTCACAGGCCTCTGGGATCCCTGCACATCCCTGCCTGCTCCCCATGCCTGGCCAGACCTGCAGGTCCAGTACAAGGGACTTGCAGCTCTAGAGCTGCACACAGTACTGCACACAGAGCCTGAGCAGAGAAAGAAGGGCAGCAGATGCCTGTCCTATGCCTTGAGTTACCAGCCCAAACCCCAGCAGAGGACACCCTGAAGAGCCCTTTGCAGGTAAGGATGTTGGATCTGTCACCTGCCCTGATTTCACACCCTTACGGCTGCCCGGCATGCAGAGAAAAGCCACCCTCCCGCCTCAGGCCACTCGCAATGGTCAGTGCCTGAGAGAACATTTGGGCTCTGAGTGGAGGGGAACAGCAACCCAGCTGAAATGCTGCACTAAAAATAGCACGCTGTGGGTAGCTGGGGTTTCGCATCCCTGAGAAAGCCTGCGCCAAGCAGGGACCCTTCACTCCCGTTATTGTCCACTTTCCCCCTCTCCCTCCAGAGACACCCTGGGGATTAACCAGCAAATAAATAGCTTTCTACAAGACAACAATGGCTTCTGTGATCAATCTTCATGAAATGTGGTTTGGTAGCTTTGCCAGAATCAACCCAGCTGCCAGTATGGTCCAGAATAAACGAGAGGCTGCGACAGGGCCCTGGGAATGGAGAGGCAAAATGCCAGGGCCAAGGAGCACAGCCTGGGCCACCTCGGGGACACTGCAGAGGTGAGACTGCCCAGGAAGGAACTGGGGATGGGTGGCCCTAGGGAGCTGCAGTGCTGCCCAGCTCTGCAGATGCTGCAGGGGGAAGAAAATAAAGGAAAGACAAGTTTAAGAAAGAGCTAATGAGAGAAGCTCATCTCAGGGCACTTAATTTTAGCAGAGTCAGTCTACCAAGGATGTGGATAGTTGTTCAGGAGCATCTACAACTTATCCTTATTTCACTTGGCTCCTTTGGGTTTTCATGAAGCACTTTCCAGAGGCACAAACACCAAACTCCAGATTAACCAGAGCTTGCTGCTGCAGTTACTTACATAAAGTTGCATCACTCAGGCTTGCAACTGAAGTCTGCACCAGACCTCATTCATACGGCTTTTCCATTCAGAATTCTCGGCTTTTTACTGTCCAAAAGGAAAATAAAGATCAAGGTGGATGCAGAGGAACACAGACTGTTTGCCTACTTTCCCTTCTGCCCTGTCAGTGGCTGGTGTTGGACCAGCCCCATCGGTCTGTCCTTCCTGGCACCCCAACCAGCATCCCTGAAGTTGCCTGCAAAGCCCTCATTACCAAGGCTCATGCAACAAAACATGAAGGAGGTAGATTAAGATTTCACATGCAGCAATTCAGGTGTTTTTTACCTTTCCAGCATCTGCCTTGGAAATCTCACCCAGTGCAAAGGAGGGGTTCCTGCACACCACTGCATGTTTGGCCCTTACCCAGTGGTGTGCCTGCAATTTCAGCATTTGTTGGGTCAGAGACTACTGTTTCCTAGGGATGGTGCCTCGCTGTCACAAAATATTATTGCTGGTGGAAAAAGAAGTTTGTTGCTCACTCAAGAAAAATAAATCCTTGACCCTTTACGAGACCTGTGCAGTAGTGGCGCCGTTGACTCCTTGTGAAAGTGTGTGGGTGGGAAAATAGTCTGTGCTGACTTTTCTGCTGGCTCTGTGAGCTGTGTCAGACATACACCCTCTCAATAGATGCCTGATAATGCTCAGCTACTCCTCTGCTCACAGCCTGCAAGCCCCTACAGAAACACTGACTGCAAGCCTGGAATTAGAGTCTCCCACTCATTATTTGAGAAGGACGTGCCTTTCACAGCCAAGTGGCCTCTATTTGCTTGGGGGGAAACATGTGCTTATCTCTTATTTATGTGATTTATTTCTTGAGATTAATGCATCGAATTGGCTTGCTCCCAAGCTCTCAATAAAGTCTTGGTTTTTGCGGGACTGTCCTGAACCACACAAAGTTTCACTGGCTGTTTTCTGAAACTGAAAGAAGAATTTTTATCTCAGTCATAAAGCAGAAATTGGGGGGTTTTCAGTCATAAGGCAGTCAGCATTGTTTTGATCTGCAAGCAAATGATAGCCTTCTCTGAGTTCAAGGAGGGCTATTAAATCAACCCTGTGGAGATAGAGCAAACAAAACCAGCCTGAGTAAAGGAGTGAAGGAGGAATATTCCTATTCACATAAGAAGGCACGAAAGCAGGGGAGGCAAGTTAATGATCAACCCATCTGGGGTGTTTACTTTTACATGCCACTGGGGTAAACAGAGCCATGTCATCCCTCCAGCCTGCTCTTGTTTATAAATATAGAATAACATTTACAGCTGAGCTTGCTGGACTCCCCTGGGTCCTGGCTGGAGAAGCCAAAGGGGTCTCGTCTCCCTGTCCTGCATGGGACAGGCCCTACTTCTAGGGCTCTGCTGCTGCAAATCACCTTCCAGGTCAGTGTTTGCACCTGTCTGTGCTGGGAAGGCACGAGTTCACCTTCCAGTAGAGCCCCTGGGAGATGTCCCCTTGAAGATGCCCCACTGGAGATGCTCCAGAAATGTCTTTCTCACCCAGTTCCTGTGGATACTCAGAGCCATCCCTTTACACTGCTGGGTTCAGAGCAACAGCAAGTCCCAGAGCCCTGCTGGTGCTTTACAACAGCCTGAGAATACACGGTGACCAACATGCTCATCTTCGTGTCAGCCAACCCACTACGATGACAGTCAGTGAGGATTTGAAGTCATCGGCGTTACTGGCTGAAATGCAGAGTTATCCTTCAAAATAATCACATTTCACCTAAAAAATAAAGTTCTCACAAATGCTGTAAAGTCCCTGTGAATGCTAATATTCAGTGAGCCCCAGCGGAGGAACCAAACAGCAAATACCGGGTGATTAACTCCCTCCTGCTGATGACTTAGTGCAGCGTCTTTGTCCTGAATTCATTGATCACCACAGACAAATTTAATGATTTTTTCAAGCTCCTGCCCTAGCTCTTGGTGCTGACCTGTTTGCAGTCAGCACTCAAGGTACAGTGTTCTGGGAGTTTGGAATGCGATCCTCCACGAGGACACCTCACGCAGGGTTCGCCTGCACGCGGATTTGCATCGGCTTAGAGACACTGATGCAACTTCCTGCACAAACATGATTGTGGTGGTTTAAGGCAAACTTTTCTTGAGGCTTACTTAAAAACCCTTCCCTAACAATTTAAATTGGACATATTCTAGCCTAGAGTATGACATACCAGTGCTCATATAGGTTTTTCCTTACCTTAAATGTTTCCTCTGTAGTTTAATCAATGCAATTCCATGTGTGTCCTTAGATCCATATCACATGCAAAAATATTCATTGAATCTAAATCACATTTCTGTGAATAATCACTGATATTTATTATTATTTTGTTAAATGATTCTGTTGACACATTTCTGCCAAAAATTGCATGGAAGACAAGAACTTCTGCTTCTGTCAATTGTCAGTGTAGATACCAAGGACTATTCATCCTCATTTTCATTACTAAAAACATAATCCCATAACAATGGAAAAGAGCACTGCAAAAACTGGGGAATAAATTGGTTTACATAGGAATACATGTTTACAGAAAGTTTTTGTTCACAGCATGCACAAGCCTGACAAACACATCTCCCCATTTGCATCTGTCCCCCCAAGGGGGACTTGCAGAGCCCTTAATCAAATTAAAAATAGCCAAATGAGCATCAGTGAGTTGTATGTTTCTGAGGGGGAAGCAACTCATGGTTGCTTGATGCTTCTTGCCTATAGAAAGCAAGTAATGCCCCAGCTGGCATGGATACTGGCATGGATGCTGGCATGGATGCTGCCTCTTGTCATTGCACTGCTGGCATTTCAGGCTCATATCAAGATCAGCACAGGATAAATACTGGAAAAAATGTAATCACTAATTATTACGCAATGAAAACAAAAATGCCAAACTTTGCGGAGAACCTCATTCACAGCAAATTACACAGCCAGCTGTAACCGAGGTCATTTCAATCAGAAAGCATTTTCTATTTAAATCCACAACAATATTCGGGCCCCATTCGTTGCCCAGCACTGAGAAAGCCACAATTGCTCTTGCGTGTCTGGATGCCCCAGGGTGGGGGGGCCAGGTCCCACAAGGATGCACCCACCAGAGCCCTGTCGCCGGCTGAGGAAGCCAGCAGAGCCTGCACATCTCAGCCTTTCTGTCATGAGTGTCAGCCCCAAGCATGACTCAAGCATTTCCAAAGCTGCCATTCCCTCCCGCTGGCATTAGCCTGGTCCCTTTCCTCCATGGTGCAGCCGGATGTGTGCTTTGCTCTGCAGTTTGTGCCAAGGAGGCCCTTGGGTCCTCCAGGTCACTCCTCCTTCATGGGCCTCATGTATGGTGTCACCTGCACCCACAGCCCAGGGATCAGCCCAGGGATCAGCCCCTGGACCAGCCTGGAGCTGGGCATCAATGCCACAGCAAGCAGGAACTGGCTCTGTGCTGCTGGAGCTTGGCTGGTCTCTGAGAAAGCTGGCTGGGGTTCAAGCTTTCGTAACAGGGGTTTATCCATGCTGCTGCCTAAGCTGGAGACAGCGGCAGGGATTCCAGAGGGACACCCTGCAGCACTTGCACAGGGAAGCTGATGACAAAGGGTCATGAGCAGGAAGGGGGGATGCTCTGAAATGCTTTGCTCGGTGCATGCAGGACTGTGAGAGATGGTTTTGTAGTTAAACTGGGGGCCAAGGCCCCCAGAGACTCCAGCTCAGAGCCTCCAAGCAGAGCTCTGCAATCCTCGTGCTCGCATTTCCCATCTGCACAATGGGACAATGACCCTCCCTCGGCGCCTGGAAGCCAGCAGGACAGTCCCCACGGCAGCTGCGACATGGACCCACTGCCCCGCTGTGAAAGGCAGCCCAAAATGAAAAAAAAAGCTGGCTATGCTTTCTTAAATGACTGCTGAAGCTTTGTTAGACAAGACCTAGTGGTTGTCCCCACGGCAGCACCAGAAGCAACTGTGCAAACTGCCTGGCGCGATTTAATTCCTTTTCTGGAGTGACTAACACCTCTATTATTCCCATCTGACCTCTGCAGACATCCTGTCACGCAATTGTGTGAAACTCTGTGGCGAGAAAGATAACCGGGCCTAAAATTAAACCATCCAGCACGTTTTTAATATTAGCACAGGCGAGGAGTGAATTTCCCCCCAGGTGGAATTCACCTCTTCTTGAACAAGCAAGCAAAAGCAGCCCTCAGTACTACACCACCAGCAGTGACATGGTGGGAATCATTTGTCTTTTTACTTGGTGAGCCCCTGGCCTGGGTAGAGCCTGTTCAGTGCAGGGACCTGCCTGGCTGCCACTGCCCTTCACAGGGTGATGAGGGAGGTCCCAGCCCGGGCACCACATTGCACACGCAGCTGGAGATTTATTCCATGAGAACAGGCAGGCTGTGGACACTAAATGTGTGAGAGGACACTCCCCACAGGAATAACCTGGTGTTAACTGGAGTCTTACGGTATCTTCACCTCTGGGAGAAAAGGCATCACAGCAAGAAAGTCAGTGCTGAGCCTCAGCAGGGATATCACAGGGTCTTTTGGCTGCAACAGGAGGGCTGCTCTGTTTTCTTTTAAATATGTTTTTCTGACAAAAATACCCCCCTGGGCTTTATCACGATGCCTTTTTCACAGTGAACTTTATAAGCAAGTTGGGCTCAGAGGTGCTAAAAGCTTTTTTGAAGGGCCTGACAGGCAGCCTGGCACTTTGGGGTGCAGCACGCACCCACTGCCTTTCCTCCCCGCCCTGGTGAGGGGTTTGCTCACTCCAGCACTGTGAAGAGAAGGACTCAGGTTCAGGGGATGGAGATATCTGAACTGAAGCGCGTCCTCAGCAGCCCACAGTGTCACTGCAGAGCTCCAGCCATGCCGTGCCGTACAGAGGGATGCAGAGTGCCCACGCAGGTTGTGTCCTGAGCAGGTAACCCCTTATCCCACCCGATGATGTGGCTCGGGGGCTGCTGATGGAGAGCCGGAGCGATGGAGGCTGTCTGCGACACTCGGACCTTTCCCCATCGGTCCCTCCGGGGAGCCTCGCGGCTCTGGGATGGGGGCGACGGGATCTCTCCCAGTGCACACCAGCGCAGCCGGAGCCCTCTCGTCCCCCCAGCTTTCCGGTGGGATTTTTGCACTCTTGTGCTCCCTCTGGTGGTCCTCAGCCCAGCTCCGCTCCCGCACCGCTCCCGCACCGCCCCCGCAGCGCTGGGCACCCCAAACCCTCCGCTCCCCAGGGCCGGCAGCACTCTAAAGCCTGTCTCCGAGCCAGTCTCCAGTGAAGGAGAGGTCCCGCTGCCAGCCGGACAGAGGGTGCTCCTGAGACTGCTCCAACCGGGATCCAGACAGGATCCACACAACCTGGGAAACAGCAAAAAACACATCGTCCAAAATAAAAACTTTAAAACATACTCTCGCGAGTGATATACAAGACATGGATATGATGAAGATGACTCAGACTAGACTGGGACTGCAGGGATCACATTATTAAATTAAAGCACACACGGGCACAGACAGGACACTGTGGATTTATCAGCCCAATTTTGTACAAACACACTGGGCAGCTTTTTGCACCAACACCTCCACAGCCTGCACTGTTGGTATCAGCTGTGAAACACATTCTCATGGTCAGAGGTGACCTGCCTTGCTCCTACATTGCACAGGTACTGCTGGCCACCAATGTGCTACCAGCAGGGATGGAGGACACCAACACAGAGCAAAGGCTGCAGCTCAGCCCAGTGACTGCCAGTCCCTGGCCTGCTGAAGGGGACAAGGACACACCAAATCAGGCCAGGACATCGTGGTGCAAGGTCTGGTTTGCAGGCTGTGCTCCAGCACTGCAAGGGGTTCTCCTGCGCTTTCTGTCTCAGCAATACTTGCCAGTTTTATTAGAAAGCTGGTTGTTGTTTCAAGGCTGCTTTCTAGCAGTTATTGCCAGCTAGGGACAGAGGTGGGGGAGCTGCTCTCTGCACGGCGCAAATGGCAGCTGCCAAGACACCTTCTCCAAGGCCCCATAAAAGCCCAGTTATGGCTCAGGCTGCCTCCTCTCAGCCAGACATCTCGGAGGGTGACCCAGCACGGGAGGCTGCGCAGCCAGCCCTCCCAGCTCAGAGCCCTGTGTCCCCAGCCCTGTCCATGCAGCAATGTCCAGCTGCCTCACTCACTGCCATGGCTCGCTTGTGCCCGTGATGTTCCTGGGTCTTAGATGGCAGCTGCTGCTCAGCAAAGGTGGTGAAAGAGCTAAAACTCTTGCTGTGCCCCAGGAGTAACCCAAGACAACGGGGAGCTCCAAGGCACAGGAAAAGGAAGGGGATGTAAACAAGAAAAAGAATTCTGTTATCCTGCTCACACAACCTTCTTCTCTCCAGCACTGCCACTGCACCCCGGAAAGCCACAGTGACCCACTGTGCATCACTGACAACAGAGGCTGTGCTGTGCATGTGCTTCACTCCAGCCTCTGCCCCAAGCACCCTAAAATCTGGGTAGCTCCACACAGGGTCCAAGTTCAGCCTTTCCTGGGAGCAATGAGCAGCCCAGCAGCTCCCAACAGTGCTTTTTTTGGGGGGTGCAGACTTGATGTTTCAGAGTTGCTTTCCAGAGCAAACAATAAATCTTTAAAATAAGTGTGGGGTTCTCTGAAAGTCACTGAATTCAATGGCTGAGCCCTGCAACAAAGGCTCTTCCTGAGCGCAGTGGCTCCCTGCCCATCGCGCTCCCGGGGGGACTGCAGAGGCGGCAGAGAGGAGGTGAGTGCTGGCTCCAGTTTGTACACTGTGACTGCTGGAGAAAACAAAACCTGTCCAGAAGTTTCGGGAGGCATCAACGCCTTGCACTGACGCAGCTGGTCCCCGGGGGAGAACAGCACCATGAGCTGCTGCTTTTCCCCAGCCCCAAGGCACCCATCTTGCCACAGGGCACTCTCTTGAAGCCCTTTTGGGGGGAGCTGCCACCACTTCTGCCAACATCAGCTGCAAGTGCAAGGTGATGCCCCACAGACATCTCTTCTCATGCAGAGCTCACAGTTGGTTTCTGCACATCACAGGGCTATTCCCATCTAACCACCATCCCTCTTAGGTGTCCTGCTCTCTCAGGGGACAGCCACCCATCAGAGCAGGCACCCACCCGTGGCTGCGAGCAGTGCTGTTGAAAGGAACCAGCTGCTTCTGCATTTTGCAGGTTGGTCCTTGCCTGTGAGGAGGTGAAACTCCACATCTGACTAACCGTTGTAGAGCCAAAGCAGGCTGGACAGGCACAGCTGGTGACCCACACCACAGGGCTTTCTGCAGGGGAAGCATCATCATTAACTCTTTCACTCTGTGCAGCTCTTCAGCCAAAATATTTTTCATAGATAAATCCTTTATCTTTCAAAACCGATCCCTCTGCTTTCTGGGACCTTTTGTTGTTGCAAATAACCAACTAAACACGTGTAGCTGTCTCCCATGTTAACTTTTCCTTGGTATTATAGACAGCTGATATCATTTCAGTGCATGAAACTGCAAAGTCAAAGTAAGTGAAAGCATAGAAGAATCAGGGCTCAAATGGTGAAAACTTCCCAACCATAGGCTGCTAAAATGAAACAGCAGAAGTTTTTCTATGATTGAGAATAGCCCTGTTATCTCTCAGGGAGAGAGCAAACTTTCCTCTCCAAGGAATAGGTGAGTCAGCAATACCAAGAGAGGAAGCCCTACACAAATATTCCCGAGGAGAAACTCTGCTATATATTGCCATATACAGAAAGACACAAATAAACTCTATTAGTGTTATTAATTCTGCACCAAAATTATTTTTCCAAATCTTCCCCAAACCAGATGTGGAAACGTTCAGCTACCTCTGCACTCCTCCAGCCCCGAGCCTGAACGAAGTGTTTCAAGAGGGAGAGGGAGGTGGAAACCATGACTGGTTTCAGTGAAACTCATGGATTTCCCAATTCGTGGTATTATTTACTGACATCATGAAACTAATTGGGCTTTTTCTTCTGTCTCTTTACAATTAGGTATTTTCCCCAAGAGGCTGAAATTTCTCTTTCTTACAAACAAAATTGAATTTCTTTCCTGTAAAGAGTACAGAAATGTAGATTTTGTTCCCAGAAGCAAGATTCAGAAATCATTATTTTTTTTATTAGAATACTTTATTAGATGTAGTCATTGCAAAAGACAGTGCTAAAATGCAGCAGCTCCAATAGCCCATCTCATTGCTGGGTCTCTGAAATCACATATCAGACTGGAAAACAAAAGGGAGTTCACCTTACTTCCCTGCTTGGCTTCCCCCCATGGGTTACACAGCCCTGCTTCTCTATGGTTTCCCGTGTCTCCTGCCTCCTCAGGGTGCTGCCATGAAGCTGGGACACTCAGGACCGCGCAATACACGTGTCTGTCCAGGTGATGGACTTGCTGGGAAGGGCTGAGCCAGGCTGAGCTAACTCTGGAAGCCAATGTCTACTATGCAGCCACGAGTTTCCCTCCACTCTCCCAAGCTGCAGTCAGGGTGCAGCAACGGGACCCAATCCATGAGAACACTCTCTGTGCCACCTCCATTCGAAGACACTAATTATTTATTGCAGTTTGCATCATCCACTGAAATAAATAATGTTGGCAAACGTAACAGCACACACTTCCTAAGCTGTGTAGTTCACAGGGTAGATGGGTCTTCTGCCGTGCACAGCACTTGGGTGCACATGTGCATTTCTGCAGGCAGCTCTGCTCTGTCCCACCACACCTGCTTGGGTTCCCACCCCCCAGCACCACTCAAAACCAGACCCATTCCCAGCAGGACAGGCTTTGGAGCTGGCATGGGGCCCAATCCTGCATCCCATCCTGAGGGCAGTCTGGAGGCACTGCCTCCTTGCTGCCTGCACACCCTTTTCCTGTTCCCCCACAAGAGCTGTGTGTTATCACACCCACTAGACTTGACATTTCATGAAGAAGAAAATGAATAAACGATAAGCAGAGAGAAGCACTAATTTAGAAAAGTACTAATTAAACTTATTCTGGGTGGTCTCATTTTGGCATTCTGCCTTTTGGGCTAGACTGGTTTTGCTGCCGCTTCCCTTTCTCACGTGTTTTCTCCTCTCACCTCTCCCAGCACCTACAGCCATCCCTGCAGGGGATTTCTGTGGTGTCTGGTCCTGGTGTCTGGGGGTTGCAAGGCATCGCTGGCTTGGGTGTAGGGCAGAACTTTACCTTCATTCCCCCAGGCTGTGCTGCATCCCTCCTACTAAAGCTTGCATTTTCAGTGAAAAGCATAAAGCTGTTATTAGATTTCACTGGGACTGGGCCAGATGTGGCAGGGAAGTGTCTGGTCTTCTGTCCCAAATGACACTGGGAATTTGCTAAGCAGTGTGTGGTGCAGTCACTCTCCATGTAGGTTTTGGCCTCCTGCTCATGCAACATCTCTTTGCACCCAAGGCAACATGAGAAATACAATTTGAAGCCTGTTTTGCCATTGCTTCTGCACTGTGCACTGCTGAATTAACTCCTGGTGCAACCCTGCAGTTTTGCACAGAGAATCAGATCCTGCATGGCCTTAAAATCCAGACTGACCCCTGAAGCCTCCTTGCTAGCTGGAGACACCATTAGATAGAAAGCTCTTAGTAGAAGGGAAGATGTGAACGAGGTCCTCCCCATGAGTTCTGCCAGTGTTGACAGCAGGGTATGAGAAACACTTCTTCATCCCACTGCTCAGAATGGAAAACACTGTACATCAGGTGCAACTCAGGGTAATTGAGTAATTAAAAAAACCTGAATAATTTAGGGTAAAAATCTTGTGTAAAGGTATATTGTGCTCTGGCCATGTAGAAACCTAATTAATGTCTATCCCCAGGAGCAATGTTCATCTTCCTGTTAAAATTCTGCTAATAGGATAACTGGCCCATGGCCAACCTGTGCACCCAGTGCCATGATTTCCTCTTTACTCAGGAACACAGCACAAGCAGCTGGGATCAGCTGGCACAGAGCTGCTATCCCTGCTCAAAGCTGCCTTATTAGAAAACACTTCAGGAAAATGGGTGTCACCAACAAAAACCAGGATGGAGATTTTCAAAAGCAGTGAAGATCTCTCAGGGTGCCCTGAAAGCCCCTTGAGACAAACTTTCCCCAGGTAAGGGTCAAGGAGCCACCAAAGCAAGCGGTGGTGGGCTGGAGAGCCACAGTAGTGCATAACCTTCCCAAAGCCTTTCTACTCCTTCCTGGGGTGGGAAACCAGGGACACACCAGCAGGATGCTTGGGGCTGGCCTGCCAGTCCCTCTCCAGTATTTGAGCCATTGATCCTGTCCTCCACAAGCCCAGTCTTAATTCTGAAAGCACCTTCTGGAAGGGCAGCAATCACAGTCCAATGCCCAGCATGGGAACAAGCTGCCTACAGACAGCAAAGGGCAAGGTGCTCCTCACTAAAATCACAGAGAGAGGCTTAAAACTCAACTGTGAAAGAAGGATACCAGCACAAGGGCAGGCTCAAGAGCCTCCCTGGCTCCCTTCTGGTGCTCCTGGACTGAGCATGGGCCTGTTTGCTTTGGAAATGGAGTTGAATCTCCTGGGAGCACCTGCCCAGGAACAGTCCATGGGGTAAACAGCAGCTCAGAAAACCCGCTTTCCTTGCTAGTTTATTGGGTGGAAGCTCTCAGAGGTGCACAGCTTCACTGCTTAGGTTTTCTTCTGGCCATTCTAGGAGCTACCCTTTAGGAATTAATACATCCTCCAGGTAAAAAGCCGGGAGCCAGACCGTCTTTCCTAGGAGGAGGGCCAAGGGCATCTGAAGACAACAACTGACCTACCATTTCATAAACTCCTTGCACATCTAAGGGATTCCTCCTGGGGCCATTGCCTTGAATTGTACCAAATGACTCCTGGATGGTATAATTTAAGATATGTGTCATATGTCAGAGGTCCATGGGATGGTCACAGAGCACAATACATAAAATATTCAGCTACAAATATCAGTTTTCCTACTGTATCAGCATAACAAGGACTTTTGCAGCTGTCTGATGTTGGGACTGGTTTGTATTGTGAATGTCCCTGTCCATTCTATGGCTCTGTATTAAATAACACATTATCCTATCATGACATTTTGCTTTGCCAGAAGGGCACAATATTTATATGCACATGCCCACAGTGCTGCACTTCTGACAGAATACTGTCTCAATGACAAATTGCAAGTTTGGTAGCACAACTCAGAAAAAAGTTTTAAACCTGCTGGCTTTGGGGAAGTCAGAGGAGCTTGTTTAGGTGCAGGAGCAGACAAAGTCATCATGTGCTGTTTCAATAAATATTGATCTTCAAAATTATTAACACTTTTGCACGAAGAAGATGAAGAGCTGCTATAACAGATATTTTCTCAGTGTTATTTCAAATGCATGAGAGCAGCATTGCTTTCAAGATGCAAGCAGTTCCTCACTCGTGGTCAGCACATCTTCTGCCAATGGCATTTGCCCAAGGACGAGGCCAGCAGACATCTCCACAGCCAATGTGCTGGTGGTTATCCTATGGACACCACGCTTCTGCTTCTCACAGTGAGAGAGAACAAAGTGGAAAGTGCTCCAGCCCTTTTAGGAGTGACCTTGACGTGCAACTTGTCTCCCATCCTTTCAAGCTCTACTTTTTGTATCCTGCCTCTGTCCCCTCTCACACTGTACCAGAAAACCTCTACAGTGATTTTGGGATGTGGTTCTGCAGCAGCATCTTCTCCACTGCCCTCATTTCTGTGCTTGGTCCAGTTGATGCATCCATGGGGAGGGCTCACAAAAGGGCTGGAAATACGCAGGGAAATATTCAGGGAAATGCCGAGCTGACCCTGGACTCTGCACAGGCCGGGTCACAGCAGCAAAGCCAAAGGCTTGCCAGGGACAGGCTGGAGTATCTCACTCTTCCCCGCCCTGAATTTAGTTAGAATATTTTACAGGCAGTTTTCTACTGAGATGTCGGCTGTGCTATCAACCCGCCCCCTCCCCTGCACATAATCAAAATATTTTGATAACCGAAAAATGTCAGGCAATACAGCAAATTTTGCAGTAAATAAATACAGCAAATAACTGCAAAAACAAGGAGGGGAGGGCTGGGGAGCTGATGCCTTTGCAGAAGGTTTCCATCCCTGAACTAGAAAAAAGTAGTTTAAAATTAGCGTTTCAACAAAAGTAGTTACTTTTTACACAAATAACCCTCCTCTAACGAAAAGAAAAAAAAGGAGACCAGTGGTAGGGAATCTCATGCTGTTGGTTCACACCTCTCTGCCTCAGATGGCCACAGCACCGCCCGGCCGCTCCTCATGGCAGACAAGGAGTGATTAGATGAACCGCCTGGCAAACGGGCCCTCGGCGAGATACTGAACACATCCCAAACACGTGTGACAAATTGCAATGACAAGGTTGTGCTGGCAGGCTGGATGGTGGGTAATGAAATCCCTGTCCAGACAGTGCTACGCTCTGAGCACACTTTGAGCCAAGGGAAGGCAAAAGATGCTGCCAAAAACCCATCGGCCTTGCCACCACACCCTTTTTCCACACTGCAGCGAGTGGCTGAGGGTACAAGTGCTGAGGGTGCCCAGAAAGCCATGGCTGGGACTGTCACACCACATGCAGAGCTGGGGGAAATGTGAAATTCCAGGGCTGAGGCACAAGGGCAGAGGAAGGAGACCCAGAAAGAAACCAAGCACCAACCCACCATTCGGTCTGGTCACAGGGACCAAAACACCCGAGGAAGGGTTAGTGCAGAAGCCAGAGCTCGAGATGGGCATTGCTCTACGCTAGGGGGGCATAATGGAATATGTAAAAGGCACCACTCCCCTTCTGCACATCAGGAACTCCCATTCTGTACATTGGGAAACACAAGGGGCTGCGGCCATGCACATCTGCACTTGCCCCTTGCCACCATCCCAGGCACCCCAGGCTGCCCACCCGCACCCCCTGTGCCCCACACAGCCCCTGCAGGCACAGGGACCCCCTTTCCCATGCCAAACCCCGATGTCAGGATATGGTTAGGGACTGGCCAGACACTCATCCAAGAAGCAGTGAAGTTTATTAGCTCAGTAGCAGTGGAAAGTTTCCAGGCTGGGCAGGATGCTCTGGCAGTGAGCCGGGTGGGGAGAAGGGGCTGCACAAGGCTCTAATTGCAACAGAAAAGCAAGGGCAGCTCGGGTAGCACAGCTAAGACCCCAGGGACGGCTTTTGAAGAGGTATTTCTCTTGAGCCATTTGTCCTCTCTGGTGTACCTTGTCCTACCAACATCCCTCCTGAAAGAGCACGTAGCCTGCAAGTTTTTGCTTTATTCCCCTTTCACTTGTGGACAGCACAGGTAAACCTGGCATTTGGTTAGGCACTGGGCAAACAGAATTGATCTCAAAGAGTTTCCTGCCTTTGCCATCAGCCTGCAGCATGGAAGGAGATGCCACAGCTCATCCCTGCAGCAGGAAGCAGAAGGATTTCAGCAGGCCACTTTTCATACGTGTGATGCAGGATGTTTATTTTTTTTAACCAGCTGCCACCTCTGCCAGGGTATGGCATTCTGAGTGTATGAAAAGCCCCAACCTGGCTTGGTGTCTATGCCAAAGCAAGGGAAAGCCAGTGGGCCTCACTGCATTTCTGGAGTGCAACTGCAATGCCCCAAGACCTGGTGGACAGGCAAGGAACAGGACCTGGGCAGGACCCTGCAGGTGTGCCTGTGGGAGGGCAAGCAGCAAACAGCCTCACTGGGGTGCTTTGGGCTTTCTGCTTTCTGCCCCAGTGATCTGTGGGGCGCATCTCTGCTCAGAGGCAGGGGCCATACAGCATCCATCTGCAAAAATACCCAGCAAACACAATCCCTCGCCCTTCCCCCGGTCTCTGTGAGCAGCATTCATTCCTCGCTCTCGCTGTAGATCCGGCATGCCGAGTCCTTTCTCCCCAAGAGTATTCTCCCTTTACAAAGCAAGATCATAAAGCAGTGACATAATCCAAGCTTGGCAAACACTTCTGCTGATGTTAAGCCAGTGCCTTTCGTGGTTCTCACTGCAGCTTTTGAGGCCATGATATACATGGCGCAACCAGCTGATTAAATGTGCAGGAGCCTCCCAAGATACCATTTCATCCGAAACGCTGACATGTATATTTGACTTCCAATAAGTGTGGGTTTTTTTTTTTTTTCATTTTTAATTAGTTCTCGCAAGGGTGGGAGTCAGACACAGCTACACAATGAAGTTCTCCAAAGAATAGGTATGATTCAACCAGATGACTCCTGGCCAGACTTCCTAACCCATCTACCTTGCAGCAGAGCCTCAAAGCCAAATTAATTAGAGGCCACCCACATGTAGATGTGATTCTGTGTAGGTGAATCTCTTTGCCCATTCATTCGCCACCACATCTGCTGAAATCTCAACATACAACATACACGCTAAGGGTGAGTGGGAGGGCTCTGGTGCTAAATAAATGACTTGATTCGTTTCGTTTTGGCACTGAAACGCAGCCAGCCAGTGAGGCCGAGTAGTAAACAATAGTAATGCAGGGAGAAAAAGTAAAAAAAAAAAAAAAAAGCAGTATATAAGATGCCTCAATGAAGAGGTGTGATTGTTGGCAAAATGTGTCCTGTTTGAGTTTATGGGATGTACAGAGTCTTTTTATTAGGGATACTTTTTGCTATTAGCTTAATAAAAAAAGGACCAATTGTTTCTGCCATCTGAGAAAACTCTTGGTGGAACAGGCAGAAATCCAGGAATAATTAAGAAAATAATAGTGCACACCCAACAAGAAAAACATTATTTGTTTAAAGATGAAGTCCCTCCAGAATACTTGGTAGTGACTGCGTTTCTCTCAAAAGGGGGGGAAAAACCCTTCTAAATGAAAAGCAGCAGCCATCAGCTAGTTTCTGAGATCTCAAATGGAAAAAGTGCAGGGTTGTAAACCCCCTCAGTGGTGAGGCTTTTCCGTTTTCGCTGCTCTTATCATCCTTTGCAAGTTGCAAAATAATAGTGTTTTGCCCCTACATGTTTCCATCAGAGGATCAGAAGCTCTTCACAAAGCAGAATTAATTGAGCTTCACTGCTCACCTGTGAGAACAGAGCAATTATTTAGCAACAGGGTTTGGGGTTTTTTTGCTGTTTGGGGTGGAGGTAGAAATAAAAACTGCAAGAAGATTACAAACCCACCAAGCCAACAAGAGACTTGGCAGTTTTGCCCATTTCCACCAATGAGTGTGACAAACTTGGAAGTTTCTGAATGCCAGATCTGGGTTCTCCCTTCAGAAAGGATCGGTTTGCTTCAGTATCACCTTCCCCTAGGCCTCACCTCACCAGACTCTGCACCAGCACAAATCACCATCCTCCCAAGCTCTGACTCTTCAAATTTAAAAGTCTTCAGAAAACAGTGTCTCCAAACCACCCCTCTTTCCCGCGAGTGTCGTGGTGCCATCCCACACCTGGGATGTGAGATGTGGGCTCTGAAACTCTGCTCCCATCGCTCCTTTGTGACTCTGGGCAGGTTATAGCACAGAGGGAACATCTGCTGAGCCTCTGGTTCGGGGAAAGGAGGGCTGCGAATCGGGTGTTTGTGGAGAACTTCATATCACAGTAATGGAGGGGAAAAAGAACTCTAAGTCTCACTCTGATGTCGTGTGAGTGCACGGGCAGAACCACCCACTCAGTAACAAGACATCAACTTTTACCCAAGCAGGTCTGGGAAAGCATCATCCCTGCTCCGGGTGGGTTACAAGAGGCCATAAACCGCGGACGGGAGAACAGCGGAACGAGCCGCTTTGCACGACAGGCGAAGCCGCGCTCCCCCTCCGCTCCCGTGCAGCTCTTGTGGTTTATACATACTTGTTTACTTTTTCCCCAAACTGAGGGTTTGTTCCCTGCACGCAGCTTTCGGCAGCGGACGGCGGTCAGGTGAAGGCACGCCCCGCCCGGCCGGTCCCCGCGGGGGCCGCGCATCCCCGCCCGGGCGGTACCCGCGGAGCATCGCCCGCCCCGCCCCGCGCCGCGCCCAGCCCGGCCCGGCCCGCCCCGCCGGGC
>JAYRBT010000156.1:7237235-7266194 GCA_036023395.1 Myiotriccus ornatus
GCCCCCACACTGCTGGGGGCCTCTTGTCTCCCACACCAATAAACCACTGCGGAGGCAGCAACCAACGAGGGCGTGGTGTCGTTAATGGGGAGGGGGCTGCACCTCAGCACTGCTGGGGCACCCCGTGCTCACACTCAGGGTGGATGGAGCAGAGGGCGCTGCCACGGACACAGATGGCAACACACCCTTCCCTCCTGTCTGAGGAGGGACGGTGGGGGTGGCCACAGGGGCAGGGGACAAGGGGCACTGCTGGCCCCTGGCTGCACGCTGCCTCCAGGAGCTGGGAAAAGGGGGTGTGGGAGAGAGTTGGGGGGTGCAAGGGCTGCTGACGACAGGAACAGGAGGGACCCTCTAGTTGTGCCTGGCGTGCTCCTGGGGAAGCCCTCCTCTGGGAGGGATCATTCTCTGAACCCCTGAAGTTGCCCCAGGCAGTATTGGGGTACCCCTGGTAAGACAGAGGCAGAGTAGGGAGGGGCTGGGGCCATGAGGGGAAGAGCTTGGAGGGGGGGGCCATGAGGGGAAGAGTTTGGAGGGGGCTGGAGCAGCTGATGAGGGTTTGTCCACAGACCCATCACTGCAGCAGTGGCTTCAGAGCCAGACAAGCCCCAAGGTGAAAGGGTTTTCCTTAGCACCACTTGAGGCTTCCCAACCCGGGTGGAATAGATACAGGTACCGTCAGGGATGGTCCCTTTCTGGTCAAGGTTCATCCTTTGTGGTGGGAAAGAGCTTGCCTGTCCTGCCAAGGATGGTGTGTTGTTAACAGCCCCAATCCAGCAGCCTTCTGTTGAGCAATGGTGGCTGTGAATTCTGGACCATTTTTTTTCAGTTATTTTAGGGCATAAATAAGTCATGCTCAGTGTTCTAGGGCAGGGGCTGGTGAGGGAAAGTTCTTGCTGGTTTACAGCTTAAATCACCACTTCTGCTCTGCACAGTGAGTGTCGGCACTGCCAAAGGATCGGCAAGAGGCACTGCCACCAGACAACTGTTTCTGGCACAGGGAGGTGCAAGAGGTGTGTGCGTGGGTAGGAGCAGTGTTTAAAAGCCTTTGCCTACAAAGGGGTCAAAGTCATAATGTTTGGACATACAACCAATGCATTTTAAGCCAGACATTGGTATTTTTCCACTTGTGTCTGTAAAATGGTTCATTCCCATTTTCTACAAGTCAAGCCCTTAATTGCCATATAACATTACTGCCTTCCCTCAGGAAAATTAATGAATTACTTGGTTAACAGGGAAATTGGTCAATAAAGTTATTAATTGTGTACTTCTATACTTTATTAATTTTGCATCAGTTTTTTTTAAGGTTTCTGTTAACATTTACAAGTGGAGTGTAAGAGTTAAAAATCAGGTTTAATTCTTTTTAGCCCTTTCTGTTGTGATCAGTTTGATTTTACTGAGCTAGAAAAAGAGATTTCCACCTTGTTCACAAATAAAAGATGCTTGCTAAAACTGCTGTCAGGCTGCAGTCTCCTGCCACAATCAAAACGACAGTAACTGGAGAGTAAAAAACACTGTGAAGTTTTCGGAGCAGCGGGCAAGAATAAAATTTAGAGGCTAAGTGAAGCCAATAGGATCCCAGGGGAGACAGAAAAATGTGCCCAGGGAGGTGACTTCTCAGTGGGTCGGCAGCAGAGCTGTGGGAGCAGTCCCTGGTGGCTCTGGGTCGGAGCGATGGATGCTCCGTAACCGGGGCACGGGGATGTCGGGAGCGAGGGCGGAGGGCGCGGGACGGGGCTCTGTGTCTGCCTGGTGGGTAGTGCCGCCTCCCAGGACATGGTGAGCGTGTCTCTGCCACACGTTTCAGGATATTGCCAATTATTAATAGGGAAAGCGCGGAGGGGAGGCAGACATCCAGCTGCGCTTTTCTCTCTGAGAAGCTGGGGAAGCTCCCGTCTGGTTTTTTGGCTGAAATGTAGAAGTTTGCCTTCGACGTGAGCGCAGGTTGACTTCCCAACTGCATTTGAGCACAAACCCCTTGGACAAAAAGCAACAAAGGTCTTTGCAGAGCATCCCTGGGCTGATCAGCCGCCCCCGCAGGCGCTGCCTTGCCGGGGCAGCCACGCAGAGGGGCAGCAGCACAGGCAAAGCAGCTTGGGCAGACTTTTCCGTTTGTATAGATAAAGCAAGATTTTTTTTCTTTTTTTTTATCTAAACGTGAAGTCTGCTGCATGAGGAATGCGTGTGACCGCTGTTGAGGAAAAGGCTTTGAGCTTCCTCAGTAGTTTTCCGTGTGATTTTACAAAGCTGGAAGGCAGTGGTTCCCCGTGGTAGGTAAAAACGTGCAGCACATCATCACACCACTGTGTGGCTGCTGGGCTTAGAAGACAGACGTTAGACAAACCTCTAATCCACACATTTCTACACCAATCTTTTCTTATTATTATTTACCCCAGACCGAAACTCTCCCACGTACTAAGTTACGTTACTCTGCTCACAGTACCAGGTACCTCCATTAGAGAGGTGGTGGTGTGGGAGCCAAATGAGCTGTTGCAGATTCCTGTAAACACTAAAAAAGCAACCCAAAAAGCCACCTTATCTACCTTCAGCGTTTTCCTGCTCACCTCCTTTGATGCAGAAGGAATTTTTGGCAAGGGTTGGCAGCTCATTGTGGTATCCAGCATTATCTTGCTTTCCTTGCATTTCTTGCCCACCCACCTCATCTGCTTTTCCTCAGCTCACATCCAGCGTTTGGAGCCAGGACTGACTACGGTAGGTGTTTGTGCAGTGCCTTGCACAACAGCAGCTCCCCATGCCTGGTGTTAATGACTTCAGGTCTTGCTCTTTGCACTGTGGAGACCTTTTATACATCTTGCTGTCTCTTACCAAGGGTAATTCTGGCTAAGGTGACTCTAGCTGTGTACCCAGTTGTGCAGCTGGCCTCAGTGGGGAGCTGCATGAAGGAAAAAAACCTCCTTGGGTTAAATTAGACATGACAGGTATCACCCACATGGCAAAGTAGAAGCCAGCTCACCCACTGAGGGTTTGCTAAAGTGACAGTGATGACCCGTGCAAATGATGGCACTGGTGCCCTGATGATACGTGGCTCCTGGCAACAAACTCACCAAATGGAAGAAAAATACAAATTCAAGTGTTTTCATTTCTGAAGCAAAGTGTAAGACATTGCTCTAAGCAATTTCTCACATAAACCCATCCTTGTGTGCTGTTCAAGTACCAGGATATTGAAAGTTACTCAAACTAGGATTCAAGTAGAGCATATATTCATTTATAAATTGCCCAGTGAGTTCTCATGCCATATGGTCTGTGAGAGAATACAGCCTTCCCCCTCATACTGAAAAGAAATTATTTGAGTGTGCACAACTGCCCGGTATGGTCTGATGGCTGGGAAGGTACTGGGATGTGTGGAAAGTGCAGCTCAGCCAAGGGGGTAGTTGTGGTTATGCTGTACTAGAAAGCACCGGATGGTTTTCTCATTCCAAGTGTAAGGAGCTTACACCACAAAGGATATTTCTACCCTGTACTTTTTGTATTCTCTGATTGCTACAGTGTACTTTGTGAATGGAAGAGAAAAAGTTGTCACAAGGAGAAATTGAGGAGCAAAGACCAGATAATGGCACTGCAGTGAAAATTTAGCAGCTCACACACATACACACACACACACCCTCCTCCTCCCTGCCTTAGGGCTGGCTTAGTCACGTCCCAGTTCCTCAGATGGAAAACAGGCAAGTGAAGCATCAGCATTGGCATAGCTGCTCTGGCACTTCCCAGACCCACAGGTTATCCAGGGGAAAGCACAGGAGAGGTAGCGATAACCAGTCTGTGCCCAGGGAGAGGGATTTTTATCACTCTCCAAACTGCAGGACAGCCAAGCCAAGCCCCGTCCTCAAGCCAGCCCTGCCCCTCAGGCTGCACTGCCGAGCTCACAGTGGCACATCAGGGGCTCGAAGAGCAAATCCAGCCCCATCCCACCATCCACACACTCTCCCATGCAGAATCAGTGGGTAGACATGGGGGTTTTAGCAGCAGGGTTGGAACAGGGGAACTAAATAGGGTTATTTTGCTGCCATGAATAGCAAAATATTGTGGGAGAACTAAGTTTTGTCTAGGCCTCTTCCAAAAGCAATCCTGTGGCTTTCCTGCTGGTTCTCCTGAGACTTCAGGATTGTAAAGTCAGCATGGATGAGCGACCCATCTCCAAGAAGCCACCTAACAGGGGCTGGAGTTGGAAATAGCTGGTTCCTTATTTAATAGCTGGCTCTTTATTTATACATGCAGACAGTATCTACTGGGGTATTTTCCTGACTGTATTTGTGAAAGGCCAGGGTGGGGAATCACTACCTGTAGGAGGGCACAGACTGCCTGGGAACCCCCCCCCACACACACACCCTTAATGCCAAAAGTTGTAGCTTACAGGCACCACAATTGCCACAGACAACATGGAGATATGCAGAAGACACGTGAGGATTTGTTCCCTTTCTGGTTACAGTGGGGGAAAAACAAAGATGCCAGTAATAATCCCTTATTAGATAAACACCAGCCTCTTACTGGAACAGGTTCACCTATCTGCACCTTGATTTAGTCACCATCACAAATCTGTCTCTCCTGCCTGGTTCCATATGGATTTCCACCTTCCAAGACGGAAGTTTCAATTCACCAGTTGTTTTAGTGGAGCAGCACAGCCTGGAGCAGCTCCTGAAGGGTGTTTGCAGCCATTCAGATGTATCCCCAACAAACACCTTTGCACCAGCCTTTTATCCCCTGGCAGTTGCTAACGTGATCCCTTCCTCAGCTCCCCTAGGGATGAAAACCCTCACAGCCAGTTCTTAGATCGTGTTCAATCTTTGTGCTTTTCTACCCTCTTTACCTTGGTGCCTGCAGTGACATGAGCTCACTGGGTACTGGCATCTCCACAGAGCTGGGAAGCGATTTCCCCATCAAACTACATCTGCTTGGGAAATTAAATACATTTAAAGTCATTAAACATTACAAAAAAACCAAACAAAAAAAAAACCAAACCAAAACAAAAAACCAGACCACTGTGATGTCTCAGCTTATAAAGGTGCTTGCAGCCAAGATCTGATCTTGCAAGGTGCAACCTGCAGGGGAATTAAAGGCAGTCAGGCACAGCAGACAGTCCTTTAATGACTTGTAACCAGCTCCCTGTAAGCAGTGTCAGCTCCTCTCTGCTGGATTAGTGCACGCTTGACAGGATTTGCAGAGCATAACAGACAATGAAACACCACCAACATTTAATCAGTCAGGATATACTATTACAAGGCAACTGAAAGATGCTTACTTGCCTCAATTTTCAAAACCAGAACTGCCAAAAAAAACCCCAAAAAAACAAGTGAACTGCCAGCTCAGTTCACAGAAAGACTTTTCATCACATCTCTGTTGGTGGCAGGCGAGAGTTACCAAAATGTACAGAAATGCCAGATGTCACAGGGAGAAATGGTATGGCAAAGCCTATAAATAGTCAAAATTATTTTTTCAGCATACATTTGTGATTCATAAAATGTGGAACTATAATGAATTTCAAATGCCACATAAATGTTCAAATACAAGATATTCCTCTGTGCTTTCCTAATGCTTTAACATTATATGTCTGGGTTGTATAAAGTTGACATTTAACTTGCAAAGGTGTTACTAAACCCCTAGTCTTTTAACCAAAATGACTGAATAAAAGTAACAATTTTATTTTCAACTCTTTTCACCTGAGGATTAATCTCCCTGTAGTGCACACACAGGTGCTGTGAAAAGCTGCATTAGAAGGGTGAGGGAGGGGGTAACTTTTTCTCTGAATAATTTTCAGAGAACAACATCTGACAAGCACCTATGTGAAGGCAGTGAAACAGTGCCTGTTCCCCAAAAGTTGAAATGTAAGACTATTTTTTTTTAATATTGCCCTTTTCCATCAGACATAGGTGAGGTTTGTTAGAGGGCAGCATCTCCCCCAGGGTCACTGTGGCTCTTCCCAAACCTCTTCTGTGACCACACAGTCCACTCCAGGCACGGTTTGAAAGACAAACCCCTTGTCATGACTAATTCAAACCCTCCTCCCATTCCCAAATGACAGCATATAATGTAAATAACCATCTTAACCGTGATTACAGGAGCAACTAATTGAAGAGTTAAAAGTCCTAAAAAACATTGAACACCATCAATACTCCTTGTTTTCATGTGTAAATACATACTTTTAAGCCACCTAGTATACTCTCTAGATGCCAGAAAGTTATTTTAAAACACACTGTGAAGTAGGAATTATTAAGAAGGTTGAAGAAAACATTGTTTTTTTAAGATTAGACCCTTCAGTTCAACCAGAACTAACGAAAACTTTAGCAGATAGAACAATTTTCAAGGGGGTTTATATTTTCTCGCATTTCTTTCGTGTTTCCTCTTCTTGGAGATGCATTGCACATTTTTGCAACAAGCCACAGGGTCTTGAAAAGGCAGATACACAAACGTTGAGAAATACAATCAGACTTTGTAGTGCATTGAGATAAAAGCTCTTTGGAACATTACCCAGAACATTGCAAAAGTACAGTATAATCATGATCAGTGTTCTAACATTTGTAATGGGAATTTTGATTTACAAATAGATTTCTCATACAATGTGGTCATTTGATGTGGATGAGAGTGTGTGAGTTCTTTAATTTAGGTCTGCTATTAACTACTGCAGCTGTACCTGAGCAGGCCATGGATGGGCAACAGTGTGAAGCACTTGGGAAAGAAACTTCAAAACCACAGAAAAATCTTTCAAAACAGAATCTTTCAAAAACTCCATTGTGTGTAAGCACTGAGCAGCGTTTAATCCGAGGACAGGGTGGGAGAATCCACGTGCAGAAGCAGGAGAACCAAAAAGCACAGCACAAATGTGGGTGTGAGCTGGGCTGCCGTGGCCAGAACCGAACTCCACACAAACAGAAATGTTAGTGAAACAAACCAAAATGATTACTTAAAAAAGGGTTGTGGTTTGGGTTTTTTTTTCCACATGGATATGTTTAATGAACATGGAACCTCCACTCTTCATTTTTGCCAAGACAGGACAGTGCTTAAACCATTTTCTCTGAAATCTAGTTTGGTTAGAAAATATGCAACTGTTTCAATATCTTCCCTCAGCATTTTATCATCTCTCTCATAGGATTATGTTGAAGCTTTACAAAGGCAACAAATGTAGAGTCTGCCTTCACTGTCACAAACACTTATGGACAATATTACTGAGAAGGAAATTTCAAGAGCACTTTAACATACAGAATGAGTGGGATAGATGTGTGGGGCTTCTTTTAAAGAGACAGCCTTTATTTAAAGTACTTTGCTTTGTAGATCTTGTAAACATTACAATACTTTTTTTTTTCTCACAAATATATTAAAATTGTTTAAATTTAAAAGGCAATTCCACAGACTGATGGATATTTTTAAAGAAAAAAAAATCTAACAGAAATAGGCAGCTGAACTAAAACTAGGTTTTAAACATTCTGTTTTGTCATTCCATCTTTAAAAAAAAAAAAGAAAAAAAGGAAAAAGACATTTTTCCACCCAAACTTCCTTTACAGCAATAAGGCAACTCCTGGAGATTTGAATGAGCTCCTTGGAGATTACAGATACTGTAAGTGGCTGCTCCTCATGCTTTATAACACCCAAAGGTGCAACTATCCATTAATCACAATCACATCTGTGCATTAAAATATAAAACTTAAATTACAGATTTTAAAAATATTACTAATAGACTTCCCTATCATAAAATGTTTTACATTTACAGTACTTGAACTATTTCAGTTCTGGGTTGATGAGGTTTAAGCAATTTACCACTGCAAGAGTTAGACTCTGGAGCTCACAAACAGCACAACCCAACCAGGGGCAGCAATAGTCGGTAGAGTCATAGTGCAAATCAAAATAAGGAGTGCAGAATTGCACTAGTTGTTTACATTTCTAAAATATAAATGAACAAGACGAGCTCTTATATTGTACATGCAATAAATTACAGTAAGCATATGGCAATGGGGCTGGGGCATTCTACAAGTGTAGCTGGTGTACCAGAGCTGAAGCCTGTGAAAGATAGGACTCAGTAAACAAAACATTTCAAAGCTCTGTTGTCACAGCACTTGAACTCTGCTTTCATGCTTTGTACTTCTGCTTCCCTGTCTCGCTGATCACACAGATATGCTGGAACAAAACAAAATAAAAAGCTCCTGTTAGAAAAGTAACATAAGAGACCATGACAAGGATAACGAGCTCCTGAAAACAATACAAGTGTGCTGTACATGTTTGCGTACAAAAGGATTTTGTGATACTGTTTATGCAGAAAAACTTAAGCCCTTTTTTGGTCCAAAAATCTCAACATTGCCTTCTTTCTCCTCCCTCTCATTGTCCCACCCAATGTCTGCTGCGTCTGGTGGCACCCAGATAAGGAATTAAGAACTTAGAACAGAAAGTGAGCCCTTTTTAACTTCTTCACAGGTCTCTCTTCTTTACTTCTTACATAACTAAGCAAATGCACTTATTTGTTGTAGACATCTGGTAAGACAAGAAACTTCACATGAACTTCACATTATTTCCAAGCTGGCAGAGGTGCAGCTCCCATTGTGCATGCAGCAAAATAAATTTCACTTTCATAAGGGCTCCAAACACTGTCCTGCTGCTCCAAGACTTGCTCCCATCGTTGCATCACCAATGGAACAGATTGGAACATGATTTACAGAGGAGGGAGAGTGATGTGAGGAGATTTCCCTTCCTTCCTCCTCCCTAGTTTTAAATGGACAAAAACATACGGGAAAAATTACTTACGTTCAAATCTCTAAAGTATTCATTGTAATCTAGGGCGTATCCCACAACAAATTTGTCTGGCACTTCAAATCCAACAACTGAAAAAGACCGTAAGTCATCAGTGTGTTAGAAAGGAACTTCCTAGAGTTCACTAGAGTCTTTTACAGAGGCAGTTTGGAATTTTATAGACATGTTAGCATTTAACTCATTTTATTTCTTCTATTCAAGTACCCTCAGATTCGTATTCGACCTATTTTAAAATTTTCACTTACTTTGTTGATTTATCAAACTAAAGGAAATTAAATAGCTGTATTTATTGGTTCCCACACAGCTGCGAGCTGCTAGTCTGCAAGAAATGAATGGAAGCTCTTAAATCTATAGACAGAATATTATGAGTATAAAAATTTCCTAACTTTGTAAATACATGCAAAAAGTGCCAATACTTCCTGGCACTTCCTACACATTTGACATGCCAGTGCAGCAGCAGTGAACTGGTGAGCACAGCACAAGTTCCCCTCACAGCACAATTCAAAAGGCAGCACCTTTGGCAGCTGGACCTGCACCCCAGGCAAGGCTACAGGAAGGGTCATTTGCAGCTTTCAGAAACGTGGGTTGGTTTGGGGTTTTTTTGTTTTTGGTTGTAATTTTTATCTCCCAGAGAAGCTGCCTAAAAAGAGAACGTCAGCTCTTCCATAGATTGTCTGAACAGCTCTAGCAGGACAGTTCATGGGTGGTCAGGCAGTCTCAGTCCAACCTGCCCACACACACTGTAAGATGATCAAAATTAAATTATATACAATATAAAACTTCCAAATGGGTTTCTCCCCACATGCCAAAATGAAAGACTCCTGAGGCTTTCCTAAATTAAGGTGACATTTAGCATTTACTTGGCCTCACAACACAGGGATAAAACGGAGGCCTAGCCATTGCTGTCTCTTCCTTCATTGCTCACGTGTCCTGCACTGGACAGGTTGTCTCTGTGGACAGATGGCAAAACAAGTCATCTGCTGCAAGATGCTCCAAAGGCACCGTTAGCCCAGCTAAGCCTATAATGAGATCCCAGGAATGAGGGGTGTCCTTGACTGAGGGGACACCTCAATGAAGCTTTAAGGTATCGAAACAACTTCAGTTCCACTATAATGTACAACCTTGGAAAGGAGGAGGATGTGATTCTGCTGCTAAATTCATTCCACTTCCATAGTGAAAGCACATGGTCTAGACTAACAGGAATTTATCCTCTGGAACAGGGTTAAAGCACACAGCCCTTCCCAAGGCAGGAGGAGCTGTCACTCTCTTACCACTGTCTGCTGTGGATACTATTCCTTCCTTAGTGGTCTTGGGACAGACAGGAAAATACAAGAAGGGAGTAATTCAGATGCCCAGACATAAACAGCCTTAACTTTTATCAGACCTGCTACCCCGTGTGGTTGTCCTACATTCCTGGGGACATCCAAACAGCATGAAGTGTCTACGTTTAGGCACCCAAACCTCTCCCAAAAGTGTCAAAAGGTGAATCCAGCAGATTCTGCTGACCTAAGTGTTTGACTACATGCAAGCTGGGAGAATTTGCACATGAAAAGCGTGTAACCTAGACCAAAAATATCAAAGTTCGGTTTTCAATATAGTAAAATGATACAAATCCAGATGACCAAATCCCGATGAACTCTGTCAAAATACGTTCCAAATTTTTAAATTCCCTAAATAAAAGCAAAATCTATCAAGAATCGCTAGTGAAAACTTATTTGGAACATTCTTGGGCTTTGTCAATACACTGACATAAAAATGAATAACGGTTGTCAAAAAGTCACTTACAGTCTGGTCGATATCCAACACTTCGAGGAGTTCTTTTTACCAACAAACTGTCAAATAAAACCAATGTAAAACTGAAACATGGAAAAGCACCAGGTACAAACATATTATACTGTTTTGATGACAGACAAGCTGAAGTAGATCTAAATGTGCATAACTGACAGGATAACTACACATATTTTAAGCTATTATTTTATTTGCAGGCACAGCTGATCATAATGACAAAATCACAACTTCCTAGAATCATGAATGATTTACAGCCTAAAGGATAACTAGCAGGTCTGCAAGGAAAAGGCTTGGAGATACTGATCTGGATGCATCTCCATGGTGAAAAGTGACTTAATGCAGTTTTATGTGCATTGGGAACTTCAGGTGCCATTTAGCTTATAGGTAAAGAGGCAATTTGGGACGTGGCCAAGCCCAGCAAAAGCATTGGTATTATGAAGCAAAAGTTCAGCTGCTTAAATGCACCTCAACTGCACTTGCACAACTTGTCCTGAACTGTTTTTCACTGGAAGCATTAATTATCCCCATAAAGAAAATGTAATTGGTTCTGATGATCACGGGACACAAACATGCTCCACTTTTCAGAGTTAATAGTCAGAGGTATAAAGAACAGGGAGATACAGAGCAGGGGGCACTGTAGCAGAGAGAAATGCTCTGCTAGCATAGCTGGATTCCCTCCTTATTCAGTTGAGCATTTTTACCTTAGAAGACAATCCCACAGGTCTGACACTTGTCTGTCTGGGATACAGAGACTTTGGGAGCAAAAGAAAAGGTGGTTGATGGCTGAATGTAAATGCAGAGATCAGCATAACTCTGTGCATTGAGCACAGACCTCCTTCCCTCCTGGATCACACCTGAAGGTGGGGCTTCATTTGCCAGAGTCCCAGTTTCTATTTCAGACGATTGCTGGAACTTCCAATTGGGAAACTTAACTTTTCAGAATTCGTGTAGGAATTGATCAGAGAAACCCCATAATCATATTAGCATTAATTCACATCTCCCTGCTAAAACTGCTAAATTGTCTGAGAGAAAAAAAACCAAAAAATTTATAAAAAAACCATAACCACCACCAACAAAAAACAAACAAACAAAAAAACTAACAAAGAGGAAAAGAAATAGAAGAGAGGTAAGTGAAGTAACTAAGAACTAAGACTATCTAGAATGAACATGTTTACCTCCTCAGGTCTTTGGTAGACCCAAATTACTGCAACAGGTTTAAACAACAGGAAACTGGACTTTGCTCATTCATATTGTATTTATGATTTACACTGTAGTGTTGCGACACTTTTCAGTGACAGATATTTATAATCTGGCCAGGGAGAAATCCTCAACAGCCTCACCTTCAGCAGGTCACCCCCAGATTATCAGCAAGAAGAGCTGTTCTCACACATCTAACAACTGCTTTGACATTGTTATGGCAACACGAGTGATTAGATATTACACCCAGCCCTGCTTTATCTCTAATCCCCAGCAATCATTATGCTTTTACTGGAAAATACACAACGACAGCACAGCAGCGCAACAGATGCAATTTAAAAAGAAGTAGGAGGAATGTTGATATTGGTTAATAATATAATGTTATCCTCAATATTTCTTGTTGGCTGCAAATTATTTAATTATGAAATGTTTTGAAAACTAATTGATTAAAGGTGTAACTAAGCAGAAAAGCCCAGAAGAGCATATGGCTGGCTGACTCTCACAGAATGACCTCCAAAGCCCAGCTGCACTATGCCCTCTACAAAAACATTAATATTAGTGTGCAAACTAATTTAATTCTACAATAAAGAAGGAAAACTGAAAAAAGGCCTTCACTGCACAAATACAGTGAAGCTGCAGATAGCGCCAGCAGAAACAAACATCTTTGGAGAGACGTTACATACAGGTAAGTGACAATCACTAATTATTTTTATCCTCCTTTCCAGTAAAAGTCTATATTTACGAACTAAATTTGTGTTGATAATGCCTCTATCAACTTGAGAGAGTATTTCTTTTAAGCCCAAAAGAGTGAAATTCTTCTAGCTACTTCTAAACTTGGACTTCAGCAGTAAAACCCCACAAACCTTACCATAATACGATCAGGCAAGAGATGTCCCAGGCCTGCACAAGCTATCCCCTTCTGAAGCACTCAAATTCTTCCAGCAATAGGACTGAAAAGAACAGTGTTTCCAGCATCCCTAACAAATGCATGTTCACATAACAAGCAAAAGTGGTTTTGGAGTTTAACTTAGTACTAAACTTCAACAGATTGCATCATATATGTGCAGAAATGTTTCCTCCTGTTTCTCTTCCATGGAATTGTATTCTACGTTTGGTTTTGCTTGTTGGTTTGGGGTTTTTTTTTACACTGTGTGTCCTTCTTAAGGTGAAAAACAGCACAAGTAATCATTAAGAATTTACCTGGCTACTTTCACCATCTTTGGATTGTACTGCTTAAGTAGAGACAGCAATGTTTTCATTGTTTTACCAGTATCAATTATATCCTGAAAAGAAAAAACTCATGTAAGACAGAATATTAAACACATCAGAGTAGCACTTTCAAGTTTCTACCACAGAAATTGCTCGTTCACAGGAACATGAAAATATGGCAAACTACTGCTTGTAAAAATGCCCATAAAAATGCTTGTAGCCAAATATAGGTGACATGTAACCCCTGCTGTGCTTACGCAGCCACGCCGAGTAACGTGATCACACACAGGAGTTATTAATTAATAACACACAGGAGTTATTAATAACGGGAGTTCTTAATTGTTGTGGATAACTATGGCTTTGAAAGCAGTTGCTGAACCAGCAGTTACTGCAATGACCTTGGCTCCTTCTGGAGATTTTATGGCTTGTGGTCCTTGCAGCCATGAGACAATGCTTAATTTGAGTGTGGTAAGAGTAATATTAGTCTTGCTCTCGAGCTCAGTTACAGACAGATGTATTCAACAGAAAGAAAAGCAAGAAGGGAAAACAGGCAGAACAACCCATTATTGCAATGGAAGGAATGTAATGCACATTACAGATTCAAGAAATAGCCGGAAAAATTGCACTGGGAATATCTGGGCGCAGTTTTAAAGTCTAAAACACACTAAAATTTTAATCACACACCATTTTAATCCCATCCACTGCATGTATAAGCAGAAAAAAGTAACATATGGCTTATAACTGAGGCATCAGAAATGGATTCCTCATTTGGACTGAAACAGTCACAGGATCTTTTGAGGGACAGTCCTTACCCTGGTCTGAAATAAGTCTTTTTGCAGTGAAGCAGACAGATAGCACAGAAGCAGCAATATCCTGATTTCAGCTTATTTCCCCATGACTCCCAATTAAAACAAAAATCAAACAACAAACTCAACAGAGCATCCATCAGCAATACCATTAACACATCATGCTTTTAATCATGGTTGTAAACTCAAGAGAACTTAAAGATATACATGCATATAGATAAAAATCAAAGCTGGTAAATAAACAGAAGTAGCTACTTTCAAACTCCAAGGGAAAACCAGAACCTATCACTGATTTGGTGGTTTGTGATTAGCTGTTTATTGGAGGTGAAGTTCTATTTTGTACAGATTTTTTTTTACATTAAAGGGATGCAGTAGAGAAAAGCCTTGTGCTCTGGTGCACAAGATATTAAACCCACAATAAATGTGCATTTTTATTGTTTGACAGCTAAAGTGGTGATTGATAAAAGGGTTCATATTTGACAGTGTATATGACAAGCCACTGGATAGATGATTCACTGAGCAAATGATAAACTAACCTAATCTGGGGCTTACATTCATCTGAAATGGAGCAGATACATAATTAAACATATCTGGCAATCTGAAGCAAAATATACTTCAAAGGACACCACTGGTCACACAATGACTACTGTACCATACTATTTTGGTAGGAGTTTTGGAACTGAATGTGCTTCCTGTGGAATAATATAACCTTCTCAAATTAGGAAAATAATACATAAAAAAACACATTTGATGGGAAGAAACATCCTTCCCTTTGGCTGCTGAATCAGTTGCCATAGCTGTTTCTTTCCTTAGATTATTTGGAGATTTAACACACTCTTAGATCACACATCCACGTTTTCTGTCTACTGCTGCTGCTTCCCTACCCTGAAATTGTCAATTGTACTCAAGGACAGTGATATCGGCTGAACATGAGCAATGCTGTTCATCAAGAAAGAGGTATGAAAGCAAGAATTGAACAACAATACCTACTAGGCAATCAAACTGGGCTGTACTGTACCTGGAACCATGACAAGACAGAGGAATGGGAATTTAGCAACTACAAAATGCTCATTAGGAATTAGTGTTCTCAATGTCACTATTCTCTAAATAAATTACTCACAGAGATACTGGGCTTAGATCTGTTTTTCACATATTTTAGGATACTCATACCAGGAACCTCTTTCTACCTCTGCAGTTTAGTTTCATAGCTTGCTATCATAAACCCAGGACAATAATACATTTCATATCACTTTGTTCAGGATACTTTTTAAAAGGAAAAAAAAAGGGGGGAAAAAGACCTTTTAGAATTGACTAAATTCCAGAAAAGTGAAAGGAAATGCAAACAGCTTTAGATGGTTGTTTTCCTTGTTAAATATAGCAGTTGAATGCAATTTGAGAATTCAAACCACAGCTTAGATCAAAGTCAGAGACCACTTGCAAAATTCAGGCCTGAAATCAGAAGCTGGGAGATTTGAAGCCAGAAACTGTAGGTTTTCTGGCTTAAGAACAACTTCTAATAGAGCTTTTTAACCAGTGGCACATTAGAACTGCAAAGTGAAACATAATACTTACTTCTACGATCAAAACATTCTGGTAGGAAGAAAAAGAAAAAAAAAGGAAAAATCCATTAATATCTAGAGAACATACAATTCCTTATTAATCTCTATAACTTACTCATTTTCAGTGCAGTTAAATATTTGTACCAACATTTATGTATGTTTACATGTGTAGCAGCATATTCTTTGTAGTTAACATTTGTTATGCTTTAATAACAATTAGCTGAGATTCTCCTCAACAGCTCCTGCTGAGTAAAAAGTGGTCTTTAATTATTCTGACTTTGAAAATTCCAGATATATGCAAAAGAGATCAAAACAGAGTCTACACAATTCATATTCTTCTAAAGCAAAGGGTGTCCTACTACACAGACAGGTACAGTTCTGTCATACTTACATCCTTTACATGGAACTGAGACATACATGTCTTAAAGATCACGTGTGTAAAGAGCAGGGGAAAGTGCTGTGTTCTGACAGAGCAGGAGGCAGTGATGCTTTCACCCCTGACATCTGGCTCAATGATCTCCACTGAATCACCAGAGAAAAGCAGATTCCCAGTTTACATTCTCCCATTTCCTTCCCCTGTCACTGCCTGTCACAGGAACCACCACCACTTCACTGGAACACCAATATGGCAAATAAATAACACCAGTCTCTTTCAAAGGCAGTTTGCAGACAACAGCCCACACAAGATTCTTCTCGGGCATTGCAGAAAAACAAATCTAAGACTTTGCTGATACCAAAGACAGTGAATAGAGGATTTTTTTAAGTTCAGACTAAACTGATGGCTTTGATGGGGCTTATCCGCTCTGAGTACACAGTGGTGAATATTTAAAGGCAACGTTTCCATTTTTTAAACTACACAATCTTCACACACTAAAAGAGCAACCTTAAAAATCATGTAGGTACTTGGGTTCTTTAGTGGGTTTGTTTGTTTGCTTACTTTTAAACATACAAAGAGTCATACCTTTCCAGTCAAGGTTGAGAGGTCATCTCCCCCAATGACTTTGATATCTCCAGTTGACTGATCATTCTAAGAAAGAGGAGGGTGAGCATTACCATTACTAGAATAAAACTAATTATTTCCTTGCAGTAAATGTCAAACTAATTTTTTTCCTGCAGCAAACGTCAAAATTGCAAAGCATATAACCAGTGAATGTTAATGCTTTCAGAAACAGCATCTCTCTATTAACTAAGAAATTACAAGTGATCAACTTCAAAGATGGTATTTCAGATTAAAGACTGTTTGACAAGAGATTTGCATCAATGCAGGCACCATTTCTCATCTGTGACCATTGTATATACATATGTATCTAAAAAGCTAGGATTTGCTATGCATTCCCTACAGATATGGAAGTAGGACAAAAAGCAGTTTGTTTTCCAAGCTACATGCTGCCATATAGCTGGTAATTTACATTTTAAACTTTAATGCCTTAGAAAGCCTTACTCTGAGTAAGAATAAGCAATCATAAGAAGAATAGTCAGCAAACAAGTCACAGATTACTACTGAGAACTATAAGCTACAAAAATAGCCAGAAAAGCTTATGCTTGCCTAGTTTACAACAAATATTGGTAACAGATCAAATTACTTCTTATAGCCATGGAAGAGCAACACAGGTACACCATCACTACAACACAGCATTTTGCTTCAGCAAAACTAAACTGTGATAAAAATGTAAATGAACTGTTACACATGAAAGATAAAAACAGCTGCTAGAAGTGCTTCACAAATCATTGCAGTTTATTAAAGTCACTCAACTGACTTTAAACCTTGACAGTGTCTCATGGGTCATATTAGATGCCTATGCAGGTGCTGAGTTCCTGAGCAATAAAAGGGTGAAAAAACAGTTAAAGATTTCTGACACTGGTTGTTACCAGATTTCCACTGGCAAGAACTTTGTTTAATAATTAAGCAATGTTTTAATTATCTTCAGGAGCCTTATTTCCCAGTTCAGTACTGGTAAGACTTTAATGCTTTGTGGTTTAACACATAAAAGTTTGACTGTTGTACAGATCTAAAGCTCACTGCCTCCCTGTTGTCACTGCTGGACAACAACAATGCTTTACAAGATCGTAACTCTTGACTCGAGTGACTCCAAGATCACCTTTTAAAAAGGCATTTTAAGTTCCAGCATCTGCTATAAGGCTTTCAGAATACTCCTGTGACCAGCCTAACCAGAGTCTACCACATACTCCTCTGAAAATCCCTACTTTTCCAAGTGACAGCACAACACATCCACTGTCTTTTGGCTGCCCTTCATGACTATATAAGCAACATTTGCTCATTTCCATGTTTAAATGCAGTAGACTGGTGAAAAGCCATTCTTCCTGTAACACAAACAGAATGAACTGTTTGTCAAGAATACTGAGAGCTGGATCTGTTCACAAACACTATCTTTCCACTTCTTAACAGCTTGCCAGATCATTAAAATTCATCTGTAAGGACTCAGAAAACTGGAGTTACGAGCAAAGTTTAATCACAGCTTGATCATGTCAGTATTCTTAGAGAATTATTTTTGGGTGCAGAACAGTATGAACTTTGCATTGCAACACAAAGAAAACCCCATATGCTTGTAAATATTAAATGATCGGTTTGAAACAAGAATAGAACCTCAATTACATCAATTACAGAACCATTACAAAAGTTCAGCTGCTTCATTTATATGACCAGGGTATTTTTAACATCTTTTATCCAGTCTGTAGAGGCAGGCAGGATGATCCAGTAATCATATCCAGAGACAGTGACAAGAGAGTTGAAAGCTCCACTTTCAGCTGTCTGTTACAGCTTGTGATGGCTTTCACATCACTAAACACAAATCCATCCACCTAGTAAAGGAAAGGTCAAAACTACAGAGCAGATTTAGTATTACAACACTATTTCTGATGGAAGACCCAGTCAAGCTGTTACATACATGTCCATGTTAGGACATTCTTACCCAGTCTAAAGGACCTAAGTTTGGATATCAATAACCACCTAAGAGAGTCTACAGAAACAAAATGCTAATAAATACTGTAGTGGAGGAATCAGGTAGCAGGAGCTCCTCACTCATCTAGAAGAAGAAAACATTCTTTTAAAGAATTAGCTGACAAAACAAAAAACCCTGAAGCCAACACCTCAAGGAAAACATTCTGCTTCAACAACTTTCTGTATGGCTTTCTCTGCTTCTCTCTTCATCTACATGTTTTTACTACAAAAAGAGGCTTTTAATTTCCATAAAACTTACTTGGTTGCTCACTCCCCTATTAATAACAAGGCACTGTAGTTCTGGGGGGGTAATAAACAAAAGCAGCTGTAGTGAAGAAATAAACTGAAACATGCCTGAAACACCAGTAAAAAGGCAGCCTTGTTTTTTAACAGAGGCTTTTTTCCAGGTGTTTCAAACCATTTCTCCAGTATTTTTTTCCAAGTTAGAAAGTAGAGAGTGTGAAAGGGTGTAGTCTTTACACTGTTTTTTTAAACAAGCTAATTAAGCTACTGGAAGTGTTCCTTGGAGAAAGCAGAAGATACATACAACTGCCTGTCCCAGGGTTACCAAAATAAAAAAAAAAAGGTGGGAACCATCATTTCCTATTCTTTAACCTATTATCCTGTAATGGAGTTTTCTGTGTTTTTTACAGGCAGAATATATGGGCATGTGGGGGCTTCACAGTTAAGCAGACTGGTGGCAGAAGCCTCCTCTTTTGGGAGGAACTGAAGGAAAGAGGCTCGGATCACTCTGTCACTGATTTTAATACAGTGCCCAAGCACAAAGTGCCTTGTGAGATACAACCAAAGGCTGGCACAAACCCTTCTGCCCAGCCTTGCCTTCCCCTTAAAGTACATAACTAAATTAATGCCTCATGTTCTGCAAACGTGACTGTGGTCTCCAGGTAAGCCCTGGACAGGCAGTGGTGTGTGTGCCTCGGGCAGCTGAGGCTGCTGGTCTGCACTGACTGGGCCAAAGCCCCACACAGTTCTGGGCTTCGCTGTGATACATTAATAGATCACAATAACTCCATCTCTGGGTTCCACAGTTTAATGAAACAAAGGATGAGTTCCAAGTCAGTTATCTCTGTTTTCTAATGCTTTCTGCACTCGTCTACAACTGCAACAAGTAACCCACAGCGCTGACTTCAATGCCAAGTTGCTGATACAGAACTAACAGCATAACCCTGTGAAACAATGTATTGAGACACTCTAAACTAAAACCAAAAATGTCATTGATTCCATGCTACAGGCGGTCTTAGGGAACAAATCATAAATTTCTGAAATCCCAAAAACATGAGACTTGGCTGTCAGAAAGTTAGGAATCATACAGTGCTGACACACACCTGCTTCTTCTTCTGACCTGCACAACATAACCTTGTGCGTCCTTCTATAAAACTTACACGTTACCTCACATTACAGAGTGCTCACTTTCCCTGTAAAATTCCCTGTGTTCAGAACTAAAACTCTCCCCAAAAATGTAAACCCAAGGCAACCCAAGATGCCTAGTCTTGAAAAGGTGGTACAATATTCAGGGACCACTAATCATAATTCTAAGTTTATGTCTCTAGTATTTCTTCAAGGCCAAATACAACTAATTTGACTCATCATTTGGTTGAGCCAAACAAAAGATGAGATAGAGAACTTGGGTGTAACAGTATCTGCAGCTTTCAAATCATCCTATTCAACAATGAGGTCTGGTCCACATAGTTCCTAGAATTAAATTTTTGTAATCATAGTTGCAGGAAAATCCTCTGTATTAGTCTTGAGCCTCAGCTTTAGAGATGCAGTAGAGGGTGGAGAGGAAATTGTAAAGGGAAACACATAAAGGGACTCTGCGTAAGGATTTTACTGGGCTGAGGAGATAACAAGGTCTAAAAGAAAACATTATATAACAAGGTAGAGAAAGAGTAAATTAGCTTGTGACTCTTAGTTCGCTTGATTATTTAATATTAGCACATTCCGGAAGTAACAATATCAAACCACCTCTGTTAATTTGTAGTCAAACAAATAAAAATTGCACAGCACTGCACAGATACTTACACAGTAGCTCTTCAACCTAATGAAGTCGACAGTCATGGGGATTGATTTGTCACTGTTTCTGTTCAGGGCTTTGATGTAGTCTAATAAATCAGCAAAAAATTTATAGCCACCCTTCAGTACACAGAGTGCCACAATGTGGTGTCCTCCCATGCCCTTCATAATTTCTCGTGCCAGTCTTTCTGTCCTAAACAAAACCAAGGAAGAGTGAGCTGTCAAAACATTTCATCTGTTTACCATAGCAGCAGCGTTTTGTACTGTGAACAGCAGCAAACACGTGCACCAAACCTGGAACAATGTTTGCTCAGAAATATTTGTCTACCACTTCAGTCACTTTTACACGTTACTGGTCAACTAAGTTTTGCTGCTCAAGGTTAATCCAACAATAGTGCTGCCAAATGACCTTGTTTTCATACGTCACACTCAGCCAAAGCAAATTTTAACACCCTGAAACTGTTTGGCTGTCAGATATGAGACACAAAGGTGTGTTTCTCCTTCCAAAGACAGGTTCAGCTTCCATGCAAAGAGCAACACAACCCAAAAGGCAGCACCCCTTGCTAACTGAGGAGCAAGAAATGTTTCAAACTGTAAACTAAAGAGTTTATTTGCCAAGTTAGAATGCCAGAAACTTGTCCTGAATGCAGAATACCATACCAACAATGCAGAGCAAGAGAACGCTGCACCGTTTTTCTGCAATCATTGTTTCTAAATTTATCTTGTAATTTATTTTAGAAAGCATGGTCTGCATTTATTGTGTGCCAGCTGACAGCGGGTTTCTCAGAGAAAGCCAACCATTATAAACTTTATGTCAATTCCTTAATGGTAAGTACTTTGTCCAATTTTTTGCTCTGTATGGACTTCCAGTACAAAGTTTTTACAATATATAAAAATAAACTTTTTTAAAAGGAATGTTTATTGTATCTAGTCAAATGGGACTATGCAAAATCTAGATGCTTTCCTAGTCACAAGATCTCCTAGAAGATCCACCCAGCACCACTCATAAACGGCTTAAATTCACCAGATTTGTTGTTCATTCTCTTAAAGTGAATTAGCAACTATCAAACATAAAGTAAAACAAAAATGCCATGTAGGCTTATGCACTAATTCCTGATGACACAAACTAAAACTTCCACAGCACATCACAGATTTCAGCAACCACAGAAGCAACAGATCTATATTTGTGGAGAATAATGTCTTTCCCAGAAGGCAGGAGGAAATTGGATGTTATTTACCTACCATATGAACATGAGAAAGTTTAAGACAGTGAGATTAATAATTTACTTTTATTAATATCTTACGGAAATTCAAGAGACCATAATTGTTTTCAGACTCAACTGGTACAATGAAATGTCTTCTAATTACGTTTTAAGAAGGTAAAACATCACATGAACACTGGAAAGAAAGTCATAGGTTGCTACCTACCACAACATTTTGCTTGAGAATTATGATCAATTTTCAAACAATAGCATGACTGCAAATGTACAAACTCTTAGAAGCCAAAAAAAGAGAGTTAATTAGCACTTATACATTCTATCTCTAATTAAATGTAATCTATTTAGACAGTCACCAGGCAGCAAAATTATCATTGGAAGATTGTTTGCTCCTGCGTCATGGAATCAGTGTACTGTCTGAGGTCAAACAAACCTGTCCATGATGAGCCCATGAGGAATATAGACTTTTTCCAAATCATCTGCATAATGTTTAGGTATGCAGAACAAGTCCAGGTCGTAGCCTTGTTCATCATCACCAATCTGAAAAGGAAATAAGGTGAGATTTCTAAAGAGCCTTATATAAAGTCCGTGGTGAGACTTTTTGTTATTAAGTAAAAACTATCAAACCCACAATGCTCATCAGAACCACCTTACTTTGCCTCTCTGAAAACATCAGTCACACTGAACACTCACACAGTGTAATCTAACGGTTCTCAAGGGTTACTTGAAATAGCATGAGTATTTCCCAATATATGTCCAATGCCCAAGTCTTACAACATCCTCCTCCACCGGAGAGCAGGAAAGTGAAGCTGCTTCACCTGAATGAAGTTCTATATTCCATTAAAACAGTGAACAAGGAGCTTTATAACCTCTTCGATTTTCCTAATGTAATGCAAAACCTGCATTTGCAATTAAGCAAGCAGAGGTTCTGACATGGACACCTTCCAAATCTCCACAACACCCGATCACAACAAAACACACGAGCCAGTGTTCAGGACAAGACAAGGCAGCTATGCGAGTGCGGCAAGTTATGCTGTTGGGAAGCAAGTCTTCTCTGACCACCATCTCCAAAACGGGAAGGTTCAACATCTTTCAGAATCTGAAATTAAAGCCTTCAGCAACCTGTTCCACATGGACAAACTCCCTGTATGAAACAGCCTGCAATATTGGCGAGTGCATATTAATTAGGACAAGGGATCAGCAAATGGATATAATGATATCAAACACTGCTGAGGTTCAGGATACACTGTTGCATCAAGCAGAGCCTTCCCTGAACCTTAACCCTGCTGCAGCTTCAAAACAACAATGTGCTTTTTTAATTACTTCATTTTCTGGTTATGTAGCTGAACACTACTACGTGAAAAAGAATTTCAGAGGGAAAACAGAAGCTTGTCACTGACAGTTCACCAGGGTGGGCATTTTAAGTATCCATTTTGGTACCACTGCTCTTGCAGGACTCAATCTTATTTCAGTGCCCGTGCAAGCACTTACCTGGCCAGGGATCAGCCAACTGTTTACATGGGTTTTTTGTTGTATAACCCCTAATGAGTATTTTACCTGGGGAATTTCATCAGTATTTCAAACTCCCACCCGAAATTGACCCTGTGTGAGCTGCACACACACACACACACAGGGCTCGGGCATGGAGTCCCTGCTCTGTGTCCCTGCAGACCACAGCAGGTTGCTATTTTAAGAAATAAAGCAGGTCCCCCCCAAAACTCACGGTATTTTCCTGTGGTTCGTTATATCGAGCGTGTCTACTAAACCTTCCTTTCTGCATCTGACAGGGAATGGGCCCTTCCTACAGGTTTTATCAGGGTTTTTTTTCTTATGGACTGCAGGGATTTACAGTCGCAACCTCGCGGCCGGCAAAGCTCCTGGCCATCAGACACCGCACGCACTTCATCAGCACCGGCACCGGCTTTAAAAAGATTAATAAAAATGAGCACGTAAGCGCCTTAGCAGATGCGGCGATAACGCAGAAATATGAAGAACATCCCCCGGACGCTGCTCCTCCGGCAGCAGCCCCGGCTCACACACACGTGGGGCTCTCCCGACCGGAGCCTCCCGCACGCCGCGAACAGCAACAGGAATAGGAAGTTGTGCAGCGCTGGGGGAAGTTCATCCACCTTCGCTACGGAGGCGTCAGCGCCGGCTGTGCCCGCCGCCCCCGGGCTCCGGGTCCCCGGGATGCCACCCCGAGGGACCCGCGGCCCCCGCCGGGAAGGGACGCGCCCGGCCCGGGGCGGCGAGGGCAGGGACGGACAGCCCCGGGCCCGGCGCAGGGAGGGAGGCCGGGGCTGCCCTCAAGGTGACTCCGCGGGGCGGCGGCGCTGAGGGACGCGACACACGACACACCACGCGACAGCACGGGACACGACACACCACACGACGCGGCGCCCCCCGCGGTCCCTCACAGATCTCCGCGTTTCGGGCGGCAGGCGGGACCCCCCCATCGTCGGCCGGCGGGGCACAGCGGCCCCGGCACCGCCCGGCATCGCCCGTCCCGCCGCACTCACCACGATGCAGGGGCTGGGGTTCGCCATGGAGCGCGGCCCCGCCGGCGGCGGCTGCGGGCGGCTCGGAGCGGCGGCGACAGAGGCGGCTCGGAGCGCTGGTGGCGGGCAGGGGGAGCGGGAGGCGCCGCTCCCGCAGCGGACCCGGCGCCGCCTCCGCGCCCTCCGCGCTCCCCGCCCTCAACATGGCCGCGGTGCCGCCGCCCTCAGCGTGGCCGAGCGCCGGCCCCGCGGGACAGCGGGAGAGGGGCGTCCCTCACCGCAGCGCGGCCCGTCCCAGCCGGGTGCGGGTGTCCCCCGCGCTGTCCCACGTCCCCTCTCCAGGGTCTTCAGAGTTGGCCCTCCCCTCCACACACCGCGATGTCGGGGTGTCGTTCCCCGTCCCCACGGGACACTGTGGGAGGGTGGCAGTGTCCAGTTCTAGGGCCCTCAGTTCGGGAAGGACATTGAGGTGCTGGAGCGGGTCCAGAGAAGGGCAACGGAGCTGGTGAAGGGGCTGGAGCACAAGTGTGATGAGGAGCAGCCGAAGGAGCTGGGGGAGTTTAGCCTGGGGACAAGGAGGCTCAGGGGGGACTCTACAACTCCCTGACAGGAGGGTGCAGCCAGCTGGGGGTCGGGCTCTTCTCCCAGACAACCAGCTTTAGGACAAGGGGACACAGTCTTAACCTGTGCCAGGGGTGGTTTTGGTTGGACATCAGGAAGAATTTCTTCACAGAAAGGGTGATTAGACATTGGAATGGGCTGCCCGGGGAGGTGGTGGAGTCACTGTCCCTGAAGGTGTTTAGGAAAAGAGCACTGGTCTAGTTGACACTGTGGGGTTTGGTCATAGGTTGGACTTGATCATCTCAGAGGTCTTTTCCAATCTAACTGCGTCTGTGATTCTGTGATTCCCATACCCATGGAACTGGGCAGGTAACTGCTGTCATTCCAGAACCAAGGACAGAGATGTGCATCCCTTGGGTGTTCACGTCCATGGAGGGGCTCCACAGATAGACCTTCAACGAGGAAATCAGTGGGAATGTTTGCATTCCTCCATGTCTTCCTATGAATCACAGGATTTGGTAGAGTCACATTCCCCCCAAGCAGAAGAAATCCAGCCCCCCAGCACAGGCAGTTGAGGGCATGAGGAAAGTACCTCTAAATACCCAACAGACCGTGGCACTGCTGGGCTCTGGGGTGTTGGGGCAGTGCCAGCTGTCAGGGCCCCGGGCAGGGCAGGGCACTCAAATAAGCTGGCAGTGTTGTGTCAGGACAGTTATGATAACCAAATCTCATGCTCCAGGCCTCCAGCAGCTGATCATTTGCCAGGGTCAAATATACAGAACTAATATATTGTGGGATCTTTCTCCTCTGCTTCCCTTTGCAGCGTTAGTGTGCTCATAGTACATGGCTCTGACACGGTGCAGGGAACCCTTTGCAGAGGCCACTCCACATCTGACAGAGCAGGGAACTGACTTAAAAGTGAGCCTCAGTTGGTGATAGCTGTGCCTTTTGACCAGGCAAAGACAATGACAGGTGCCACTTTCCCACACACAGTGGGACCTCCCTGCATGGGGTGGATAGAAGATGCATTTTCCATTTGCTGTAAGACCAGGCTGAACTATGCCTGTAGATGCTGTCCATATTTGTAAATGTCTGAATGAAAAATCTGATCCTTAGGTAAAATAGGAAAACATGGAAAGGCCTGGATAACTCCAGTGGTCTCAAATGGCAGGAAAAAAAAAAAGTGTCTGAAGTAAGGACAATACAACGGTGCAAATGGAAATTCGTGGTTTCTTATATATGTATCAGCTGAAGACTTTCCCCTTCTTTTCCTAAGGGATGGAAACCAAGTTCTTTTTTATGCTGCATAAAATCTTGGTGTCAAGAAAAGGATAGTGATTCTTAAAAATAACTTTATTTATAGACAGCTATAGCAATCACCCCAATACATACCAAGCATTATTGCTGGCGGCTCAGAAAACACAATGCAATCAATTTTAATTGCTGCTTTGTATGAAACAATTTAAGCAAATTTCAGCTAAGCAAATGGGCATGATCCCTACTGAATGCTGCATTGTTGCAGCAAGGTCTTCAGCTACAGTCTGGGAGGGTTAATTCTGGAGTGGGAGGATGAAGACTTTATCAAATTGCCTGGAGCAGCAGAATGAAGCACGCCCTGCAGCTCAGGGATATCAGGAACGTGTCATAGCTGGATTATTTCCAGAAGGCCAGGAAGAACAGCAGCTGTCCTGTCAAGTCCAGGGAGAGCCTGACATTAGTGGGTAGTGGGCAGTATCCATCGAGAGACTCTGCAACCACAGAAGTGTTTCAGGATCCAATTTTATTTTAGTTACTAAAGACATTTCTCATTAATGACCAATATCAATTTCTGCTATTAAAAGTAGCATCCAACAGCACCTTTCTGATGGCATGGATGAGTTGCTGGCTTGACTTCTGTGCAGTTTCTCCCCAGCAGACAAAACCATTAGTCCTGTTTTGCCCTTCTGAGTGAGCGATTTTTTTGTTCCTCCTGCCAAACAGCACATTCCTGGATCCAAAGCATTCCTGGTCCTGCTGGCAACCCGTTATGGAGGGAAAAACAGATTTATTTACAAAAGCAGAAATATTTGCTGATATTACAGGAAGCTGGGTAGCTGAGATCAGCACCAGATTTAGTAGATGACCAGTTTTGTTCTTGCTGGTATAGGGTCACTGAGGTTTGCAGTGCAGGGTGAGGGGGTCAGAGGCATCTGGGAGCTGCACATTTTCTGGCTAGATGACACACAAGGCAGGAAAGCCAGTGTTTTTATTTCTCTGGTATGCACAGCTTCTTGCAAGGCAAAATAATTTAATAAATGTGTTTTGTGTCTGAGTAGATTCTTGATTTCATAATTATTTTCTCCTCTGTTGCCAGCCAGGCATATCTCAGTGCTCAGGCCCAGTGAACCATGGCCTGTGTGAGCACCAGTTGTAAATAACTTTGTTAACAGACTTTTTAAAACCTTTCTTGGTAACCACATGTCCCCTCCCACCCCCCCCAGTTATTACCCTGACGGTAATAACTGAGCAGTCATTCTTTGGAAGCACCTGAAATAGTGTTCTCTGGGTCAGCTCTTCAGGTCAGTGCCCATTCACCAATCCTCCTCTTCCCCCCATTTTTCCCTCCCAGCTTCGCCATTGTTGCTGGGTGACTCACAGGGAATTAGCAGAATGTATCTGCTGGTTTTGTTCCACAAAACAAGTCTTCTAAAAAAGCAAAGAGCACAAAAAATTTTCAGCAGATTAACTACTGAGACCAGCATAACTCCCTTGTGACCAGAAATTTGTCTGTGCAGACAAAACAGGGAAAAATGGAGAATTCGAGCCAGATTAACCCAGTCCTGAGAGGAGCACCACCATTTTTAGTCAAGAGGAAAAACAAGAAGGAGTATCTCATTAGATTATATATAGAGCATTCTCCAAAATGTGAATTTAACATACAAACATCGCATCTACTTCAAGGCTACAGAGAAATCTCTCCACTCTGACTAGTAATTATAATAGCCTATAATTATTTTTCTAGCCAAATGTTTCAAATGGGAGAGGAAGCCAGATGTACGAAAACATCATTTAAAAAGAGACACACCCTTCCTAAGAAATAGGGAATAGATGTTGTTTGTTGCAAAATACCTATTAAAATAATGTTGTTCCTGTTCTCTGTCTTATTGACTCTTGTAGAAATTCGTCATCCAAATGATTCTCAGTGGTGACAGTCTCCATGGATTTTGGAAAGTGGTGCCTATCTACGTATTTGTTTCAAGACTGGGATTTCCTGGATGATGAGAGTTTACCAAGATTTCTCTCCCTGCTCAGCCTATAAATGACAATTTACTTACCAAAAGTAAAATAAGCAAAACCTCTGAACCAATGTACTTCTCTGTAGCTGTAGATGACTTCCTTTTTCACTAAAAAGGTTTTCATAGTCCAGGACAGCGGTTGGGGAAATACAGACATTCTGCTCTTTATTCAGTAGTGCAAGGAATGGTCAGTGACACAAGAATTACACAGTTACTACAAAACACTGCACGGTTGCTTACCACGAAATCTCAAGCATCCTGAGAACCACCAGCCTGGATTGCTGCACTTTGGGGCTGGTATTTATGGCATTTATCAGCTTTGGTTTGCAGACAGCCGTTCAGAGTTATTCCAGCGGTCCTGGGATAACGCGACTGTCACAACAGCGCGGCGAGGCCGGCGCTTGGCACTCCACCCCACAGACACAGCGGGGTCCTGCCCGGCGGGATTCACCCGGTGCCAGCCTGCTGCTAAGGGCCAGCTCGCCCAAGGGCCTGCAGGAATTTAAACAAGGGTTATCTTAAAATGGCAGAAAACAAGCAAAGGCAGATCCTGTCACTGAGGCAGAGCACGGCATGGGCTCAGTGCTGCCAACCCTGAAGCACAATCCTGTGCCCATGGAGGCACCCAAGATTCTGAGTAGCCCAAGCCTCATGGCTGTGACTGAGCATGTGGGGTGCCCACCTTTCCCCCAGCAGCTCTGAGGTCTGTGCTTGCTCCTCTTCCTGCTCAGCAGGGACCTTGTTCCCTGAGCACAAGAGAGCTGTGGGAAATGGCTTGGATGGAGAGGAAGGCACACCTGAAATCCAGAGACCCGCCCAAGGGATATTGTGTTTGTTTGAACCTGTCCTGACACAAAAGTTAAAGCCTGAGCAACATAACTACCAGGAAGGTATTAAGGTATTTTTCTTTTGTTGTGTTTTTTTGGTTTTTTTTTTGTGGGTTTTTTTTGTGGGTTTTTTTTGTTTTTTTTGAAATGGCTGGTTTTTGAGCTCCACTTGACTCACTGAACAATGTGGCCTGATGGAGTTGCTGATTGAGTTGGTAAGAAAAGAGGGTTCTTTTAACAAGACCACAGCTCAGTTGCTGCTGCAGAGCTGCCTCCAGAGC
>JAYRBT010000156.1:7279001-7293993 GCA_036023395.1 Myiotriccus ornatus
AGTGGTAATGGTATGTTTTTATGCAGGCTTTGATTTCACACCCAATAGTAGCACCAGGCTGGCTGCAGAGTGTGCATTTCTGTGCAGGGGAAAGAAGAGAACAGCACCATTCAGCCCCTCTATTTCTCAACTCTCAGTATTCAGTTTAGTGCTCTTCATATTTATGGCTACCATTTGGAAACAGAGTAATATCTCTGGTAGATCATCCTTCCAATGAAAAGTTAATCAAAGGCATTGTAAACCAGAAACTATAAAATACCAACCTATTAAAATATGAACAGTAGGATTTACCTGCTCATTGCACTAAAAATTGCTACATGATTGCACGTTATTGCATTTCCAAGATCATTTTATTGCCACTGAAGTTAATATATTCATATATGAAGAGCATTAAATTATCTTTTTCACAGAACAATATTGTTGTTTTCTCCCTGACACCCCATAAATTTCTTAGCACTTTAAAAACACCCTGAATTTTAATAAAATACAATGTGACATTTTACCAACATCCCCACCTCTCACACCTTAATAAGTTTTCTATTGAAACACTTGAACAACTGGAAACACTGTTTTGTTTCCAGGATGTTAGAGAGTATGTTCACTGTGAGAACTGCATATTCTTTAAGTTTATTTGTAGCTTCACAAGGTGTGTTTTCAGTAATAAAGGTACAAAGCCATTCCTCTCTTATAGTTACAGTAAGGCTAACATGAATCATATGATTCTATGATAATAATTACTATGTACATTGTCATAAAGAACCCCAAATACCACATGCCCAAACACCACTAATTTTGAGGTGATTCCTATCTGGCTGTTCATCCCACAAGTAAAAATATATTTAAATATATTTTTATATATAAGCAGACGGAAAAGATTGCCTCCTTCCTTTTGTGGAACAGAGTTACACACATCTTAGCAGAATCACTAACACGTTCATCACTCTGCAGACACATACCATTCTTTTTCCTCTCTTGATTTCCTGAAGTACAGTTTTGATATCAAAATCACCAAACTCTGCCCGTGAAGTTGTTGTCAGCTGGACAGTGCCAGAAGAGAACAACTGTAAAACAAGCAAGTCAAAATAATTTCAGGTCACCAACATGGCTGGAAATTTTTTTCTGTGCTGGAGTAACATCCTGTTCCGTGATCTCAGACAGCACGTGCTTTACCAACGAAGTAGGAAAAACCCCATGCTGAGTAATTAGTGTGATGAGTGTTCCTTCCGATCCCCGCCTGACTGCTTTAATTTCTCTTGGAGAAATGTATTTTAAAAGACAAAGAAGTAGACAAGCAATAATGACAGGATAAAAACACAAAGTAATAAATGGGCAATATTACCAATTACACTACTCAGCTTCCTAGGAATATTCCATTTCCTTTCCCCTGACACATATATAATTGAGCTTCACGACACGCTGATGTCAATATAACTGTCAACAGAGAAAAGCCCTGAGGGATGACAATGGAGCACAGAAGTACCATCCCTTCTATCATCACCCTGGCATATTCAGCTTAAACTGTCTTAAAACTAAAGTTCAGGTACACAAAGCAGCAAAGAATCCTGTAAGACTCAAGACTGCTGGCACACACCAGCTCTCTATTTAGTGAGCCTGGGGATAGGAAGACACTGAATTAATACTCCACAGATTGCCTGGATTATTTATTCATTTTGAGGTACAACAGGAACCACTGAGGTTTGTTACCCAAAGCCCTACATCATTCATTCAACAAGTTATAAGAAAGATTGCCCTTTCTGCTCATTAAGATTCTGTTCAGGCTGACAGCTCTATAAACATGACCATCTAAGGTCAAGGGTTTTCTAGAACTTCCATATCCCACTCTACTTGAGCCTCACAGTCTGAATCCACAGGTCAGAAAACTAACAAAGTTCATGGATTCTTCCTGGATTGTGTCTGAATGCCTGTGGAGTAAAGCTATTTTATTTTTGGAGGGGGTTCTTTTAGTCAAAACTGTTTTCTGTTTTCCTTTTTAAAAACTTATATGCATTTAGACACTAAGGGAGCATTTTTAATAAGCTAAAGAGTCTCCCTGAGCTAATTCCATCTCCTAGCATGAAGCCAACTTTTATCCATATTGCCTGCAGTGAAAATAAATGAATTGCTCACTTTGCAACACTTCAGTGCTTAAAGAGATCATCAGCACACAGACAATACTCAAGCATAATTACATGTGAGGGCACTGTATTAAAATCTAAAATAGCAATTCAGACAAAATTCACAGAATAGACTGGTTAACAACAACACTGTTACTCACCATGCACTTATAGTGTGCTGCAGCCTTTTTGGCATTAAATATATGAAGCTTTCCTCTAGCTTCATTTTCTTCTTCACCTGCATGACAGAATCCACATTTAGGTTTTGTATCACTGGGGCTGCTTCTGTGGGGAGACCTGTCTCTCTGAAAGAAAAACATTTTACTAAAATATACTGCTGGGTTACAAATAAGGCTGCAATTTCAAAAGCCTGTGGCCACCAGCTGGAGGCTCAGACAATTGCAAATTTTAATAAAAATTATATTTGCAGAGAAGAAATATGCAATTCTGTCTTCTAAGAAGTTTAGCATATTTACTGCTTACATAGGAACTGCTTTCTATTTCATCTGTGCCATGTGAGGACGTAGATCTAGTGTCTTCTGACTGCCCTTTTAAATTTGTTTTTCTTGGCTTTCCCTTACGGCCCCTCCTTTTTCCTTTGGGAGGTGAAGGCTCCAGCTCGTGTTCATTGATACTTTCTTCTAAATCTGCTTTGGAAGTCAGAAAACATCATCAAATAGGATTCTTAAAAATTTTACACAAAACAAAACAAGGAAAAAACCCAAAACAAAACAAAAAAACCACCACAACCCACCAAAATTAGGCAAGAAAAAACACAACCTGTATTTTTTGAATTACAAACATGCAACTGCAGATCCTAAGAACATGATTTATTTCTTTATAATAACTCAGTTTTGAATCTTTATAACATGATACATCAAGGTTTAGCATTTCTTACAGCTTCTACTTTCAGACTCAAAATGTGTCCTCAGATACATATCTTCACCTCTACTGAAAATAACACTGGAACCAGAAAATGTTTTCATCCATGAGATAAGTTTTTAATTTATTATTTTAAGATCCATACCCCAGTGTAAAATGCCCTTGAAATTATGCCAGAGTACCCAAACACCACTGTCCTTGCTTTTATTAATTGATATTTGCTGACTTAAGAAAAAAAAATTCACCCATTTGGCTATAACATTAAGTTTTAAAATTGAAACATATTTTACCTTCATGAAACAAATCTACAATTTCATTTAGTGACAGTATATTTTTACATCTGCAGTTAAAAACAGCTGCCATTTTACAGAAAACCATCCACACTGACAACATCCCAGATTAAGTATTTACAGACCATTAAGAATATAAGGATGTATGTTTTTAATACAGATGCACCAAAGAGGTCTGACAAGTTCCTTTGAAAATGTCAGCTCAGCTGTGAATGCTACAGAGCTGTAATCCAGCATTCCAGCAGACTGTCCTTGGGAGAACTCAAGGCTCTATGGATAATACAGATCAATTCTGGAAGCTTAAGACTGCTTCCAATATGGTCTAGTTAAGTTATATCTGATAACTATATCTAATAACCAGCTCAATTCAGTCACTAACAACTTTCCTGGTTGCAGGAGCACCCTTTTTTTTTTTCTTTTAATATGTAACACCCACCCTCATCCAAATGCAAAGATATTTCAGCAGATTTATTTAAAGAAACATGTACAGACCCCGCTGAAGGACTTTTCTTCTCAAAATCCAAACCACAAACATCAGTATGAGCCCCCAAATAGAAGGAAACAGTAATCATAAGATTTGGAACATCCACTTTGTGGACACTGCCATATGGTTTTAGTATCCAGACAGGACATCTTATTTTGAAACTTAGTGCTGCCTTGCCAGAACTCATCTTTCTTATCTATTATCACATAAAAATCAGATCACATTTCTGTCTCATGGTAACAGCAACCCAACCACACAAGAGTTTGAAGTCAAAGACTTGAACATATTCCACAGCCACCAGCTGGGAGCAGAAGACAACTGAAGGCCTGGCCCCAGCCTGGCACACGAGAACATCCCGTTCAGCTTGTCTCTGGGATCTCTTGCTAATCCCTGAGAAAGCTACAGATTCAGCTCCCTCATCAAGGACAGAAGACAAATCCAAATGCAGCACAACAGGCTACGCTGAAATTTATATGGATCTGCAAATTATTTTGGTTTAGATTGACAGACTGTTCACCTATACACAGATATGCCCACATTGCTACTAAAATACATCAGTCTGTCTACAATGTCCCCATGGTTTAGTATATGTAGACTATTCTTCTATAATTAGATGTCAAAAGTACCAGTTATTTTACTCTGAAAAAATTTAACACACGGTGACATAGATTATTCTAAAAAACCAATACATTCTACATTTTCTTCTCAGAATTTCCTAACACTTCTCATTTATAATCACTTGTTAAATTCCCCAAGCAAGATTATGCAATTTAGATATCAACCTCTCAGACTGCATATAGCAAATTTTATTGCAACTCGAAACCCTCTTTCAAAGAGCATTCTCTTTTGTCTTGTTCCTTATAACAGGAACTCTCCACCAATTACTAAATTTGTGAATCTCTGTTGCTATTTTTACATGTACAGAAATCATAGATGGTTATTCTAGAAACGAAATCTTACCAAAATATGACTACTGAATTCAGCACCCTTTAAATAACATAAGTAAGAAGTTAAAAATATTCCTTCCAAAATAAACCCATGGATTTCCCTCCCTACTGTATCAGATAAAGCAAAATGCAGTCCATGCACCAACACTCCTTATTTTTTCCAAAGCTCCTTACCAATTCCCTCAGCCAAAATGCTTGCAACCTTTTAGTTCACCCTTATTTTCTACACAGCATTAAAGCATGTCCTGAGCAGCCACACTTACAAAAACAGAAGCAAACAATAATTGCTAAAAACCAAAACATACCTTATGAAAACCAACCTTTTATAAGAAATATCACAGCCTTCAAATAGAGTAAGTTCTTAAGTGCTATGTTTTTAGTCTACAATTATTAGTATATTTAATAGTGGAAAAGTAAAAATGCCGTATTTTTAAAAGATGGTTTCAGAATAAGATAAAAAAACATCAAGATTGCACAGCTTTCCTCAAAGGAGAACCCTCCTCTGTGGTCAAAACTAGGACTTCCAGAGAAGTTCAGACTTCACTGAAATCCAGATGCTACATGACCCCTTCACTAAAATACAGTTCCTTGCAGATTTGTGTCTCCTACTACAAGTGACATGGACCTACAGATTACCAGCACCAAGATGGGAGGATCTGCTCTATCACATCTATCCTGCAAGACTCATACCTCAACCCAGTAACATTCTCTGTTTTTTATAGCACTATGCACTCACACAACAGAGCAGGAAGGGACTGTAATCAGATGTCAAACACACCTGCCTTGGATGGTCTTTATGTTACACAACGTGGTTGGTGCCCTACCCCTCCCCTCGAGCCCACTGCCAGCTTACCCTGTGTCCCTGGATCTGATGGTTGGGTGTTTCCAACTTCTCATGTCAGCTTGAACTAAGGAAAACACAAACAGTTGTTCAACTCCTCCCTGACCAGGCGATGTTTTATCACGGGTATCACCCATCCTCTGGATCCCCTGAGATTCCCTAGATATTCCTCAACTGCCCCCCATCCCATATCCCACTACTGCATTGATTTTTAAAATCATCACAATATTCTCAATACAACTTTATCTAAGATCTTCAAAGGAGGTTCCTATGAGCTTCCCTCAGAAGTTCCTAAATGTTAGCTCTGAAAAAATGAGCTTAATACACAATATGGCCTGAGAAGGGAAGGTAAGAGTAGAAATCAAGAGGAAACAATCTACATTTTAAAAGGCACTTAAGAATATGATATTGTAAATTCAGATGAGAAAAAAGATGAGCAGCAACGAGCCTCCACTTTGCATTTTAGAAATCCATGAGCAGTACAAAGTACCACAGAAAGAAGCCTGGCAAAACGCTGTATTACATAAACTGTTAACAGGGAGATTCAGCTTCAGAGAGAAATCTAAAAATTCTCCTTTGATCATAACTAGAAAGGAAAAGGATCGAGATGTTTTGCTGTTTAAAATAAGGCTTGGCAGAGAAGAGCTTGAGATATCACTGATCTATACTGCATCAGCTTGAAATACACATGGAATCACCCCTTTACAAAAGCCAAGTTAAAAAAAAGTAATAAAAGAATTAAGTGATTTAAAGGTTGTGAAAGAACAAATAAAAAGAGGACGTGTGCAATAAGTACTGCTCTATCACTTCCTACATTACCTAACAACACACTAAGCAAGGCAGAAGCAAAGGGGGCTGAGTTTGCATGAGGAAGATAATAAACAAAACCGACTGGCAAAATTTGCAAGTAGGACTGGACATAAAAAGAAGCCAAAATGTAGAACGTGGAAGTGGCTTAGACATGCTGCTATGTAAATCTGAAATCACATATGAGTAATTAAGGTTTTACAGTGAATTTGGGATAAAAGAGAAACTAAAAATTCAAGGAACAAAATCGATCTTATTAGATTTTTAGAAAAGAAATGGAATATAATGAAGAAAAAACTACTTCAGCATGTTAGTCATATTTCCATAAAATATGGCTGAAACCCAATGAACTGTATGTGCCAACACAATTATTTTAAATTGAAAAGAAATGTCAAAAAACCCCAGAGAGCTTTATTGGCCCAGTAGTCAATACCAAAAATGTGAATGCATCTATAAGCATTAATAAGAACCAGAGATTTGCATAAAAGCCCTTGCAAGCAAATACAAAATCAGGTAAACTGATCATGAAATAATACAAGTTTTTATCAGCAAAGTGATGAGAAATTAGCAATCAAAATGCTGAATATAATTTTTGGGTTTTCTTTTTCAATGGAAAAAGACTAAGTTACATGAAACATCTAAACTAAAGTAAAAGTGGAGAGGAAAAAAATTAAATTACCCTTTACATTCAGATACTTCAAGGAACTAATGACTCTTGTTCAAAAGTTATTTCTGACTGAATAGTATCTATGTTACATGAGAGATTATTTCTTTAAGTACATTTAACATAGAAAATGAATGAATTAGTCCCTCATAACAACGCAACCTAAACGACTTTTCAAGCAAACAAATGTTGGCAAAGACTGAAGACAGACTGTACACTTGGCTTATCTGCACAATCACAAAGCTTCTGACCCTGGTGTGATAAACCTGTTCACTGTGAGTAGCTGACAAAAGTTTCTGCTTGTGTAACACCTGGGAAGGAGAATTGTAACACCAGGGGACAGCTCCTCAGACAGGACACACCATTCACTACATGATGACACCTTTCCTTTTCCTTTAGCTGGGTGTTTTTCCGTAAGAAAACACAGTTGTGATGCTTCTGCACAAACCCCCGTTAGTCTGTTTTGGGACACCACTGATTTACTGCCTGGACCAACTGTTCTTGTGGGAACACCAAATATACATTTGATGCCACATCCAGAGCATTCTCCAGAAGACAGACAACAAGCAGAGCCTGGCAAGGATTTGTAATCATCCACCAACAGAAATGAAATGACTCCAAACGGCAACGTTTGGAGAAATTGTTCCACCTGCGTTAATGTGAGGAAAGCTTATGCTGGGGCCACCGCTACAGAAAATGCAACAGGGAACAAACACTGCTTTAAGAAGCCAGAGATGAATCAGAACGTTACCAAAGTAAAATGCCAAAAGGTTTCAGATGTTTTACCTGCCAAACTCTGGCTTACACAGTGCTTTGAAAAAGTGCTCAGTTCACTATAGATTGCAATGCTTCTACATAGGTTTCACAGAGAAATATTACCCTGACTCAACTTACTGAGCAGTATGAGAAGCACAGATTCCATGTTTGATCTTTAGAATAATATGAAAGGGATGCTGAGACAGGGAATGTCCTTATTTCCATTGCGGAAACATCATTCTCTGAGGCTTTGAGCACAGCTATGACAGGAATTATGGACATTTTATTTTCTGACCCTACAGTTCTCGAGCATCTGCTTTGAATATTACGAGCAGAAGTCACATGGCTGTTTTGTTAGTCTTTCAATTACACAACAGAAAAATGAAATTGCATTCTTATCTTAGTTTAAATCAAACTATTCCTGATCAGCTGAATTTGTTCTAAATTCAACACATGAGCCAGGGCAGCCCCACCTGCAGGGAAATGAGAGAGACCAGTTTTTTCATTTTTCAACAATTACTTCCAGTACATTGGAATAAATTCTAACAAACAGTTCCAAAACCTTAGTTCAACAATACTCTATTCTTCAAAAAGAATAAATGCAATTGTATCAAACTGAACAGTAATTCAACTAATAGTTAGCTGTGATCTTTTGAAAGCACTGGTACCAACCCCTGTAACCTATTAGGTACTGAAAACTTAAGACAGCTTGCCTAAAATTATGAATTAAGCTATTATCTCAAGTTCAGGAAAAGTTATCTTGTTAGATTTGTGAACAGCAAGGCAAAAATCTAAATGTCCTTCTTCCAGTTCATGGGAACACAGCACAGAAGAATCATTCTGAAACACACGAAGGAAATATAGGAGAAATACAATTTTCCTATTTTATGTCACCTGAAGGTCAGGCCATACAGATAAATCAGAAGAACCCAATAATCTCCTGAAATAGATAATGAATTTAAGAGCACAATACTCTGCTGCCATGTTTCATATTTTTATATTCAAATAAAGCAGAAGGTAATTCAGCAACTCCTGTCAGTTAAAGGAAAATTAACAACCAACACTCATACATTTTGTCTTGATGAGCAGATACCAAGTCTGATGAATCCTCACCTCACTCGAATTTCATGACAGCAACAAATAACATCTAAGTGGTCTTTTTTTGTAGGTTTTAGTGGGTAACTTAATTCCAGCATAGGTCTTTCAACTACATTTCCAAGCAGCCTCCAGGAATTTTCTTGAACTGTTATTAAATGGTTAACATAGCCTTTTTAAACTAGAATTTAGTACACAAGGCAGATCTCAAACTTGAACATGACCCCAAAGCATCTATTTTCTAGGGGAGGGAGAGGAAGTGAGAGAAAAATCTCCCTGCTATGCAGCAGTGCTGCCTACAGAAAATAAACTGCTCTGGGCTGCACCAAACCAAACACTCCTAAAAACTCTTCGAACATCCACTAACGTAAGTGATATAATATTTCGACTGCAACAATTCAATCTGGTTACAGAGAACAAAGGATAAGAACCCAGAGACACTCTGAACTGGCCAAGGAGAAAAAAAAAAAAATCACAACAAAATAATAATAAAAAAACCCCAACCACACCACACCCCAGAGCAGGGGTAGTAAGTTCCCATTAAAAAGGACGGATGGTTCCAGGGCCTCTGTGCACCTACACTGAGTGACAGAACCACAGATGAGCTTTAACTATTCTGTTATGAAAACAGTGCTAAGAGCAAAGATTAACGAAAATGAAACTAAAACAAGATTTACAAAAAGCCATTACATTAGAATCTAGTTTCACTACCTACTCTAGTCACTCTTCTCTGCCAAGTTCTTTCTGGTTTCAAACACCACCACTCTTTCACATTTAAATGCCTCCTAGGCAGTCACATTTCATCGAGAAACAAACAAAAGACATATATAAAGCTTAATCTCACCATCCAACACCTTCCAGTTGTCATTTCACTGAGCAAACTTCAGCATTTAAATATTAAGAAACAAACCCTCTGAAGTCCCTTCTGAAATTCTGAAAACCACTCTATTTTTCTGTCTGCTAAAGGTAATTAGTTTTCAACGCAGCAAAATATCATTGCTATGGAAATTTCTTCTAGCATTGTATCAGCGGATGCAATATGTATTTCTACTTTCTTTGATTTAAAGGAGGTCTATCACAAAAAAAACCCTGCTTCTGGCATTATCAAATCCATAACCATAAATAATAATTATTTTATGGGTACAGTTTATCATAAACTGTATGGACTAAAAAGAGAACATATTCTTCAGGAAAGAGCACTGGGTGGAATTTCAGTCAAATATTTAAAAAAAACCAAAAAACAAAAATGTGAAGTATAGCTAAACATATTTCTGGAAGTGCAAAGCATAACAGAACTAAATATTTTTTTAAAAATGGTGCAAAGTTAAATGCTAAATAAGATAGTATTGGGTTCTTTGTCCTCAGTTTTTCTGAGTGATGTTGTTTATTTCTCCTCTCCTACCCCTCAATCCAAGTTTCTTGGGATGAGTTTATTTTAATGTTTTAATAAACACAACATTTAGGGAAAAAAAGCCTCTATGCCTCTAGTAATTTTTCCCAGGTCTTCCCAGACAAAATATCCATATAAAATTTAAAAGCCTTTGCTGTTAGAAAATGACATCATAAAACTGGAGATAATGGTATCTGAAAACTCTTACAGGAAAACACAAATTCAGATCCTGCAAGGAATTCCAAGCAGAAAAAGTCATCCACTGGCTTTGGGCTCCACACAAAATTGGAGGCATTTTTCAATACACATCTAACACAGAGCAAGTATAAAAGATTATGTTTAAATATCAGTTAAAGAGATTATCTCTTTGGGCTCAAATGTTTTTCATATCCTGTTTCTGTTAACACACAAAACAACCCCCAAAACAAAGAAACAAAGTCACAAAGTACAAGATAACATGGCCCCATCTCTTTGGAGAACTAATAAAACACATAAATTATTTCTCCTGTTTAAACCTAGTAATAGCAAAATCAAGAGAGGTTTATATAAAAAGCACATGATAATAATTATATAAATAGACTAAGAAAAAGAAATTAATTTTAATTTGCGATTTTCTACTGCTTTCAGTATCTTTCTGAACACTGAAGTAGCATCCAAACCTTACCATTAATAGAGCTACTACCCACAGCATAAAAAGTAGTAAACTATCTTAAAAACATATTTGGCACAGAGACTGAAGTTATTCATGAAATTTCATGTTCACTGAACAGTCATGTACTCCTCATTAGTTAAGTCAGATGACATTTCAGGGCAAAGCAATGTTAAGAAGTAAACCACCAACTGTTCTTTTATCCAAACTCACATACAGTAGAAAAAAGGAAAAATACCTTAATAAATACACAGTAGCACAACTAGTTTGGAATTTTAACAGACCACACATTTATCTACATTTGTGGCATTTCACTACTCTTCTCTGCAAAGATCCACAGCTTTTATGAATGCATCCATACAACTTTTTTTATCAAAATGATTCAGAAATACATTTGTAAGTGAACTGATCACAGGCCTTTTCATTTACTATTGGGTCCTTCTTCTTTAAAGAGTTAAACTCTATTTAATAGTTCAAAAAATAGTGAATATTTAGGAACATTAGCAATAACAAAAATCAGCTGTTACCTGACAAAATATTTCAGATGGTAATACTGTTAATATTTAACTACAAATATAAGCCAGCTTCTTCCCAGAAAGGAATAACTTCCACCCAAACTTCATTTTTATGGAGCATCACATCTCTTGAACATCCCAAAGTTTATGGTTTTGGTTTTTCTCCAACCTCAACCAATAGTTTTTAGAGAAAATACAGAAATTAGATGGGCTTCCAAACTCACTGTTTCTCAAAAAAATGTAGTTCTAATTTTTACTGAAAACATTTATATTCTCCTGAAAAATTAAATTTAACCAAATATCTTTCTACAATGGGAAAAATTTATATTGAATAATTTTACCTTCAGAGTTATGCGTAGTTTTCTTGTGTTTTCGACATAAAATCCTATAAACAAAGTAGTTGAAAACTGTCAAGTCAGTCACGATTCACAGATTATTTACTCATCTTTTAAATTTAAATGCCAGTACATTTTTCTCCCACTTGTAAAACTCACTGATACACAAATCTTGCAGTGAAAATATGCTTTTCTAGCACATCACTGTTTTGAATGCCACAATCATCATCAGAAATTTTGGTAAGAGTTTTGTTTAGATTCCAAAGTGGGTTGTTTTGCTTTGTACTTGTTTGTGTTTTTAAACAAAGAATGTAAATTATAAATACAAAAACCCAGATATAACAAATAAATAATAGTTACATGTAAATGCCTTGTGATGGTTTCTCTCTTATCTGAGCTTTATCATGCAAAGCACAGTAGTAGTGATATGTCTTGTGACACGTTTTCACATCACAGCCAATGGTTGCTCCGGGACAGTGGCATAAAGAGCACATCTGGAAAGAAAAAGAAAGCAAAATTCGCGTTACTGTCGGTTTAGTACTTCAGAGTTCAAAAATAATACCATTACCACTCCTGGTGACAAAATAAATGGACTTATGCACTTAACATTACTCTTCCTGCTCTCAAGTGTTTCTCGTAATTTATTTTAAAATCAAGAAATCTGTTGCAATTATGCAGCAATGCAATAACCATCATATGTTGATTATCAATTCAATGAAGAAAATAAGGAATTTGTTTTTGTGGAATGTGTCTGATGAACGTGACACATCTATTCGCTTAAGTATCCTCCTCCCAAGGATTAGATGTTTGTACCAACCATTTCAGAACATTTAAAATCATAAACTGTACCTGTTTAATTCTGAATTACATTATGAAGGTAGGAGGGAAAAAAAAAAAAAGACACCATTTGGCAATGAATCCTGCAGTCAGAAATACTGATGACCTGCAAATTTACCTCAGCATCAGCAGCTAACTTTACCTTTTTTTCTATAGTTATTTCCTTAAGCCCTTTCCAAAACACTGAATTTGGCGAAATATTTGTCAAATACAATAAATTTATTTTCATTAGCCTAGTTTTTGCTATTTGTATTGCAGAGAAGGTTAAAAGTGAGACTGATGCTGGACTCTTCTTTCCCAGTAATTAATTCTTCTCATATTAGACACATCTTTGCTTAGGATACACCAGCTATCCTGGTCCTGGTACAATTGCTCTTGCTCCTTCCACTGTGGTAGGCAAGGAAGTCATCGACACCATCATAGTATTTTTCTCTATATTATTTTTTACTGACATAATATTGCCCCAAAACGTCAGAAGCTGCCAATAAATTCACCTCTCAAGACAACTGGAGCTTTTTCTTTGTATCCTGCATGTTGCCCGTGCCCCCAACAAGGTTACAATTCGTTCCAACAAGGCCTAAGTGTACAATGTAAGATACCTGCTGCACAGATTTACCCAGTTACATTTTCTGTCCACAGCACTCAGTCAAGTTCTTCCCGTTAGTCTCAAATATGCCCCCAAAAATACCACCAAAGTTACCAATATACCACCAGCCTGCTTTTCAATTTTAACAAAGTCAACTGAACAGTAAAAATGTCAAAGCCTTGGATCATCTCCATTTACTCCTCTGCAAGCTCTGAAATGGTACAGTTATATACTGTTCCCTCGTTGTTCTCTAATTTGTATGGGTATTTTACTGCATAAATCTGTTATACATTATGGTTTCACACATAATAATTGCTGATCAAAGTCCTTTATAAAAACCTTGGCTGAAATAATATTCATCCAACCAGTTTTAGTCAGTATCTCAGTTTTTCGAAAGCCAGAAGGGACTAAAATAAATATTTTTTTTGTGAATACCATGATGTATCTGTATGAACAAAACAGACTACAAAAATTTTCATAGTCATTTATTGGTCTATGTTTCCTGACAGTAACAAAGCATTTATTCCATTGGTACAAGTTGGACTGTTCAAATGGTCACTGTCATTAATTCCCAAGTTATATCATGTACATGTGAAGTTTGATAAGCTGCAAAACAAGTCCATTCTTTAAAGAAACAACCCTCTCATGCACAGGCACCAGAAATAATGAAGATACCAGTGCCTTGTACGCCAAAAAATTCCGACCATATATTATAAGTGGCTTATTAAGGTCAGAACCTACAACCCTTTCTCAGACAGATCTAGACCACCCTCAGAAGGGCTGCACGTGCCACTGGTGATGAACACTCGGCCAGCAGCACCTCCTGAAGGAGGGCAACCATGGAAATTCTGTCAGAAGACAAATTCAGTCCAAGCTATCAGTATATTTACTCACCCCAGTTCACTAAGAGATTTTTGCCAAATGTGTTCCCCCATAAAAGACCAGGCTAGACCAGAAGCAGATCTGAGAAGGGGCATTTGGGCTACTAAGAACATTTACCTTTGAGTTTCCTACACAATGTCATTAAAGACAAGTTCCTCCAGAGAGTGATTCAGAGCTGCAGCTTTCTGACAGCCACAGACAGAGATAAGGCACCTAGGAACTAAAATTATCTTGTACATTTTGCCCAAACAGGAAACATCGCAGGACTGTGAATGTACTAGATTTAACTAGATCCAGGTTTTCTGCAAAAAGCTGAAGAAAGTGCCTGGTACATACAGCTATCGAGCTCCAAGGATCTATCCAGCTGTTGCATCAGAGAACGAACATAAAGAGGTTCAGAAGCAAAAAAGACAGAAACCACCACAGACAAAAAAAGAAACAACCTTTAAAAAACCTTTATGAGACTGAAGAATGAAGAAGTTTCTTTATGGTCTGTAGTTCCATTTCTACCCCATTCTCTGGAAACTCCTAATCACAACATCAATGACTTGTGAACAGTTATTTCTTTATGCTTCAGCTCACTACAGCAAATAAAGTTCTGTGCATTGGAAAAAAATCAAATCAAAGACGCAGTGGATGAAATATGTATTTTTTTAATAATTACATGACTAAGCCACAATTCTTAAAACAACCTGTTTACATGAGAGCAGAACTTGACTGAAATAACCAAAGTCCCTTTTTATCCTTTCCTAAAGACACTTCAAACATTGGTTAACTGCCATTTAGATTTCATTTCAATGTAAGGATAATCATGTCTACTGAGATTTTCTGTTTGTAAATCTGAGACCAATTTCACTTCAACATCATCTTCTGTAAGTTGTTTTAGAGCTCACACAAAGGTAGCACTTTTAAAAAATA
>JAYRBT010000156.1:7300327-7328434 GCA_036023395.1 Myiotriccus ornatus
GCGCCGCCGCCGCCGCCGAGCGCACGCACGCACGCACGGCACGCACGGGCGGACGCACGCACGCACGGCGCGCGCGGGCCGGGGCGGCGCCCGATTGGCGGGAGCGCGGCCGGGGCGCTGCGAGCGGCCTGCCGTGTGCGCACGCGCGCGCCTTTCCCGCTCCCGGTTTCCCGCTCCGCTCCCGGTTTCCCGCTCCGCTCCCGCCGCTTCTACGCCAAGCCGGGAAACGGAAGCTGGGGGGGTGTGGTGTGGTGTGTGGCGAGCGGCGCCTCTACGCGTGCGCAACCGCCTCAGCGCCGCCGCTTCTCCGCGAGCCCGGGCGCCCCCCCCACCTCCCCGTCAACGGGGTGTGCGCATGCGCAGCGTCCGCCCGCGGCCGTTGGAGCGGGCACGGCCGGACACTCGCGCAGCCGCAGTCCCGCGGCGCCGCGCGCGCCTGCGTGGGGGGGGGGTGCGGCCCCGCGGGGAGGAGCGCGCGCCCTCAGGGAGGGGAACCCCTCAGACAGACACACAGAGACAGACAGACACAGAGACACAGAGAGACACGGCCCCTCACGGCCGGTCGGGCACGGCGTCCGCCTGCCACCGAAAAGAATAAGTCAGGGTTGGAAGGCACCTTTTAAGATCATCCAGTCCCCCCGGCACTGCCACCGTAACCCCTAAACCACCAAACCGCGTCACCCAGTGCCCGATCCCGATGACTTTTAGAAACACCTCCGATTTAGCGATTTTGGGGTTACGCTGGCGCTCCTGGGTGGGCGGTTGGGCTTGAGGACCTCAGAGGTCTCTTCCACCCCTGACCATTCTGTGGTTCTGAACCACACCACCCAGCGCCGGATCCAGATGCCTCTGAGACAGCTCCAGGGGTGGTGACCCCGCCACCTCCCTGGGCAGCCCATTCCGCTGCCTGACCGCCCGAACAGTGAAAATACTTTTGCAATATCTGATCTGAATCTCCCCTGTCTCAGCTTAAGGCCATTTCCTCCGGTCCTCTCACTGCAGGGAGAGAGACCGACCCCACCTCACCTCACCCTCCTGTCAGGGAGTTGTGGGGAGTGATGGGGTGCCCCCTGAGCCTCCTCGAGACTAAACACCCCCAGCTCCCTCAGCTGCTCCTCGTCAGACTTGTTCTCTAACCCTTCCATGAGCCTTGTCCTTTATACTTCGCATTTAATAAATAAAAAGTCGCAACTTCATTTGATTCCGGAAATCATTATCTCAAGGAAAACCTCTCCTTGCTCTTTAGTGTTCTTCATTTTTTACTTATCAGTGAATATTTATTGAATATCAGCTGGGGGGGGAAGGGGGGTAAAGCTACAAAACAATTGCTTTGGGTTTTGCCTGAAAAAAAACTTCCAGTGGCTGTGCTTCCTTCCCAAGACAGTAATGTTTGTTTCCGTCTTGCAATTTCTTCATCCTCCTTTGACACAAGGTGCTTTAGAGGTATTTGAGAATACAGCAGCAAAGATAATGGTGCTGGTTGTTCGATTTGGCTGAGGCTGCAGTCAGTGCAGTGCAGTGTGTTGCTGAATAGCTCAGGCACCTGCGAAGGTGGCAAGAAAAGCTTTCGGGGGGGGAATCCTGTTGATTTCATGCTCAAGTACAAGGCTCAGAACAAAAGGTGTGGAGTGTGGGACAGAATTGGGTGCAAGACTTTGTGTGTATTATCAGATAGTGATTTTTGGTCCTATGTTATTCCTAATTTTCCAAGCACAAATGTATTTTCCTTTCTTTAAAGGAACTTAACACAGCCAGTAGCTTAATCCTCTTGCAGCACAGCATCTAAGAGTACTCTGGGGATGCTGCACCTCACAGGAATACTGAGTTCTTACACACTCAGTGTCAATGAGAGGTTTAGCAAGGCAGAGGAATTAATGAATTTTAGAAACAGCACATCCAGCTGACTTCATGTTTTGTCATCATGATGTTTTACAGCCAGAGATCCCAGGAGTGATGGTCATGTGCAGCAGTATCACAGATTTGCTTTGAATTCGTTATAACGGGCCAACTGGTTGCAGTGGGCATGTGACAACACAAGGAGATTTTCACTTTATGCTAAAATATTTTGACTGTGTTGGCAAGGAGCCCACAGGCATTAACCACTGCAGGAGCTTTCAGAACTCCTCAGTGCTTTGGGCTTCGTGAGCTCATCACCCACTAACTCAATTATTTACTTTCTTCCATTTCAAGAGAACAAGAAGTGTCATAATCAAGAATCTAAAAAGACTGAAGTTACAAAGTAGAGCTTGTCATTTGTTCACATACACAGTGATAACCCAGTTGCTTTACAGACCACAGACTTTTACAGAAACCACTCTTCTTGCATCACAAACATGATCAGCTTTGTCAATTTTCTGCAGCCCAGCTGTAGTGTAGTCCAATTTACAGTGACTTCAGTGTGTGCAGCTACTTTTTTTAGTCAAATGCTGGAATATAGAACCTCATTTATTTCCCACAAAGCAGTGCCTGATTAAAACAAACCCTCAAACATTATATGAGGTCTGTAAGAACAAACTAGGGGGAGCTAATTAAGAAAAGTCGTTTTAGAAAGAGGTTGAATGCTCAAAAAAAAACCCCAAAGTCTACGGCTGCTGTATTTCTGCTACATGTATTAAGCACAATCCAAACAGATGCAGCCAGTCAAATCATGCCCTTTCTGCAGTCTTGGTTTAGGTACAAGGCATAGCTGAAATTAAGGTGAGATTAAACACCAGCTCCGTGGGAGCCGAGAGCAGACAAACAGCTCAACCAAAACCCAGCTACTCGCTCAAACATCCCTCACGCTCCCTCTATTTGGACAGTGCTTCACACCTTATGAAAAAAGGATGTGGGCACAGGATAAGATTCCAAGACAAGCACTGACAACTTGTATTTAAGGAGATTCACAAAAAACTGATTACAAGGGTTCAGGAGAGGAATCAAAACACAAGAAAACTGATAATGAATGGAAAGTGTCGTGGGAAAAGAGAACACAGTATGGCCATCCTGAAGCTTATCAGGAGTAAAACAACAAAAGAAACCAAGCCAACAAAACTCATAATTTTGTGAATGGCCTTTCAAATGTAGTTTAAAAATGATAATGAGTTATGTTGAGTGTCCTAGCTGGAACCAAATATGAACATCAAAGGCCTGTGCCAAGGGAACTCGTATCCCTCAAGCTTTGAACTCTACCCCAAAACACCACAGGCAAACAAGTCTCATCTCTGCTCCAACAGCAGCTCAGATTTAAGCTCTGGAATAATTCTCAGCCAAATATGTAATAGTTACTTAATTACATTTGTGTGGGTTTTGTACAACACTGTTGATCTTATTTCTTTTCATTCTCAAAGTAGCTACAAAATGTCCAGATGTTAAATCTAAAGTGGAGCAAAACAAGCCCCCATAAATCCCCTTCAAAAGAACAAATGTTGCCCATGGTGACTGAAACATTAATTATTTTACTACTGATTATTTTAGCATAAAGATGTGTATAAGGTACAACATTCCTAATCCCGAAGCAGCTCTTTCATCTTCCACAATTACAAAATACAAAGGTTCCTCACTAAAACTCGTATTAGTTGAGGTAAAAGCACAGTGTAAGACAACACTCCAGTACAGCAGCGTGTTGGCTCAACAAGGTACCAGAGTGTGCACTGTGGTGTGTGTTTGCGAGGACACCGTTTTGGTGTTCAGTCACCTCAGCAGCTGCATGTGCCACTCTTACACTGCTCTCCTGTTGTCCTGGGGTAAATGCTCTGTTAATGCACAAACAGATGCTTTCCCCACGCTAAGTTCAGGCTGCTCTCTCCTTTTCTTAGTGTTGTACCCATAATCAGGGTCTCATGTCTCTTCATCTCACTACTTTTTTCATCTGTTTTATCCATGTAGGTGGCAAAGGCTTGTGAGTAGAGGTGGTTTCTTTCTACAGGCTTATACAGCAGCCCGTATTGCAGCGTCCTGATATCTCCTAGGGCCTCTAGGTGTTATACAAGTATTTAGAGATAATATTTTCATTTATATGTACAGAAATCTACGTCTCAATTACTAGATTTCTTACCTGTACCATTTCTTACCACATGTACTGCGGTGTCTTGCAGAGTTAAGGCTCATACAAACAACTAAGTCTGTTCTGTTCCTGCAGAATTCACAAACTAATTCTGAAATGAGATAAGCATTACAAATCAGTTATGCTACAACTACAAAGATAAAATGCCAACAAGAAGTAAGAGTTTTCCACCATTTATGAGGTGGGAAATATAAGTCACTGTTCAGATTCTTTCTTCTTCTGGGAAAGGAGAGAACTATAATAAACATGAATGCTGTGCATGTGGCTAAACCAGGTGGACTTCACTGCTAATATCAAGAATATTGGATTTTGTATTCTTTTATTTCCAAAAGTAATAGAACAATTTCAAACAAATCTGAAGAGGATTAATACAAATCATACTTGTTTGGATTTATGATGTAGTTAATGCAGACTGCACTCTCATTTTAAATACACAACAGATGTCTGTGGTTACAGTCAGTAACTGGAACATGGAAAGCACTGAGGCTAGAGGTATAAAAAAGATAAATTTAAAAATCAGCAAAGGACTCTAGAACTGTTTGGGTTCTAGTTTTTTAACAAGATATTTTTTCTGCTAAGATAGAAATAGCAAATGCTACTCTCACTTAAATAACTAAGTTTCTGAATTAAACCAGTCAGAAGCACTGAGTGTTCTGGGAGCCATTGTCAGAGCTATTGTTTCGAGCCATCTGTGGCTTATGGAAAACATCTTCTCCTCATTTGAATTCAATATATTGTTAAAACCATCAGCACTTCCTTAAAAATAAATCAATTTCAGCTTGTACACCTCAGTTTTCTATTTAGGAAAGGATTTCTCAGCTATGGATTTAATACACCCTTGTGTTTTTTTTAAGTGCTAGAATGATGCAGAATATGTTATTTTAGTTAGACAAAAAAGATACCTTAGACCAGAAGTCCCTAAAGTTTCTGGATGAACAAACAATGTTCACTTCTTAATATGTTAGAGGTCACTGTCAGATGTATCTGAAACCACTGGATTGTGAGTACCAGCAAGGGCTTTGCAGACTGTCCTCTGGGAATACCTGCATGAGACAAGGAAAACTACAAAGTGTGTGTAAAACATGGGTGTTAGAGTGACATTCAGAGTGAAGACATTCAGAGAACAGCCGACAGTTTTGGTCAAACACCATCAAAAGAGGTGAATCTTCTGTGTATATAATTTGGGACTTCACTCTTGTCTGTGTAGTTTATGTCCCTTATAATGAAGAATTTCGGTCCTTCTGACTCCCAGAGGAGATGGGAGTGATCATCTGTATCTTTATTAACGGGGAGGGTGGTTGTGAGGGGACAGTTTTTAGTTTCCAATCAGCTCAGCAGTTTGGCCTGACTGATTTCAGGAAATGACAACATGTGACTGGGGAGGGAACTCACTTCTACTGGCAGCACAGTACTGGCTGGGATTGACAGGACTGAGAGAAGGTATTTTTTCGGGCTACTTTTTGAAGTACAATAGGACAATTTTGGTGTATGACCCAGAACAGTCAGTTGCCTGGAAACCCACCTGGCCACACAAGGAAATTTTCTGGGAGCCCCAAACATTCCCTGTGAGAAAGGTGAGATGCCTGATTATTCACAAAATATCAGTGATCAAAACCCCACTACCTCCCACACAACACCCACACATGACTGACTTGTATCCAGATCTTGTCCCAAAGCTGCTGGCTTCGAGCTCAGCTGAGACAAACCACCCTGCAGAGCTCTCATTGCTTTACACCCCAGCAACGCTGCCTGTTTGAATGGTGTGGAGCAGCCAGGCAGAAAAGCTGTAAACAAAACACATGCTCTGTCACTGTGTTTTATTGCAATTTCCATGGTTTTCTGAACAAAAAGTGTGGACTTTCCAGCAAATTACATTAGCACTGCTGCAAAGTCTTTGTGGATTACTGTTAGGTACCTGGCCAGCAGCACAGAGGCATCTCACTGTTGTCCAAAACCCTTTCCCATTTCCAGTACTTATGAAGAGTTGTCAGTTGACAACATGTATTGCCTTCATACTCTTGTATCATTTTGGAACGGACAAAATTTAGTTATCACAAGAACTGCCCGACAGGAATCCAGCCCTCTGACAGGTATAGCAAAGGCTGTAAAAATAAAAGGATCTGTGTGAGGGCTAGAACTCACCAGGATTTTACATATCCATCAAACAGTTCTTGCCAGTTTTCAGCTCATCACTTCATGGAAACACACTGCAGTTAGCAGCAACCTATTACATTCAAGTTTAAAAAAACAAAAAGCAATTTTCAGTGCAAATAGAATGTGAAGTATATTTGAAGAGCAATGTAACAATTGCCAATTATATTTTAAGAGCTTTGTTTTAGCAGTGACTATGACACTAACAACACGACATTTGGGACACTGGGAATATTTCTAGCCTAGGCTGCAGTAGGCTTTAATAAGACTACATAAAATCATTACCTGGAGTACCATTTACCATGGTTTCACTTGCCAGAAGTCAAGAAATGGACAGTATTTTAAAAACCTATCAGAGTTTGACAGTGTACCTTGCCTGCATCCATGGACTGAACCTGAGCATGAATTCTGAGAAATATCCCAGGAGTATGAAAAACAATGTGCTAATCAGATTAAGTGCAGTGTTGGACATTTCACTTTAAAATGTAAGCCTTACCTTAAACACACTAAAAATGCTATAATGCTGGAATTGTTTTTATCTCCCCTTCTTTCTGTAGCTCACTTGTTGACATCTACACTACAAAATAGTGGGAATAAATCCCCAAAAGCATGTAAACCCCAGAAAGCACCCAAATCAATCACTCCAAAGAGATTTTAAATGAAATTCGGTCATAAACGTTGAGGTTTCTCCTTCCAGAACGGGAAGAACGTGGAATACTGGGCAACATTCTGCACGGACCCCAGGGACTGAAAACAGCAAATGGCAATGAGGGAGCTTTACTGCAGGGGAGGGGAGAATTCGGCCGAGTTCACAACAGGAGTCAGGCAGATTAGTTTTCATTTGTTTTAGCTTTAAGTCAAACATGCTTCTAAATCATCACAGAGAGAGATGAATGCAGTTGTGATTGCGGGTTTGGGAGGCAGAGGAAGAGGGAGAAGATTGGCAGCAAGATTGCCCTTGGCCACAAACGCCGTTTTGCTTCACAAAAGCAGAGATGAATACTGAGCTGTGCAGTGCTCAGCCCTGTGCAGAGCAGCCCGGAGAAGACAAGCCTCAAACGCAGGACAGGACAAAGGCCACAGAAAGCTGCTTCAGCCTCTGAACTGGACGCTTCTGCTTAAAATAGCCCAAACAATTCTACAATATCTCCCCCACCTTACCCAGAGCCAGACTCGACTGTAGTACAGCTGTAACAAAATCAAACGAGCGAAAACCTAAAAGTTTGAATCAGTGCAATTCATTTTACTTTCTTACACCCATTGTTGGTTCTCTCAGTATGCCTCTACCCAGTTGCTTTTCCAGTTTGAACATCCCATCCCCCTGTCCTCCTCCCATAAAATGCAATCTCTAGTTATAGGGTAATTTCATCTTATTGCTTCTTATAACTTGATTTTTTTTTAAGCTGGCTATTGTTTAATTACTACTTTGAAGTCAATTTAGCAGAAGAAAAATCCCTAGTTTAAGGTGGCTTTTTGCATCCCCACCAAGCTATTCAGCAGGGCATTCATCCAGGATACAAAACTGGGCTGAAGCTTTAGGAGCTGAATGGATTACTCCAGTAGAGATTTAATTTCCATGAAATTCCTCCATGAAAATCCACTCACTTCTCTTAGATCTGACAGACAGGCAAAGACCAGCCACTACCTTTGAACTGAGCAATTTTTAAATGCATCCCACCCCTCTTTGCCGCCCATGTAAATATGAATTGCTGGGGCTCAGAGCGCCCTGGTAGACTTTAAACCACTCACGGCGTGCGGGGAGGCGGGGGAAGCAAAGACAAGCACATGACTCCTTGATGACTAAACTTAGGGTGGTTCGATGAATTAGCCCAAAATCGCTTTGCTGCCGGGTCTGTCCCGCCGCGGCCGAATGCAGGGATGTTCCCGCAAGGGCAGCGGAGCCACCGGCTCCCCCCGCCTCTCAGGGACGTGGTCCGCAGAAACCTGGGGAATCCGCTGCCTCGGGCAGAGACGGTCCCCTCGCCCTGTGTGACAGCACCTGGAGGTGCCCCAGCCGCCCGATGTGCCATTTCATTACCGGGGTGTCTGCAATTACAAACGAAGTTCTCCCCCGCGGTGCCGCCGAGGGCGCGTTGGTTCCCGTTCCCAGCGGCAGGAGCCGCCGCTCCGCCGGGAGCCGATGGGCGACCCGAGTGCCGCCAGTCCCGGTCTTGTGCGAGCCTCGCCTTGCTCCCTTCCCGACGGGAATCACCCTCCGCCCCGGCCGTGGGAGGTGCGAAGCCTCCGCGAGGCACCGGGGCGGCTCTGGGGGCCCCGCCCGAACCCCCCCGCACCCGCTCCCAGGAAAAACCCCTCGGATACAGGACGTTCCCGAACGCAGCCGAGTGGCCGGCACGGCCGCGGATTCCCCTCTCCCCCCGCCTCTTTCCACCCACTGCAGTTCCAGGACTTCCTTTCACTTGTGTCTCTTAGAAACATTCACCTCGAAGACACCGAGTGCATCGCTTAATGTTTGGGCCAAAACATGGTTTTATAACTATATCTAAAGCTTTAATATTCTAGGCAGGCGAGATTTTTCAACATTTAGATCATTTGTAACAGCTTCCAACTCGCCCCTTATTTTCCCGACTGTTGCTGCATTCTCATCTCTCTGTGCAAACCCTACTCCGGAGCCCCGGCTGCTGTTTTCACTTTGCTCCGACTCTCGCTGTCAATCTCGGCTGTTTAAATTTCAGTTCATAGTTAAGTGCTGCTTCTCTTGCCTGGAGCAATTCTTCAGTTCGTCTTCTGAAATTTTCTGATTTTCCCCTTAAGCCTTGTTTTAAAACATTAAGCACGAAATCTTTCCCGAATCTTGCCCTTTGACTCTGATGTAATCGGGGAGTTTCCCAGTGAACCCCATTTTTCCTTTTCCCGTTCCTGCTCCCCTTTCCCGGGGTTCCACGCGTGGCTGTGAGCGAGCTCCAGCCGCTCCCGGGCATTTCTCGCCGCAAAGCAGCGGATGCCTTTGCATTCCAGGCACAATGACCCTCTGTTCCCTGGAAGCTTTCTTCAGCTCCAACATCTAAATCACCAGCCCCCCAGCAGGCAGAATCCCCGGCTCTTTCCTCCTTCGAAATGTTTATCTTTGCACCTCCTAACTCAGGTTCATATGCTCCAACAAGTTGTTCGGGAACCCCATCTTTTCATTTTGAACACTTTTTCCTCTGAAAATTTTGTAATTACCGAATTGTAGAGGTTTGGTTTTTTCCCCCACTGTCTCTTTGCTCTCTCTAAAGCCAGTTTTTCAAACATCAGTGATTCGGATTGATTGGCTTGACTAAAAGAAGTCCTGAGCACTGAAACGAGGAGAAAGTAACTCCTCCCAGTGTTTTCTCTCCATTCCGAAGGTTTGTTTCCTATCACGTGGTGGGGGGGGGAAAAAAAAAATTTGAACAATGTAATTTCACTTTGATGTGAATGCTGATTGTTTTTATTGTAGAAAGGTTTAAAACTTTGAATATCTTTCTTTAGTGGTTCTTACACAAGGAAACACACACCCAGGTGGTTTTATGCAGTGGGAGTAGGGGTCTTACAACACACCAACTAAACATACGGGAGCTCAGCTGTATTTTAGCTGCTGGTGTGATATTAAAGCTGTTGGTCTATTAGTTTGTTGGAGGAAACTTTTTAAAACCAAATAAATGTGTATAGTTCCTGCATTTGGCAAAGCTTATTTTTAAACTAAAGTGAGTTTTATAGGACTTACGTTTGAGATGTTTACAGTTATGGATTACACACTGTATTTGTTGTAAACTCACTTCATTTAATCACATCACCACTCAAACTCCTCAGAGGTTCTTACTTTGTTTTAACATTTGCATTGGGATCTGAATATATGGAACACGGCTGCGGTTTAGGCGCTAAGTGTTATTTGAGAACTGTGGAGGTGTCAGACCTCATTACCCTGAATTACTAGAAAGCTCTGCAGAGTATAGACAGGCAATATAGGCTGCCTCTGGTAACCCTGACAATTGCCCTTTAATCCTGACCTACAAGATTCCTGATATTCCAGTCATAGTCCATTCTTTGCATACTGGGCAGGGACACATTTAAACAGAAACAAACTCTTGTAGGAACTGCAAGCATGTCTGTAAATCCCTATCAACTAAAACTAAATCGGGGCATGAATAAAAACTTCCAGGAATAAAATGTTTCGAATATATTATTATCCTATTTACTCAGAGTTATTTGTTCAGGTATGTGTCATTGAACCCTAATTGCTGAACTGAGGAAATGAAACCCAGTTTACTTACTGTTAAAAACAGAAAAGTAACAAATTTTATCCAGATTTACATGAAAATCTCATGAAGAGAACTGCAAGAGGTGAAATATACTGAGAAAGATTATGGTAAATGTTTGTTCTCAGAATTGGATACTCTATAATTAAAAACGTGTAAGTATTTTTAGAAGTATAAATGAGTTATGAACAAAATTTTTGACACAGGCTTTATATTTCTGGATGAGGAAAGGTAATAAATAAGTAACAGCAGTAATATTTCACTTAACCAAAATCAAACAGTTGTACAGTAGTGAGTTCAGAGATGCTTTATTACATGTTGAGGTACTCCTATGTGGTATAGGTATGAGTAAATTGAAATACAAATGCTCCAGAAAGGATGTCTCCTACTTCAGTTTCCATATAAACTTCTCACTGACATGAGAGGAGGATCAGTGTAAATTGGAGGCAGTTTGAAGTCTTGAATTTCTGTCTCAGTTGACTGAGGATTATTAAGCAAGGATGTCTTCCTCCTCTGTGGGATTTTGATCCTCCTGATCCGGCAGTGCAGTTGTTTCAGCCCAGGTTCTAACAAGCAGGTACCTCCATCTCAGAGGTCAGCACCATGCTGGGGTCAGACACTAAATTAATGTGGAGAGGAGTCTGAAGTCGTAGAGGAAAGGATCTGATTGATGATAAGAGAATGGCAACTTCCCCTGAAGTTGTCCTGGAACACCACTGATGTGCACTAAGAGTGCGCAGAACAGAAACCTGCAGCCTGTTCTGCTCCGAGGAGGAGAACAGGGCTCCTCTAAGGGAATTTGCAAAAGTGGTGCATTCAGGGAACAGGTTAGAAAGAAAACCACACCTGGATAAAGAAAAATGAAAAAGGAAGAAAAGAAGCAAGACAGGATGAAAGAGAAGGAAAAGACAGCAAGAGGAAGGAAAGAAGGAAAAAGAGATGTAAATACTATTATTTTCCCCTTAAAATCTTAAGCTTTGAATCATTCCAACGGTGTATGCCAACTTTGCTCGAAACTTTGGAAACATAGGATTTCTGATCACATTACCAATGAACGCAATTAGCCATGACACATTTGTTTCATAATAAAAGTAGGCTGAGATCCAATGCAGCAGATAAAGTAAAACAAAACAACTAATTTGCATTGAGTCAGACACTGAAAGGTTGAATTTTCAAACGTGGTTGCAGCATGGTGTGGACAAAAGGAGCACTTCTAATTTCCTCACATCCTCCTCAGGTGAACTTCTCTGCATCCTTGTTCAGACTCCATCCCTTGCTTCATGCTGCAATGAGCCACTGCAGCTCATTGGTCCACTGAAAAATGACATTTTGGAGGTGTGTTGATTTTTAAGAGGTTGGAAGGATGAACCAGCTCCCCTGTATCTGTGTGAGCACCAGTGGCAGGGATAAGCAGCTGCAACAGAGACTGAAGGAGAGCTCCCTTTGTACCTCCATCCTGCTTCAACACCCATCTGGGAATGCAGGGAATTGCCCTGAGCACCCACCCAGCTCTGCCAAGCTGGTTTGCCTGAGAAACCTCAGCAGGATAGTAACTCTGGATCTCAAAACTTTGGATATCTGTCACATAAATCACTCTTGAGCATGTAGGCGAGACAGAGTGCAATGTGATCTACAAAAAGATTTATGCCAGTGTAATTGTCTGATAAATCAAATAAAAATTAAATAGTTACAGAAGAAGTTATCAAAGCACTATTCCCAGAGGAGTACAGGCACTCTGTGCAGGTTGCTCCTCTTCTACTACGGAGGTAAATTACACAAATTCAAAGCAATAGACATGATTTAAAACTACCTTTGGCGCTGCCCACATTCAAGCAGCAGTTCTCCAGCCACATGCTGATGAGAAGCTTTGTAATCACAACAATTTTGGTCACAGTGCTAATCTCTGGAACTGGCAGCCTGTTCTCTTCATCTTGCCCTAAAAGTGGGCTTTCTTACATGATATGTATTAGACCTCTGAGCTAAACTGGAAACTAATGGGCACAGGAGAGGAGGGAAGGAGAAATCCATCAAGTTTCCTGCTGCAGCCGGATCTCAGAGGAAGCTGTTGTTTCCTGCAGCTCTGGGAAGGGAGCCCTACAAGCCGGATGGAGATTTGCTTCAAGAAACATCTATTTAGGCAAGTCAAAAGCTGGGTAGTAGCAAGCAAAGAGCAGTGCCAAACAAGGCTGGAAAGAGCACCACCAGTCACAGAATCATAGAATGATTTGGACTGGAAAAAACCTTAATGATCCAACATCCCTGCCATGGAAACAGACAGTCCTGATGAAAAAACCAGGAGACACCGGATCTGCCACTGCTACATAGCGGCATTTACCTGTCTGCTCTCAGGACAGACAATCTCATCATCGCCTTACAAGAACATGGTGCACCCACCGTCAAGCCCTGTATTTGTGGAGTCTCCTCTTCCAGCCTAACAACAAGCACAGTGTGGAAAGGACTGAAGAGGATCTAGACCTCTCCAACAGCCAGTAACTCTCTGAGACCTGGGTAAATTTGCCCTACAACATCCATGTACATTATTTACATAGTTCTTCTTAATGAGGACTAGAGAATGTGCAATTCTGTCCTTAGATCTACAGGGTCAGCAATCTTTGGCAGAGGACTGAGATAAGCTGGTGGCAGCATTATCTTCAAACACCCTTCCTCGGTCTGGAAAAGAGTATTTGTAAATGGCACAAGACTTCCCAACACACAGTGGTAATGAATACATAATGTTACAATTTAAGGAGGGTAACAGCCCTGTTTCCAAGTGACCAGGTAAAAGATGGCAAGGACGTCAGCAACAGAGTGACCTCAGGACTAAAGCCACTGGGTCCCACAGGAGGAGCATGGTTGGCATTCTTCGAGTCAGAAAGAATCCACCAGTACCCAGACTGATGGTTGTGTGGTGTGAAAATGCAGAGCAGATCACCATCAATTTACTTTTAAAGCTTTAGAAAAAAGTTGTTCATAATTTCAGTTTCTGGATTTCATGAAGTGTGAGACTGTCTTATGCATTTGCACCTGCAACAAAACCACGCACAAAAACCCCAGAAGAACAAAATCTTATCACAGGAAGAGGAGGAGGAACTGCCTGAGGACACAGAAAAAATTTCCAATTGTTTCCTCTTCTGTAATGCACAGTTTCTCTCTGCGCAATGAGCCATGTACAAGACCCTACTGGAAGATGCTCAGACATTGCAAGTGATGTACCTGGCTGTCAGTAAAACTAGTAAAAATGATGTGACTCACAACCACTTTCTCCTGGAATTTTAGGTAGCACAATGGCATGGACTCTTCCCAGAAAAAATGCAAGAGGTTATGAATTGTCAAGTCACTGTCTTTTGAAACATAGTTAGAAATCTTGTTTAAACATTATAACCTAACTAGTTCTATTGATATTTCATTTGAGACCACATATATATCAGTATTATAGTACACAAATTACAGTGAATTTCATGATAGATATTAGTCACCAGCAGGTGACTTGAACAAGGGCCAAACCTTTATTGGAATAAGCCTTCCCTCTCAAGTCTTTCAGGATCTGTCCTTGTATTAAATGGAGGCACTGAACAAAACAGAAATGAACCATTCTTAGCCCCCAAATCTATTCTTTTTGTCTCATATTAGCTTCTGTTTCTTTTATGAAATCTTGCTTTAAATTATCCTTCTGGCTGCTGGAGACACTGGGCTGAGATGGGCATGTGGAAATGGCAAGCTGAGTTTAAGAAAACTGGGTGGTCAAACAGGACAGGACAGGTTGGAGCAGCCACGAACTGCTGCTTTGTTACAAGTTAAACCTTCGCTCAGTGCAAAGGAAATGATCTTCTCATAGCATAAATGAGTGTGATCTGTATATTCAACCAGAGAAAATACATCCAGTATTAAACATCAGTGAATCTGGTTTACTAATCTAGTAGTGACTCTCCGGTCTGGATTAGATGCAGCCAATATTTGAGCATTCCAGTGGCTGATAGATAAACTGGTTTAATTTTATTCTGGTAAATTGGAAATACCTTCTATTTCCAAGGTAACAAGGTATCTGAACAACATGAATGAAAATGTGTTCTGGACACGGAATACTTGCCAGGGTCTATTCTTCCAATTTCCAGGTGCCCTCCATCTGCTCTTAGAAGAATCAGTGCTGCACTTTGAGAATACAGGGTTGAATTCTTGGAAAGGGGAGGGACTACAGGGGATTCAGAAAATATCTTTAAAAATATTCTCTTACCTTGTTTTTCAGGCAAGAACTGGGAGGCTTTGGTATACATTTCAGTACAAAACCCATTAATTTACAAACTGCAGTGTTTACGTGGGAAAATGCATCCTGCTCTTCTGTAAGCAGAATTTCTTTATTTTGACAGATTTGTTTTCAAAAAAAAGTGAATGGAATCACAGAATACTCTGCCTGCCTCACAGAAATTTGGCTGAAAAGGGAAGATGAGAGTGTGTGGCAATCCACTGAGAAGTGCCATGAAGCTTTTCAAAATTAACTATTTTAAGTTTCATACACATTTTTTTTAATTTTTTTTAAATTAGGAAACTAAACAGAGCAACACTTGCTCAGAGATAATACACTTTTCATGGAACACTTTTCTTTGGGAAATAACTAATTTTCTGTCTTTAAAGGGTGGGATCAGCCTGACTCCTCAAGCAGAGAGGAGTCAGACACTGCAGGCTCCAGCACTTGGCATCAATAAACAAATCAGGTGTCTTATCTCAGCCTCCAGTGTTGGGGAATGACTCTCCACTCTTACAGCTCATTTTCCCCTAGGATGCAACCTCGTGTTTGATCACTTCCCCATCCCTTACAGCCCTGCTCCAGCTTTTCTTCAGCTTTTTCCACTTTCTCCACCCAGCAGCTTCTGTTGCTCTTGCCAGGAGCTTGGAAGCCACGTCAGGCTGTGTAGGTGTGCACATGGGAGGAAGAGCATCTGCCCGTGTTCCTCGTGGACAGAGCTGACTTCATCCAGGGCATGACACTGCCAAGCCCCAAATTCCAACAATTAGGTTGGGCTGCATCTCCTTAGGGGGTCTCTTGTATCAGAAACATGTAAAAACTGAAGCAGAGATGGGAGTGTGCTGTGGGGATGTTAAAGGAATAGACTATTGCAAATAACAAAATGTATTTAGTATAACTAATTTTATTTTAAGAAGGAAGTAGGCATGTTTAAGGCTATTTATTCCTTTCTTGACAAATTTCAAAGGTGGGCTATTAAGTTTCCTGTCTGAAATTCAGTTTTCATTAGTCTTTTTGAAAGGGTAAAGGGACCTTAAATGAACCATGATTAAACTGAAAGAGATAAAAAGATAATAATTAGATGATAACGATAATAATTCATTAGTGTTTCTCAATTGTTACAAATATACAGTGAAGCCCTTTTAAAAAGACAGTACAAAATTAATTAACAACTCTAATTATAGGTAGCTATTAAAATAATGTTGAATTTTTGTTGATTGGTGATCACTGTTTGAATGCTAAGAAATACTCCAAGATTAATGCTGTGACTTTATAAACAGATATTTATAAATGTTTGGATATTAAACAATGTGTTTAATGCTGTGACTTTATAAATAGATATTTATTAATGTTTGGATATTAAACAATGTGTTTAACAGTACCTTCTCTCTTGAATTGCAATTTTAACTGTAATTTAACAAATCCTGCAACTTGAGTTCTGCTACACGAAATACCCTCCGTGCCTTAACCAACTTTAGGGTCCTTTAACTGCCTTTTTATACAGAATTTTAGGCTAGGAGGAACAAAAGGATGCACTTTTCACGACCCTGGAACCCTGTGACCACTGGGAAATCAAAAGGGTGGTGACACGAAGGAAAACTATTGTCCACAAAAATAAGCTCTTCAAGGGGCACCAGGAATGCACAATAAAATCCCAGTTTCCTTTGTGTAGCTGTTTATGCCTATGGCTTGCATCATCCAGAGCTCAAGAAAAGATCTAAACTAAAAAGGAATTCAGGTTTCTAAGAAAAATCCGCATCCTTCGAAAAAATACCCCACCAAACTATGTGAAAAAAGAATCTGTTAAGAATTCGTCATCTCTTCACAATAAAATATGTAACTTTGAGGTAATGAAAATCCTCCAGCCTGCTCTGTGGGAATCGGAGAGATAGATTTAAAAAGTGATTTCAGCAAGTAGAAGCAGATGGGAAAATAACCTGATTTGTGAGGACTGGAGGATTTAGTGAATTTGTTGCCTTCTATCAGCATGTAAGAGCTTAATTAGAGAATGAGCTCTACTTTGACACGAAAACATTTCAAGTAAAAGGGAAAAAAAAAAAGAAAAAAGAAAAGGACTGGTCTTAAATTCTTAATTAAGCAAAACTGCAATTGAAGCTAGTAGCCTTTTTTTTCCCCGGAAGACTGAAATACATAGAAAACTAGCATATAAAAAATATAGAAAATAAAATTATGTGTGAGCCTCACATTTTACTCTCTGACAATAATTTAGTGTGTCATATTTTGTTATACAAAATTTTAAAAATTTATTGTTGTTACAGTCTTATTTAAAGCCTTTTTCTAATTCAACTTGAAATCAGTGAAGAGAAAAAATTCCATTGACTTTAATAAGCTTTGTCAGGGAATTGCCTGGTAATCTATGCAGAACATAATAATTAAATTTTCTTCTAATAAAATTGTTTAATAAAAATGTGTAAAATATGCAGTTACCACACTTTTGTTTGTGTTTAAATGTTACTCAGGGATTTGCAGAGCAAAGTGAAAGTGATGTGTGAGTGCAGCAAATTTAGGCAATGAAAACGGTCAGATACTGCTTGTAAGCAAAAGTGAAATCAAGTGATTTTTCCATTTCTCCTTAGAAACTTTCAAAAAAAAAAGGCAAAGACGGTTCAAAAGGCTGTAGCTTTAAAAGTTTTAAATTATATCAGGGAAGTGAAGAAGGTTTTTTTTTAAAAAGTTTTTTTCTTTTTCTTAGTTGTAAAATATAACAAACTGACTGAGAGAATTTATTTTTTGGGAATGATGCTAAAAGTAGACAAATTTTACATTGCAACTCTTCGAGATCTCTGCAGAAACATGTAAAATAATCTCTTCTGAAAAAGAAAATCAAACTGTCCTGAGAGCAATAAATTTTAGGTTGCTAATGCAAGTGATCTTTTTAACAATCGTTTTTGGTTTTAGGTTTTATAGTGAGGACACAGGATATGATCCTCCTAAAACTGATCATGCACAAGCTGGCAGAAGCAGCAGGACAAAGGCACAGCTTCCCAGACATGCTGAAACCCTCACCAAGAGCCCAAATCTACCAGTGACCTCTGGAGCCCTGGGGCACCTCATGCCGCCTGCAGCAGTTTGGAGACAAACTGTACTTATCTCTAGTCAGGTTTTCAAACAGCCTGTGAAGTGATTTACTATATTTCCTACAGAACAGAGAATAAATTTATCTGTGATTCTGTGCAATCTTGTAACCAAAAGTAATGAATTGAAACACTCTTAAAGGTTGATGCATTTTTTTTCAGATTTAATCAAAACTTGCTGTTACAGGGGTTGAAAGGAGAATGCAAACACAGACAAGTCTCAAAGGGGGAAATGATGTTAGAATTCATATGATTAGAATTCATATTATTCCCACCTAATCTTCAGTCTTCATAAAGTTTTGTGCTTTCTGGTTAGTACAGAGAGGAACTATTTACCTTCTGGACAGGCAAAGCACCATCACAAACTGCAGTGATGCCACAAGCCATGGCAGTCACTGACATTTTTTAATGCAAGGTTCATCAGGAGGAATTTAAGAGAAGAGGATCTGTCTAAATGAGTAATGTAAAAAGGAAAACTCAAGCTAAATCAAAATAAACAGAACAGAAAGGCATATTGTCTTAATGCTTTACACTACAATACGTGTAATGTACAATATATCTGATACATTCAGTGTTTAAATTATACAGAGGTTTGTGTGGAAAATGATGCTTCAGAATCTGCATTTCAGTTTTACATGGTAACATGTAAAGTAAAATGCATATGTGCTGAGCATAATCTTGTATTTTGCCTTCAAATCTTTTGTCTTCTTATCTTTTTTCTAAAGCAGAACAGCCAAAATCTAACACAGAGGTAGATAGCAGAAAATATACTTTAAATCCCTAAACAGAGATCTTTTTTCTGCCTTTTTATACAAAATTCTGGGTCCATTATAACAAAAGGATGCACTTTGCACGACCTTGAGAGCCTGTGACCATTGGGAAATCAAAAGGGTAGTGACACTAAGGAAAACTATTGTCCAGAAAAATAAGCCTCTCCAAGGGGCACCAGGAATCCACAATAAAATCCCTGTTTCCAAGAAAATTCAGGCATTTCCATCAAAAAAGACTGGTAAGATAAATAGAATGTCCTCATAAGCCACAGATTCTTAATAATACAAAATGTCTAAGTCCATGGTAAACAAAGCCCCAACGAAAACTAACATCTCCTAACTCGGGCTTCTCAAGACCCAGGTCGTGACCCAGCGCCTTGTCACAAGGTACCTCAAAAAGCATTTCTGAGCTGAAATTGCAGGGAGATTGTTTTGCATAACATATATATCAGGAAGAGTTTCACTCCTTGCAGAGCTCATAAAACTCCTACAACTGTCGCCTTGCTGATAGATGTGATTTCAGGGTTAATAATGATCGCTGCTGTTATCTCTTAAGGATTTCAGTTTCCATGTGAACACATGCTGATCTGAGAGAACCCTCAGCAGGCTAGTTGCTTTCTTGATGCCTACCCTTAAATTTTGTGCATTTGGGGGATTTTTATCCCCAAATTTTTCAATTAATCCATTTTGAGACTTTAAAAATCAATAGTAAATGCACTTTGCTTTACATTTTGCATTTTCCTGTATAATTCTGTATTAAGACTCCTAAGCTTTCAATTACTTTTTTTTGGACTTGATTCTCTTCAGTTTCTTCTGATGATTGCAAGAGAGAAGAAATCCACTTGTGATAAATTCAAATCTCAGAATGTAGTATTTTGTAGCAAATAAGGTGACTATGATGAAAAAGTCGTTTGCAGAATATCTGGTTTTAGGTTGAGCCTTGCCTGTAGCACTAAGCTCACCTGGTTCTATCTTAATCCTGTAGGAGGCAACAAATCTTTCATCATTTTATGGTGTTTGAAGGCATTTTTGCTATCAAATGCCTCAGTTTTGCTAGTCAGCACTTGCAAGAATTAATTGAACACAGAAAGTTACACATATCAGTATTTTTGGTTGATATTACTTTTGAAAGGCTCATCCTGCAAATATTTAGATGCATGAGTAAATTTGCTCACATAAATAAACCTACTTGTGTGTTTAGGTGTTTGCAGAACTGATCTATAATTTCCATAAAGAAAACAAGACACAATTTTACTCTAAAAGTTGAAAGAAATGCATATGTAATGGGGGGATGTGAGAACAAGATGATCCATTTAGTAACTCAGCTTAATAGAAATCTTTGAGTTACTGCCTCCAAAAATTTCTACACTTTTGCTGCAATTTCAACCATTATTCCTTCAAATAACTGGTGGGGAATTTTATTAAAGGTAAAATATAATGAGTTTCAAGATTATTGAATCACAATAATCTGTTTCCTCTAATTTTTCCAATGCTGACAACTCTGTGATGTAAACTGCAAATCTGCCTCAGCTGGTTGCATATGGCTCATGTTTAACCAGAAAACAATTTCATGTAACGAGCTGTGCAGTAAACACAGTTCTTACACATTAACAGGACCTGGTGCCCTGAGATACATGATTTACATGGAAAAACACCTTTTGTCCACTCCAGTTCCATGTTCTTTGTGGGTCAATCAAATTACAGCACAGAAACGCTGCTTTTAAAATAGACTTAATTAGGTTCATTTATACAGCAGGATTTATGCAAACATGGGGAAGGGGTGTCTTCCCAGAGCACACAACCCTGTATTCTAGGAAAAGACTATGCTGCGAGGGATGATTTTTTGCACATCTGATGAGGCAGGAGTGGGTCTGCTCTTGCTGGAAAGCGGCGGGAGGCGGCAGTGGCAGGACGGACGGAAGGCGCTGTGTCCGCCTGCGGATCGCCGGGGCTGGGAGCCAATCTCATTAGCTGTGCAGAGGAGCTTTTCCTGCGGTGCCAGATCCTGGACTGCTATCGGATCCCGGTCTCCATCGCATCCTGTGCTGCCATCGCATCCCGGGCTGCCATCGCCGCCGCAGAAATGCTGCCGCGCATCCCGGCTTCCAGCGGTCCCCACTTCCAGCCGCTTCCCCAGCGCCTCTGGCTTCACCCCAAACGTCCCGCTCTCTCTGTGTTGTTAAAGCGAGTGGATATTATTCAGGCTTTGGGGATAGTTTTTTCTTTCTCAGGGCTGTACTTCACCGTGTTTGCAGCATGGGGGCAGAGCCACACCGGCTGGTGCTGGCAGCCGGGAAAAGCCGCTCTCCGGAGGGTTTCGCAGCTGGGACAGGTTCCGGAGGGGGAATAACATCCCGTTCCCTAGGTTAGACATTTAGTTACCACATTCTGAGGCAGAAGGGAGGTTCCCTCCCAGAAACGAAACTATTTTTGCCCCAAACCCCCACCTTTGCATCTTTGTATGTGAACTCCAGCCTGTATCCATCCTCAGCCTTATTTCCTGGCTGGGCTGGATCTGTGGACTTGATTACTCCAAACAAGCACATTTTCCCACTACGCTGAGATCCTCCTGCTAAGATTTGCTTACCTCCTGTTCTCCATGCTGTTCTTTTCCAGCAGAACATTTTGAGCTTGTGGTAACAGGATCATCCTTTCAGTGTGCATAGCCCAAATTGTGTTAAACTACTGCTAATATATTTTATCTTCTTAGCAGGGACCTGGAGCACACACAACACATGCACTGGAAAAAAAGCATTGCCTTGGGATGAGAGGTGATATTCTGTGTTATGCCTCTAGACACAGAGCTGGGAACATACAGCAGGTTTAAGCCGTTTTTATGCCCTTCTAATCCTGAGCTGTTCTGCAGGCTGGAGCAGACATCCCAGTGTTTAGTCAGCCTGAGGTCTCAATGTGTTTTAACTACCCTGTGAACTCAGCTGTCCCCTGAATTTCCAAAATGCTACTGTGAGAGGCAACAGCCTCTGAGATGCACCTTCCAGTGTTGTTCAGCTCCTGCACAATTATTTGGAAGGGAAATCACTGAAGGGAAACTTCGATAAGCTGCATAATGAAATACCTCCCCCAAATGGATGTAAAAACCACTTCACACTATCCCGATCCAAGGAGCTCATCCTAGCTGGCAGAATTTTGAATTTAATGGCCACATACACTGATTTCCGTCTAGGACATCTGCTCCATGCAGTCAACATTCTTGGAGTGCTGATAGTTGTTGCTCTTGAAGCACTGTCTGATGCTGCACAGAAGAAAAGGGCATCAGGAATGCTCTGGGTGCTGGGTGAAGTACAAGCATCCTGCCAATTGCAGGTGGTTTATAAAGCCACAAAGTTTTGTACATTTAACAAGCACCCTGAGATCTTCTGTCTGTAACTTGCTCATGTTTCTCCTAAAAAAAAAAAAAAAAAAAAAAAAGAGGGAGAGAGGAGTCCTAGCATTTTCTATTGCCTGCAACTGTTGGAATTCAACAGTGGAAAAATGGACCAGCTGTTTTTTTTGCTGTAGATGATGATACAGTGTCTGTGTAAACTGCCAGATTTCTCACATGTACAATTCCCAAACCTATGCCTCTTCTTAGAGGCTGCCTGACAGAAACAGCTCTCAAAATCTCATACCTGCTTGACCCTCTTGAGTCCAAATGAGCTGATCAACAGGGGAGAGGTACACGTGTACCCTTACCTGAGAAGGAGTATTTGGACAGAGAGCAACATACAGACCACAGGACACAACGGAAGCACAACGACAAACTCTGGTCTCTGGGTCTTCTCAGCAGGTCCTTACATCAAATATCGATAATAGTGTGTGGATTGCAGACAAAAATGTTGCCAATGCTGTACTGCATCCTGCAGTAACAGGGTTACTGAGCTCAACAAAATATGAATTTTATGTGTAACCTGCAGTCAAACAGTAATTTATTGACTCATTTCTAAAATGACACATGGTGCAAGGGAAGTATATTTTGGAAGGAGATGTCTCATCTAGAAATGACTTGAGCTTATTTTTAAGTTTATGCATAGAGAAGAGGTTTAATCAGTCCTGTTTTGGTGCACTGCCCTGAAGGAGGAGTTCAGACTGTGCAGAGATGGGACCAATTCTTCCTGCCCTGCACCTATGGATGGGCTGAACCTTCAGCAGGATCCCTGATGTCCAAGTTACCCACCATGAGTATAAAACATGTGTAGGATCAGATTCATGGAGCCTTTGTAGCTTGTTTCAATGGAAAGATCACTGCTCCTCAAGACACAGCTTTCATGGTTTGCAAACTTACACACTCCTCATTTAAGCTATTTACACAGTTTTAAGAGCTTAAGCACATATTTAGATTATGTGGCTCATCCAAATATTAAGATTTATACAAAATCTAGACAGTTCACTACATGTTCTGATTGCCGGCTGTGGAGAAATAAAATCTCTTAAGCAATTATACAAAAGGGGAAGTTGTGTAGTGTTACAAAATAGAAGCTGTACTTCAGAATTAATATGCAGGGACATATGCATGAACTCTGTTATGTGCACAAATAAGAAAATTCATCAAAATACCAGTTATATTTGGCAAAATTGGAAACCTGTCAATAGGAAGAATTCTTACATCTGTACTGAAATGAAGCAGAGAAGTTGTTACACAACAAAAACCTTCTGATGAGAAAGGCAAATCTCAGACCATGAAAACTTTAATCAAGTGCTGTGGGCAGGTATAATCCATGATCTATCAGAATGGCAGAAGGATGTGCGGGGTGTCTGGGGATGTTTAACAACAGACTATCCAGTGAATCTGAAACAGAAAATGTACATCCAGCTTGGCTACGCATTCGAAACTCTGCCCTCAAAGAATTGATTTTAACATGAAAAAATGCAAACCCTCTTCCTGAGCAAGTTTATATGGAAGCATTTCTGAGGTAGCAGCTCAGCCTTATATAGGGCCCTATCCTGTACCACAAGGGTCATTTAGCCATGCAAGTAGCTGCCTTTCAATTTGACAATTTATATCCAGATTTCGGGATTTAATCCACCTGAAATGGGAAAGCAACAGATGAAGGAATCAGTGCTATGAAAGGATGAGTTCATTTAACTTCCCATGACGTCAGTGAAGGTGGAAGCAACTCATAGAATAAAACCCTATAGAAAATGCATAAAAGAGCTGCACAGAAATACAGTTTCAGCATGCTAGAAAACAATATGAATACAAAATAAATTAAAAGGATTAAAAGCTAAATGTGTAATTTAATATACTTAGCTACCAAGCTGTGAAGATAAACACGAGACAGAGCCTTAATTTTTTACATTAAAATTTTGTCTTAATAACCATGTTTATAATAAATTGTCAACTTGTCCTAAAAGGATTAGTATGCAGAAGTTCTTTACAGCATATCAGAGATACAGCAAATGTTACATTATTTATCACAGCAATCAATATTGTAAAAAGAATTAGCTAAAATTAGACATGAAGTCCATGCCATTAGTATACATTTGTTTCTTCCTTTACATGTAGATTGGTCTTATTTAGGAGAAGGTTTACTGTTTTTATAAGCATTATTTCACTTAACTAAAATGCAAGGTAACATGGCTTATTTGTATCTTATTTTTCTATGTTAGGTAGTTTTACAAATGAAACAAATAAAAAATTAAAAGGTTAATGCCAGTTTCAAATGTTTTACTAATACAATTACAAAAGTGTGAAAGCTTTTTTAATAAAACCTCTACTATCAGTCATTTTTCATGACAAGTGCAAACACAGCAACCATTCAGAAAACTAATATTGAATTAAATTTTTCATTGACATTGAGGAAAAAATGGCACTGTAATCTCAAAGTATCTCTTTTCATTCTGTCCTCATAAGAGGAAAATAATTTCCATTCTACATCTTTTTCAGCTGAGTGCTTTAAAACAAAGACAGTTCAGCAGCAAATGACAGGTAATCCAGAGTAACATGAAAAATCCAAAGTGTGCAGAAGACAAATGAAGACAGATCTTTAAGGACCTCCACTGCTCCAAAGATTTACCAGAGTTGTGAATGTGTGAGAATTCACAGAAAGAGCTTGCAGCCCCTGTCCTATCAGGAGAATAACTCTGCAGTTAACGATTAAAATGTTTTCTCTTAAATATTCCTTTGGGGGTTTTGTTTCTTTTTAAGATTACCTGATCTCTCCAAACATTTTCTTCCAAAAGTATAAAAAGATTCCAGACCTGGCTTTAAAATAAAGTTTTGGACACTGATTTCATGCCACTGTTCTGCAAATTTAGTAGAAGATCTTCTTCAGACTTATAACTACTCTCCAAGTTTTGAGAAATAAATTAGATTTTATTAATCTGAGAGAAATCTTTCCATACGGCAACCGACATATGTCTTTGGATAGTTTGTTTTGAAAAATAATTTTTTGTTTCACAAAGATTCATCTCACTTGTTTCTGATTTTCTTTTCTTTTACGCATTTGGATAGTTCAGCACAACCCACTGTGCTTTCTCCAGTATGAAAAAGGTCAGATAATAATTCTGCTTCTGTAAGGGAACAAAAGTGGAGAAGACAGTCCAAGGCAAGCCCTGACCATAGTTGTTATAGTATGAATGAATCAGTAACCCAGAAGAGATAGAACAGAATTATCTGTAGCTCTGAGAAGAAAAGTGCAGTGACAGAAACCAAAATACCCTCTCAGCAGGTATGCATGCTCGTGATTCCATTACAGGAAAAAAAAACCACAACAAATTTCTGCATATTTGTTATAAGGCTGAGGTATATATTTTCACAATACATTCTAAAAGTGATTTTCTGTAATTAAAAAAAAAATAATTATCTAATCTCTGTAGAGAGATTGCACCTCATTTAGTTTTCCTAACAGTCTTCCCAACCTGGAACAAAACTTTCCCACAGTTAAGTAACGTGTTTTACAAGCACCACCTTGCAATCTATAAATCACAGTGTGCTTGAAAAAGGCCATCAAAACTCTCTGCCCAGCTGACATGGCAGGTGACTGCTTTCACTAGACAGTATCCTTTAAAATATTAAGAAAAGTTCTGGCACTTTTTTTTTTTGACCATTATTTTTCTTAGCAACTGATGTATTTGCAGACCCCAAGACTCCCTTCCAAGATACACAAAAACACAAGTCAAAGGTCATCGGGAGGATGTAAAAATACCATTTAATCTTATCTGTGCAACACTTCACATAGACTTATTTCACCATCTTCAGGCTCTCTTTGTTGAAAGACTAATTTATTTCTGAATTCACAGAAAAGAGATAATCAATTTGCAGTGTGCACCGAGTAAAAGCTGCTACACTTACATGTAACTTTATTCATGTATAAGATTTGAATATGCTTATGATGCAAAATTTTATATTCAATAATTCAGAATTAATGCACAGCATGTGAATTTTTTTATATAAAGAAGGAAGTTTTCCAGTACTGTGTCACGTTTAGTGTTTATTTGTTGCTAGTTTTAGAAAGTTTTTTTTTTTTATAGAGTTAGAGATGAAGTATCTTTTATTTGGGAATGTTTTCTATCCCGTTGTGCATAAATGAGTTACTGGGACACTTTTGTGGTTTTCATTGTTGTGTCAATTTCTGTTCTGTTTCTGCAGGGGTGTTGATAATAAATTTACACACCCATGCTAAACTACTGACTTCAGCCTTGAGCATTTTGCTCTCTTTTAGCATTCGTGAGTCGGGACCTCAGAAACACACTTCCCCTAATCCGGGAGAAAATTTAAATTTCGAATTTTACATCCGTCCTCCATTACGCGCATCCTCCCTGCAGCTCCAAATCAGTAAATTCCATATCCATCCCGGACACCACAACAGAAAGTTTGCAAGGAGCAACCCGGGCCGAGGATTTCCCACTGATAAGGAAGAGAGAAATTGCAGTTTCTGGAGCAGATGATGAAGGAGCCCTCGGAGCGGTTCAGCCCTCCCGTCCTGAGATGGTGGCTTTGTCTGAGGCCTCACTCGCGCCCGCACGCAGGAGCCCGGCACAGCTCGCCCCTTCCAACCTGCAAGAGCCGGGGCTGCAGAACTCCAGGAAAAAAAAAAAAAAGAACAAGAAAAAAAAAAAAGAAATTAAACAGTAGTAAATACTGGCGGGACAAAAGCCCCCTTTCTCGTTGCGTGAGGAACGCAGCCCTGATAGATTACTGCCCGGTTTCCATGGGGACATTTTGTTCCGACTCCAGATACCGATGATCGGGGTGAAACGAGGCACCTCGGGCTTTCCCACAGAGCGGCCGGAGGGAGCGGGGCAAACCTTTGTTATCGATCGATTTTATTTTATTTTTTTTTCCCCTAAAGACCATCACTCCTAATCCTCGAGGAGCCGCTGGCAGGGCACAATTAGCACATTTTTAGCATTCCTGCGAGGGCCGCCGGCCGAGGTGGGACAACCACCCTGCGCTGGGGTCCCCAGCAGTGCCGGGGTGCGGTGAGACTCCTCGGGGCACGCCTGGGGCGGGGGGGGGTTCAGGTGTAACGAGACCCCTTGGGATGCACCTTTGGGGTGTCCAGGTGCTGGAAGGCCACGGAGGGCAGGCGTGGGGAGCACCCTGTAAGCCAAACTCGACCAGGGCAGAAGCCGCCACATCATTTCGGGGCTTTTCGCCCCAAAACGGCCGAAGTTTCCGCCCATCGCTGCACTGGTGGCCCTGAGTGACCGCGGCCACGTGTTTCGTGTTCCACGAGCGGAGGGCGCAGCCCCCGCCGTGCCCGGGCCCCCCGGAGCCCCCCGGAGCCCCCCAGCCCCCGCGCTGCTCATGCCCCCGAGCCCCACGGCCGGCCCGGCTCGGCCCTTCCCGGGGTCTCCTCATGGCCGTCCCCCCGGCGGGAGGAAGGGGCGGCTGCCATTGGCCGGGCAGCGGCGGCCGCAGCTGCAGGACACAATTAATTATGCTAATGGCGCGGGGAGCGGATGTGCTCGCTTCCCCCGAGCCCTCTCCCCGTTTTTGGCTGGCCGGGCGGGAGGAGCCGCCCTGGCCCGATCACATGATATTGTCTTCGCGCCACTTTCGTAAAACCCTTTTTATTCCAGGGCTCAGCTCGGCTCCAAGGTACCGTGTTTATCTTCCTCCTTTCCCTGCGGTCTCCTTCGCGCTTTTTTTTTTTTTTTTTTTTGTGTCCCCTCTCCAAAGCCGGCGCGAGCCCAAGAGCGCTCCCCGCTTTGCACTTTTAGAATTATTTTATTTATTTTATTGTTTTTCCTTTTCCCCCCTCTCTTTCTCTGTGTCTCTTCCCTCGACCCCTCCCGCGCCCCGCCGCAATCCGTGCCGCGCTGCCCGCGGCGGGGGGACGCGCACCGGGGCGGGCACCCGCGGCCCCCGGCTCGGCTCGGTGCGGGGCTCGGCTCGGGGGGGGCGGCAGTGCCGTGCGGGGTGCGGGGGCCGCCACCCACCTGTAGGAGTGCGCGGGGCTCGCTCCGCGTCCCGCGTGGGCCCGCGGCCTCCCCGCACGGCCCCCCACGACCGCACTCGCCCCCCAAACCGGCGGCTCCAACAATGGCCCGCGGTGCGCGGGGGGTCGGCAGGAGAGGCCGAAACTCAGGGCTGCGGTGCGGGGTGGTTTGGAGGAGGGTG
>JAYRBT010000156.1:7328860-7353561 GCA_036023395.1 Myiotriccus ornatus
GACGGGGGGCGGGGAGCGGCGGGACGCGGCGCCGGGAGGGGGGCCGCGCCGGCCCCCGTCGGTCCGGGACAAAGGGGCCGCCCGCGGCCGCGCGGAGCCGCCCTCAGCGAACCTCGGCGCGGCGCTCGCGGCTCCCCCCTGCCCCGGTGGCGCGGCGCGGGCCGGGGTCCCTCGCGGCGGCGGCGGGTCCGTAGGGGGGGCCGGGCGGGCGGGTTGGCGCGTTTTTGGGGCTTTGAATGGAGGACTGCATTTCCCACCGTGCTTTGTTCCGGCCGCGCGCGCCCCCCGGACGGGGCGGGCAGCACGTGGCGGGGAGCCCCGAGCCCCCTCCCGGGACGGGGCCGGGCCGAGCCCGCGCCGGGGCGGCCCCCGGTGAGAGCGCCGGTGCTCAGCGCCGAGCGCTGCCCCCGGGGATGCTCCGGTGGCGCCCGGGCATGGGGGGGGGGCGCCGCGCACGTGGCGAGCGGGGCCGAGTAATCCCCGTGCCCGCCCCCCCGAGCAGATGGTCAGTGCCGGGAGATAAGGGCGGCCCGGGGGGGTGATAATGGCCCGCGGGGATGGGGACCCTCCCCGGCAGAGCACCCGCCACCAGCCCCCGGAGCGGCTCCGCTTCAGTGGGAGCCCCTCGCGGGGCCCCGCCCCGGTGCCCCCGGGCATCCCCGGCCAGAGCCTTCCTACCCCCGCAGGTTTGTAAGGCCGGGTCCTGGCAGCGTGGCTGCGGAGGGAAATTTAAATTCGTTAATTATACAGGTTGTGGGGTTTTTTTCCCTCCTGTGGAGGGTCCGTGGCTTTTGTGCAGCGCCGCAGCTCGTGGCATCATCTGGAGTACAGATACTCCATTATCTCATGCGGAGGGTGCGGGATCATGTGTCAGAACTTTCCTTGCGCTACTGGGGGGGCAAATATTTGGTGGTTGGGTGATGCAAGATCTTCGGTGAAGCTCCGGGAGAAAGGTCAACTAAAATGTCTCTCGTGCTGTAGTAACGCACGAGGGCAGGAAACCGGGATGTTTTGATACCTCCTACGATGCTTTGTAACTACCATTAAACACTGGAGGAAGCCATTTTTACCTTAATTCAAGTGAAAATGAGCTGCAAACTCTTCCTTGTTTGGCGTGCTCTCAGTTAAGCTGCCTTCTCAAAACTCTGAACGCGTTTCTACTTCATACTTTAATAAGAAAAGTCTCTTCTCTAAGTAGTAGAAGTATCAAGTAGCAAATTCATATCTGTATTATGTGACGCTAATATTGGTCTTCTCTCTTGCAGGTATTGTTGGCTCCTGTGCTTCAGTCAAGACACTTCTGTGCTGCTTTAGCTGCGCTGAAACAAGACCTTTAAATAGAAGAATTTGCATCTGATGACGGGCCTTTAGTTGTGCAAAAGTGCTTACAGTGCAGGTAGAGTTTAGGATCTACTGCAGTTTAAGCACTTCTGGCATTACTGTGGCGATTCCATGACTGGCAGGGCACGGACAGGACCAGGATTGTTGTTCTGCTGCATTAGAGCCACGTTACAAATGGTTCTTGTGTTAAGGTGCATCTAGTGCAGTTAGTGAAGTAGCGTAGAATCTACTGCCCTAAATGCTCCTTCTGGCACAAGCTGCTGCCTGCACATCCAAAAAAACTGCATCCATCTGGCTTTAGCTCAGCAATTACCATTTTAATTAAAGCTCTTTTTCCATTGAAGGCAATTGCTCGGGAAGTAGTTTTGTCCTAGCAGTATCAAAGTGCTCATAGTGCAGGTAGCTTTGAATTGGACCTACTGTAATGTGGGCACTTACAGTACTGCTAGATAAAGTGCATCCTAGCTAGTGCCTGTTGCTGGAGAAGATGGTGCTGATTACAGTCAGTTTTGCAGGTTTGCATCCCAGCTTACTAAAATTGCTGTGCAAATCCATGCAAAACTGACTGTGGTGGTGGTGAATCTGGTGAATAAGGGGTTTTCAAGTTTGTTTTGTGGTGTGTTTTTTTTTTTTTTTTTTTATTCCTCTATTTTTTTTTTCATGGAAGATCTGAAGATGCCTTGCGCTGGTTTCTCCATGGGTGGGGATTTGTTGCATTACTTGTAGCTGTATGTAGAGTATTGCACTTGTCCCGGCCTGTGGAGGAAAGGAGGACTTGTCTTCAGGCTGCACTGCCCCAAATGTGCCCAAATGTTTGGTAACCTTTGTTTTGCTGTTGTCGGGTGGATCACGATGCAATTTTGATTAGTTTAGTAGGAGAAAAATTGCACGGTATCCATCTGTAAACCGCAAGACCTTCATCGCTGACAGCGTAACTTGTGTCAGTAATCACTGCTCACAGCCCAGTGGTGGGGACAGCGGCTTGCTGGTGACTCCACAGCGTGAAGGGGATGGGAAGAAAGAAAACTTGGATACTAAGGTTTGTCGGCTGTTTAAAAAGACCAAAAAAATGCCAAAATGCAACCTGAAAAGCAAACCCCTCGAACACTTCAATTGGTCCAGGGAAGCACACTTGGGGGGGTTTGTTTCTGTAATAACCTTTAAATGACTGTGGTGGACTTATCAATAAAAACATTTCAAAATAAAATTTGTGTTTAATGGATCTCACTAAATGCGGTTGTAGTAGACAAGTAAGAAATGTGGGAGGCCCTTTTTTGCTGTTACAGCCTCCAACAACCTCCACCTCCTCGATTTTGAAGAAGGTGGATCTGCTACAAACTTTTTGCTGCTGATATTTCAATGAAGCTGTTTGCTGGGGGATGTGTTCCTTCCCCAGGCCAGGAGAAGGATGTCCTCAAGTGGTAGTGCTCAATGATTGCCTTAAGCTATAGTTATGAGCTGCTGTTGGGTTTTGAATTGCTGCCCCTGAGAGTGGGAACACCTTGATTTGTCCCAGCTTCAGAAACTGGCAAAATGGTATGACCAGCTGTGCTGCAGGAGCAGGGCTGGAGCTGAGACTGCTGTGGAAGCTGAATGTAAGAGCCTGAAATTTTGTTCCCCACAGTTTGGTGTTGCAGATGGGAGAGTCTGCTGATATAGCAGCAATGAGGTCTGAGTGCTCAGTGCTCTGGCAAGAGCTGAGCCTGTGCTGTGCATGTGCAAGGGTTGATGTACTTCAGGAGAGCCATGTTGCTGAGACTGCTCCTGCACTGCTGCTGTGTGCCACATGTTGGGTTGGCTTTGGGGTTTTTTGGGTGGTTTACCTGCTATGGGGCACCTCTTGAGTGTCTTGAGGAGAGGGTTGCTTGGGTGCCAAGGCTTCAGGGTGCTTTTCTAGTCTTGCCCTTCCAAAGCTCTGGTTACGCATTGTGTGGCAGAACTGGGTCTTGCCCCAGAGCTGCACTGTGTGGTTGCTGCAGTTCCCTCAGCACTAGCAGATGTCATTGGTGGGCAGCACCTGTGAGTTTTCAACACCCATCTTCCCCCAGCTAAAATATTGTGAGGTCTAAAAGGATTGCTTTGGTGGTCTGGCTTATGATGGCCAGTGCAGCTGGGCTGATGCCACAGTGGGTCCTGTTCTCAGATGTGGTCTGGGGATGGTTGTGCTCAGCAGGAAAGGCAACACGCCCAGCAGAGCAGTCCTTGCTTGATTCAAGCGCAACCACAGAGCTCCTGGGAGGGCATCCATGCAGCTGGTGGCTCTGGATGATTTTCTTCCCCAGAACCTAATCTGAGGCTGAGTTGTAATCTTCCTTGTGCTTGGAGAGCTATAATCTGGATTTCAAATCCCTGTGCAAACAAAAGGCAAAGATGTACCCTTCTGGCTGTACCACTTGACAGTGAGGAAAAATGGGTGGGATTATGTGCTAATTGTGATTTTGAGTACTGCATCATACCCCACCTGGGTGGAAGACATCAGGATGTGCTCATGCCAGGAATGAAACCCATTTGCTACTGTGTTAGTGCACTCTTGGGAGATGCTTGAAGTCTGGGTTTGTATTGCTAATACTGGAGTTGTACCCAGCCCTTGAAGGGGCTCTTACAGTGTTTTTTGGGTGATTCAAGCTTGTGTTGATGGGATAGGTGCTGGAGGGTGCCCATCAGTTCAGCACAGCCAGTGTTTCGTGTGAGGTGCTGGTGTGGTCATCCCAGGATGTCTCAACTCTAGTGAGAGCTTCTGAGCACTGTGGGTGGGCCAGAGCTGGAAAAGGGCACCCCGAAACACCCCATCCAGACTGAGCTATTGGCAGGTAACCGACAGGTTCAGCAGTAAGTGGGGGTTGTGTTTGAGTTACCCGGATGAGGGGGATTGTTCCCGTGAGTCAAAGCTATCTATTAACAGCGTAGGTGTGGGCTGTGCTGGTGAGTATCTACACAATCTGTTCCGAGTGACAAGCCTGTAGTTTGGGTGATTTACGTGGAATTTACTGACTTTGCTTAAAGTGCTGAAATATGGAAGCAAGCTTAATGTTCCTGCAGTTGTAAACCAGCTCAGGCATTGGAGAAATCGCGATCCTCTGCTCTCTGGGAGAAGTTTCTGCAAACCGGTGTGCTCTGGGTGTGCTTCCTGCTTGTGTAGTAAGCTGGTTTTATTGTCAGGCTCTTGAGCACAGCGGGGCAGATGGTGCCTCTCCAGGACTGGTGTGCTGTTCTCCAGGGTGATGGTGAAGAGGGGCTAACCCACAGGGTTTTGGCATCACAGGATTTGGAAGTTGAACTTGCACCTGTTACCACCTGAGTGAGTCTCTAAGGCTGATGAGGAGTATGGCGTGAATAGAGACTGCAGAGACTTCATGTGACAGCAGAATCTTCTGGCTCTGAACTTTCATTCATTCTGCATCTCCCACTAAGGCACTTGTTTTATCTGTGAGCTCTGCTGTCCTTTCCTTTCTTGCACCTGAAGATAAACTGCTGGCTTGCACGGATTGCAGAACCCCCCTTCTGAGCAGGTCACCCAGCCTTGCTCACAGCTGTGCCCAGCTTACAGCCTGTTTTACACTGCTGCAACCTCTATGTCATTTCTTACATTTTCAAAGGTTTAAAAATGCTGAACCTGCTGTTTTGAAGTAACAAATGACCTGTTTCTACAGTAGAAGCACTACGCAGAATTGCCTTGTCTTAAGCCCAGAGCATCACTTAGGCAGCTTTTTCAGGGGGTGCCCTTGCTTTCTGAGGTTTTGAGTGCTCTGTATAATCAGGTGAAGCACCAGGAGGACAAAAAAAAGCTCAGGAAAACCCCACATACAAGTTCAACCCCAAGCAAACCAGCCTGAGGATGATGGGTTTGGGTATTTTGGATATCTGAACTCTGAGGGTGGATGCAGAGATGGGTGTGCAGAGCTCTGTGGTGGGGTGTCTGCCTGCAGAGCAGAGCTGTGGAGTTTACCTCCAGCTCCCCGTGAGGAGGAAATCCACAGGATCTCGGGCTTCTCTGAGGTACCTTTTATCTTCCCCGACCCTGCCTTTGGAAAGCTGGGGGCATCCCCCATTTTTCTTTGCAGCTCCTTCTCCCAGGGAAGCACCAGGCGTGTAGGGATGGGAATCTGGGTGCTACAGTGAAGGAGAAAAAGGATGAAATATTTCTCCCTGGCCACACGTGCACTGCTGCTATCACTGTGCTGGTGCGGGGGTGGTTGTGCTGCTTTGTAAACAGGGAGGGTTTTTTTTAATCCATGAGAAGTGTTGCAGCCGTGTGGCCATTGGACATCGGTGCTGAGGGGCTGGGGCTGTTCCAGCAGCTATTGCAGTGGCTGTTTCTGGGAGTGGAACATCAGAAAGGAGTCAGCACTGGTAATTTTTTACTGGAAGTATATAAATAGGTACAAGCACATACAGAGGTGAGGGCTGCTCGTGGAAAGAGACAACTTTTGCTAGAAGCTCCAGAGGGCTTCTAACATTGGAGTGCCTGGGCTATTTTTATGAAGTGGGAATAGTTCATATTATTTCAGTCTCCTTCCTGACACACAACACTTCATTACTTAATTTGTGTGTGGTTATTCCCAGCTGTAATCGGTGTTTATCCTGTGGGAGCATCCAGTGGGTGCTTTTCTTTTAAAAGAGGTTTGTTAAGATAATTCTTAATACTTCTGAACTATGTTTTGGTTTTTTTTAAATGATCTTCTGCTGTTGCTGGTCTTATGGGTAGTTTTTTTTATACCATGTTCATGTCTAAATCAGTGCACTACACCCAGATGAGCACTTCTAACAGCACACAGCCCGTGAGCTCACTGCCCTTCATCTGTGGTTGCTCCCAAGTTACTTTGTCCAAACTAATCACAGTGCATGCACAAAAAATCTGGTTCTTTTTGTTTCCATGTGTCATTAGTTTTAAATCATAGCTGACAGAAAAGTGTACCTATTTTGATTTGCTTATATTGGTTACAGAACCAAATGTTGTCCAGGTCCAAAACAGCTCTCGACCTGGACCTGCTGGCTGAGAAAGTGATTATGTGCTGCATCCGTCCTCATTTCCCTGGCTGCACTTCCCTCTTTTATCAGATTTCTGTGGTGATACACCAGAATAACACACCTCTTTCTTTTTACCTTTTTTACATCTACCTATGGATATAAGTTGTTGTTCTTCTGCAGTCAGTGTGCTGGCTGCTGCAGCCAGATCAGAAGTCACCAGTTATTTGGCCTAATTACCTTTCCCTTTGAAAGTGTTGCTTTGTAAAGGTTAAAGTTTCATTTGCCGAAGGATTTTATAAAATGTAAGGGATTGCTCTATGAATCAAAAGGGAAATCATCATGCTGGTTTTACATAGATATATATATTAAAAAATATAGAAGAGGAAATTGGAAATTATCATTTTGTCGTTTTGGTGATACGGAGCTGGAGTAAAGTGAATTATTTCCTTTTTTTTTTAATAGAAATGGGCTCTTTAGTGTGAACTGCCATTCTTGTGCTGTTCTCTGCTGGAGGAAGCAGCGAGCCTGGTTCCCTGGTAGGTACCCTGCAGCAACAGCAAATGGCTGGCAGGACAGATTGAAAGCTTCAAAGAAGTAACAAATCTCTTGGGACTTCAAAGGCCACTCTTTGTCAGCCAGCCTGCCTGCCTGCTCAGAGCTTCGTTGCAGCAATGAAAAGAAAATTAAGATCTTCCTGCCCTAAACCCACAGTCCCCTTCCCCCCAAAGCCAGACCCCTCCTCCGTGTACGTTATCAGCACAGCTCGGAGCGCTCGTTCCTTCCCGCACCCAGCAGTGCTGCAGATGCCCATTAGTGCTTTAACAAACACCAGTTTTTGAAGTAGCACTGGATCCCAGAACATCCACTTGTATTAATTTTTAGTACTCTGAGATGGGCACTTAAATCCCTGAAAGTGGCTTGAAAATTCCAGCTGGTATCCGTGTGCTGAGGTTTGCTGCTGCTGATGTTGGTGGACCTTCAGCTGCAAACTGGTGTGGCTTGTAGTTGTGTTTGCAGCTTTCCTTCTGGGATGTGGGAGCAATTGGGGACTGATAGGGAAGTACCATCTCAGGAGATAAGGTTGTCCTGCCCATGCTCTCTGGATATTGCTGTTCCTCAGAGAGGCTGTAGGACTGGCCAGTGTGGCTTCTCACTTTCTAATTTTCCTGTTATTTTTTTCTTATTAAAAAGAGTCTTTTGTACTGACAGGAGTTTATTGGTTTCACTGATGAAAAATATGGATTTGCACTGATATGGAGTAAAAAGAATATGGAAAGATGGGAAAAGAATGTAGTCTTTGCTCTCTCTCTGAGCTTATGCAAACCCCCAAATCCCTGTTTCCTCAAAGGAGCAATTTCTACTAAAACAAAATGGTGATGATGATGAAAACCTTATAAAACTTTATAAATCAACCCTATGGCAAAGAAGGTTGAGCCTTATCCTTCAATCTAAGAGAAGCATATGACAGAGCTTAATTGGTTGATTAGAAATGTTTTAGTTCTCTCTGTCATGATACAATGTGGGAAGAAGTATGAGGTGGCTGCTCACCCTCTGTTTTGGGGAGACTTCGTGGTAAGTACTTTATCTGCTGTAAAAACTGTGGTTAGCTTTGAAGAAAATAAATTTAAAGCTAACATAATTAGGACTGCAGAGCGTGGTTCTTCCACCACCTGTGTGTCAGTAGCAGGGATAGAAGGAACATTGCTTGTCATTGCTCTTGCCTTGTTGCAGTAAATAGAGTAAAATACCTTTGTATTAACCCTGATCGCTGCGTTGCCTTGGCTCTGCTGACGGGCTGTTCCTGAGGCAGCCGTGTCGTAAACAGACTTGCTCAGAATTATTTTTATGTACCAAAAATCTCTTTTACCCAGTTACTCCTCACTCTCCAACTAAAACATGGGCCTGGCTTGTTTTAGGAGGTGATGACAAGCAGATAAAGTGGAATTAGAGCCTCCGCTCGCTGCGGGCAGAGCTGCAGGGCTGCCTTTCATAGTTTCTCACTCGGGCAGTTTGTGTGGCAGCACTGACGCTCCAGCTGCTGCAAGGTTTTGGCAGAAACTGCGATTAGCAAGGCTCAGAACTTTGCGGATGTGGACTTGGACCTGTATGAGCATCCTGCTCTGTGGACTTATACCTCCTTGAGCAGCTGCTCTGCCAGAGGTGGCCCAGAAATCAATGCCTGTGGGACCTGCTGCTGTGAGCAACCGGGGTAGGAAGTGAGTGCTGGGGTGAAACTGCTGCTGCTGCTTGTCCAGGCTGTAAAAAAATCCATGAGCACCGTGCAGACTGATGCCTTTCATTGCATTTCCCCTCATTTTCTATTGGGCTATCAGAAGCCAGTGCCTGGGGGAGGCTTTGAAGCTGCATGAGTGAAATAGGGATCAGATGAGTTCTTGGTGCTTGTCTGTGCCAACTGCAGTTACGGAGCTTTGCAAACAGAAGCATTAAATGAAGGTGTTTGGAAAAAGTGGGAAGATGCTTCCCCTGTGGTTCCACATCAGCCTGTGGTGCTCAGCAGGGCACCAGCTGCCCCCTGGCACGACTTGGAGTGATGGCACAGCACCTCAGGGACTCTCCTGTTTTTGCTGGTCCCAAGGTCAGAAGAACTGCATCTGTGTTGGGCGGGATTTGCCTCGCTTCATCTTCCCACTGTGGGATCCTGTTCTGCTTTTTCCATGCTATTAAGAAGCTGTTGGTGATGGCAATCAGATCTGCTTTGCTTGTGTCCCATCAGAAGCTGGGGCTGCCGGCACTGGGGATGTGCAGGCTGGCAGTGTGATGTGCAGGTACATTCTCTCGCTGGGTTTTGGGTTCCTAAAAGCCTTAGGCAGGAGCCGCTCTGCTGTGTCCTGTTCGCATGGTGAGGGACCGTGCCTGAGCCATGAGCTGTGTCCCGATGCTCATGTCTGGGCTGGCTATGGACTGTCTTGGCTCCTGGCCCGCAGCATCACCCACTGCCCCTTGAGTTACTGTCCTGGCTGTCAAAATGCAGACGGTGCACTCTGCTTGATGAACCTGGTCTGGCATCATGGCTGGTTTTTCAGTGCTGATTTGGAAGATTTGTGCATATCACTGATTTTAAAAAGAGAGTTGTTGGGTGGGGAAGATATGGCTTTCCCAGCTCTCTTACTCAGCTTGGGTTTATTTGTTCTGGATCACGTTGATTCTGGATAAAGCTTTTATTCCCTGCCGTGATTAGCTGCCCAGGAAGCACTGTATGTGATGTGAGTGCGATTGCCTTTCTGAGCCAAGCCTACACCCTCGTGGAGAGTGTTAACTCGAGCTGTTCGAGAAAATCTTACTGTTCTGCCCCTAAACTGAAAGCAAATGGGGATTTTCCTTGTTTCAGCTGCTGGAGCCCCAGTGCTCTGCCCCCACCAAGGGCTTGCCTTGGCTTTGTGCTGCCATCCCTCGTGCCAGTGTTGTGGGACCAGCTCAGCCATGGGAGTGGGTGCTGCAGCCCCAGTGCTGTGCTTGGCATCCAGGGGCTCTGTTGGGGCACTTGCAGCTATCTGGGAATTACCAGGCCAGCAGAAGTGGGTGCTGTGCAGATGGGAAGGGAAACAGGCACAAAAATGAGTAAAAGCTGTGTGCACTGGATCTGTGAGAGATTTTTCTCCTGGCCCCTGCCCTGGCACATCGCTGGACAGCTTTAGTTCAAAATCATCAGCCTCCTGATTTTCCATTCACCACATGAGGGCAGGCTGTTTCTAAATAAAATACGAGAAATCTTCAGCTCAGTGGATAAATTCTCAGTCCAAGGATCCCCCTGGCTCAGGGAGGGTTGGCTGCTGCAGCCCCCTCCAGGTTTCGACCCCAAAATCAAGGGGGATGCGGTGAATGAGGATGTACCTGCCCATAGCCTGAGTGTGCAGAGTCCACCTGAGCACCATCATCCCCTGTGCCCAGGAGAACCCTCCAGGGTCTGCTATAACTATCTCACTGCTTTGTTATTCCTCTGGGCAAACTCCATTTACTCTAATGGCATAATAGATGTCTTTTCTCATCATGTTGGTGCCCCCCCAGCCACAGGTTAGTGGTGTTTGCTCATCCTGGTACTCGCATCCCCCTGAGTGCAGAGATGCTCTCAGCAGTATCATGGTGCTGTCAACCAGCTCTGTGGGGATTTACCACCGTGGTCTCACCTGACTTCACAGCTTCTGCCTGCTGGCTACAATGTAAGCTAACAGAGCTTATAGTGGTTTAAAAAAGTTCAGAGTTAGCTCGAGTTTGTCTGATAGTTGTTAGTGCTGCCCCTGACTTGGGTTTATGCATCTCCTTTATTTTTTTTTTTCTTAGTATGGACATGTAGCAACAAATGCTCAGTGGGAATATAGGATTTTAAGAAAAAAGCAATATGGATTTGTCAGTGTAGCAAATAATACTCGTGGGTTTATGAGCCATGGACTTAAAACCAAGGCAAGGACACTTGGGGTGACAAAGGAGGATGCTGAAGGCTTTGCGGTGGGTACCATGGGCAGGAGAGTGGGACAGAGGCAACCCCAGGAATGGCTCCAAGGCAAGTCCTCTGAGATGTTCCTCTCCAAACCCCTCTTCAGCTGCACGAACAAAAGCGCTTCCCTCTCATGGGCAGCACGAACAGGCAGCTGCAATTTATGGGTCTGAGGAAATCCTCCTGCTCGCAATCCAGTGTTATTGTAGCAAATGTCTGTTAACATGTTATTAGAAGTGACAGAACAACAAGAAATGAGGATAAAGCCCAAGCCCCATGGCGAAGCAGTATGATTGCTGGTGGAGAAAAGCCTACTAGATATTATTAATCTTTAAGTGTCAGACATGTCATAGTGACTGCAGTAAAACACAGGTCTCGGTTATCTTGAGGAAGATACAATCAAGAAACATGATGGGAAACCCCCTCAGTGGGGCTCTGTCCTGCTCACCAGGGGCTCTAATAAATCTCTTGCCTTTTACAAGTTTTACAAAACTTCCGTTGGGAAAAAACCCCTCAAAACTCAACAGAAAAACCAAAGCCAGAAACCCCCAAAACCCCAGAGGTGGCTGCTGGGGGGAAGTGTCCAAGATGTTGTTGTTTGGAGCCCTGACTGACCTTCACTGTGAGTAAATTTGTGCCCTCCTGCTATTTGAAACCCAATTTCTGCCCAAACCCTGCCTGCCCTTAGGGCTGTACCCACAGAGCTGCAGGCACCAGTGGATTTAAATCAATGTAGATTGTTCCAGTCAGCTCCTAGATATGCTTCTGGTTTGCTTGCTTTCTCAAATAATTTTTCATGTCCTCCTGTGTAAAGCATTTGGGAGGACACCTTGGCTCCATTTAAAGTTTTTATTAGTGTCTTCAATCTGGTTGAGCTGTTGCAGCTCTGTGGGAGAAACATGTCCCCAGCCACAGTGATATCATGGGTGGAGGATGGGGCAGGCAAACACAACCTGCACTCCTGGCATTCCCTGCTCTTGCTCATCCTCACTTAAGTCTGACCTTCTCTAGTCTGGGCCTCTCCACAGTTAGGCCAACATGACTGCTGATGTAAGGCAAGTAAATCATGGGACTGAGGCTGCCAGAGCCAGAGGGAATGCTGGTCCCTTGCACTGACCACTGACAAATTTCTTCTCTCTTTTTGCATTTTTTAAAAATGGATTTATTTTTTTCCATCTAGAGTGATGTAAATAATTGCTGCTGAACTGTTGGGCTTTTTCCAGGATGGAAAGAAGTGGTTTCCTTGGTTGTTTTGTTCTCACTGTTGTGTGTGATGAGCTGAAGTGCAGAACAGCAGCTGGTGAGGAAGATGGTTGTGTGGGTGATTGTTGCCTCCTGGATGTGGCCACTTGGTCCCAGTGGGGACAGAAATGTTATTTGTCTTTAGAAGTGGTGCTTATCCTCTGCTATCACTCTCCTGTGGATTTACAGGAGTAAACAGCAGACAGATATTGGTGGAGTTTAAGGATGGAATTTGGAAAAGCACCCCCTCCACGAGTGTTGTTATCCTGCTTATAACGAGGGGGGAAGAAAAGGCAATGCTCTGTGGAATATTATCAGCTGTTGAAATGAAGCCTTGACTCCATTTCAGGTCACCTCCCAGAGTGTTCTTGGTGCTCCCAGGGCCTGGACCAGGACCTAACAAGTGGTGTGTGAGTGTGTGGTTGGTTTGCTTCCAGTGTCTGCTGGCAGGACTGGAGCTGCCTCCAGGAAGTTCCTCACTCTTTCTGGCTGCTAATGATATAATGGGTTAAAACAGCACTTCAAGTGGAAACTCCCTCTGTCCCCAAATCCTGGCTACCCCACCACCTAGAAAACATGGAGCACTAATTTCAAAAACTATTCTCTCAGTGAACAGACTTCTCTGCTAAATATGTACTAACAGGCACAGGAATGAGCTAGTTGGGTTAAAAAAACAAGGACTGGTGGGTATTGGCCCCTGGCTTGCAGGTGGTATTGTACTGGTCCTAGAGTTTATGGAATAACAGCAACATTTCCACTGTTTCTTGGTACTGGCCCTGTGGGCTGCTTTCCTGCAATCCTTTGATGCTACTGTGACAGGGTCTCTGACCCAATGCCAAGCTCAAATCCAAGGAAATCCAGAGCAAATCTCTTTGCAGAGCCGTATGAGGTTGGTAGAAGTGAAGGAAAGCTTTCCAGCTGCTCTGCAGGGCAGTCTAGCCCTCTGGAAAATGCAAGGGCTGAATGCACATGAGAAAATTCCCACTGACTTCAGCTGGGCCAGGATTTGGGTTGGGATTAAAAGCTCAAAGTGCTGGTGCTGAGCCCAGCTCCACTGCCCCATTTTCAGCACTGGAACCTAAGGACTAACCTTTATTTTAGTAAAGTTTAGCCTACTAGTTTTGTTGCCTGTCAGTTCTGCTGCCATGGTTGCCACAGGAGCTGAAGTACCGTTGGGTGCTGCAAAAGGTGTTTGAGCCACTCTCTTGGCACAGGTTGTCCCAGCTCACAGCCATTTCCCCCTTCCTCTGGGTGGTAGCTAACAGGTGACATGCTGGATTTCCCACTCCAGCTTCCTGCACAACCAAGAACTCAGGTATGAAAGAAAACCTGCATTTCTTTTTCCTAGTTTGGGATCACAGTTGAGCTCTCTGGGTCCGCCTCTGTGCCTCTGGCACCAGCCTGACTGTGGGCTCAGCTTGGGATGCTCAGCCTGATGCCAAGAACCAGGCTCTGCTGTGCTGCATGCAATGCTCTCCTGCCATTCAGTTCACCCTTAAAATACCCACAATTAAATTTTAAGACTCAGCACTTTTCTGGATCTGGCCCTGGGAACACAAAAGGCTCCTCTAGAGTGGCATAAAATGTCCAAGGAGACAAATCACACGACTAGGCATTTTTAAAAAAAATCTATAGATGCGTGACCATGAGGAGGGAAAAACAAGGCCAGTGTCTTTATTTATTGCTTTCCAAACAAGCTAGGATTGCTAACAAGCTGCCCCATTGATGACTGGCTTTAGTGACCATTTTTTAACATCACCCCATAACGGTTAAATACAGTAACTTCCCTTCAGATCAAAAAATCTATGGCACCAGTGTCCTTGAGTACTTTGGGATTTGGCCTGTGTTCAGACCAATTCATAAAACACAGCTCAGAAGCTCACTCAGTGCCAAGTCCGTGGTGCTTCAGCTTGTTCTGTGATTCTGTTTCAGCCAAGATGGGTAGAAGTGATTTGACAACTTCTTGCAATGCCATGTTGCCTGGATGAGCTTGGATGAGCTGCTGCCTCTCAGGGTTGTGTGGGACACAGGGGGAGCCCTGGGTGACTCTTGGACTGAGTCCTGCAAATGGGGTGAGCTGCCCAGCCTTGCTCCTGGCTGGGACTGGAGTGGTGCAGGGGTTTTGGTGTCTTGCCCAAAATGCACTGCTATTTGTGTGATTTCCAGGCTGGTTTTGGCTGCTGCACTTGCTGCCTGCCTGTGGCTGTTCGTGTGTTGGTGTGGAGAAGCCGTGAATGGCAAAGCTCCTGCTGGGATCCCCATCTGTGTGCTGAGCCTTGGAAGACTCTTGCTTTCTAGCTCTGTCACCTTCTGTGGGGTCTCACCTTGTTTCCACCATCATACCCTTGTGATATGGGGAGACTTTCACTTAGAAGGTATCAGACCAAATCATAACAGTTTTCAAGCAAGGACATCAGCTTGCTTTGTAATCAGAGGAACCAAAAGGTGAAATCCTTGAATAAACCTTTGTAAAAGACTTCGGACAAGTAATTAAACACTGATTGAGCCTTGGTTTGTTTTGCTATGTCACAGTGAGGCTCTTGCAGGTCATAAGGGATGATCTGAGGTCTCCATGGTAGTTACGGGCTCTTCCTCTGTAAAGGCTGTGAGTGATGCATTTGCAGACTGTATCAATCTGATGGGTATAGATATGGCAATCCTGAAGCTGGCAGGGTGTGGTGATGGGCTCTCCATCCTTGAAATACATCTGCCAAGAGCAGGTCATGATCCTGGTGTGCTCCAGCCTGGACAGTTGCTCTCTTTAACTCAAACCATAAAACTCAATATGGTTTTGCCCAAGTGCATTCCAGCATGGTGTTACACCACCACATTCTTAAAAGCTGCAAGTGGTGTTAATTTAATCATTATTCTGTGTTTCCACAACAGATGTTGACATTTCACTATTGTCCCAGAATTAAATGTCAAGTTATTCCTGTTCAAAACTACCATTGGAAGGTTCAGGGATTCCATCTGCAGCTGTATTTGGAGCCTGCCTGCTAAGCCAGCATTTCCAAGCAGGTTTGTCTACAGGCTGCAGTGAATTCACATGTGTACTAGAGAGCTGCCTGGGTTAATTAATTCCCTTTCCACACATTATAACCTATAGAAGGAGGGCAGATGGAGGGGCGGGTGGTTTCTCTGAAGAGGTCAGTAATTTTGCACATCGTGGGACCAACTCCTGGATTTCTGCTTGTTGTTACAACCTGGAAAACAGAAGCAGCATTCAAGAACGAGCTGATGGGGGATGCACATGGTCCAAACAGGACAGAACCATGATTAATCTGTGGCAGTTCATAACACAAAATCCAGTGCAGAAACACTGGCACGGCTCTTAATTTTGCGCTTCTCACTGCTTGCGTTGTTTTAATCTCAGCTATGTCTCTGAAGCCACTTTCTGTGCTCTTGGCAGCCATTGAAGCCCTTTGCCTTCATTTGAGGGGTCAGGTAAATACCTCCGTGCATCACCGAGCCGATCCATGTGCCACATGCTCAGCATTTGCCCTTCGATGCCGAGTGCTACAAACAATCTCAATCAGAGACAAACTCTTCTTTGTTCAGCTGTGGAATATTGTTTCTGAGCATATTTCCTGCTGCTTGGCTGAGGAGCTATACTGGGTGGATTCAGGTGTCCCCAGCAATGGCAAAGCCAAGGATTTAGGGGAACCCAAGATGCAGGTGATGATGCCATGCTTGATAGCTTTAGCTGCTGTGGGTTATTATCTCTGTGCATCCTGTGCCTCTCTTGAGAGAAACCCTCAGGGCAGAGAGGCAGCAGAAGTGTAGCTGGAGCCAATGGTTTGCAGGACATGTGCAGCAGAGGAAGGAGGGTTGTGTTTTGGAGCAGACGATGCAGAGGGAAGGAAGGAAGGCAAACCACAGGGTCTCCATCTTGTAACAGTTTCAGATTGAATCCAGATGCTCCCAGACCAACACGGATGGGTGAAGGGCAGGGATAACGGATGGCAATTTGAAACTGCAGTGTACAGGAGAACAGATAATCCACCCAGTGCTTCTGATCTGAGAGGTTATGGATTAATGACTCCTCAAAAAAGGGCTTCAGGTGATTGTAAATGTTTCCAGAAAAGAGACAAACTTCCTTGCCTGGTCTCAGCCCAGCAGTGCCATGAAATTGCAGCTTGGGCAGCTCACATCTGCCATGATCTGGGCCCCAGAGCTGCCTTTTAAGTGATAAAGCAGAAAATGTCCCTTTTTTATTGGGTGGTAGCTTGCAGGGAGTGTGCCACTTTCAGCCCTATGAGGAATTGTTGAGATTATCAGTCAGAAGCACAGAGAGTCCCAATTTCTGGATAGTCTGAAAATGAACAAAAAAGGGTAATAAGAAATAATTTGAGGAGGTTTTATTATTATTACGTTTAGTGGTAGGGTTGTCTCTCTAATGCTTTATATGTTTTTTCCACACTAGATAGGTGAGCTTATATTACACAGTAAAAAGCTATTAGTTTTCTCAAAAGATTGTCGATTTTCTTTCCAAATTGCTAAATTACATTTTCTATTTTATGGGAATGCTCTTTCATTTGTGCAAAATCCTGCGCTCAGATGGTTAGGCCAATCTCATCATGCAAGACTATTAGACGAACTAATTGGATCTGTCTTACTCGTACATCTCTATCAGGAATATCTAATAAATGTGGAAATCCAAATGGAAATGAAGACAGCATCTTCATGTTCTCGGGACCTCGGAGATTTCTGGTGTTGCAACTTCAGCCTGAGCACAGCCAGTGGGAATTAGCTGCTTTCCTGTTGGCAGCTCTGTCAAACCCTTTTTCCAAGGTATGAACCTGACCATCTTCATAATTGTCACAAGTTGCTAAAGAATGCAGTTTCTCTGTGGTATTTAATCGATGCTAATCCTGGGAAGGTGCAGGGACATCTCTCGCACGGTCCATTTGGGCTGTCATCAAGGTAGGTGTGAGGGTGACCTCGGCGCTGTAATTGCTGATCCTCTTCAGAGTACTTATGAATTTATCTTCTCGCTGTCCCAGTAAAGCAGAGTAAAACCATTATCCCTGTGTTGCAAATGGAGAGGTGTGGGAGCGAGGCAGCGAAGGAGCTTCCAAGGTTGTCTGGTCTGAAGGCATTGTAATGGAGCTTCCACACTCTAAATCCCAACACTTAAACATTCACCACTGCTTGGTCTTCCCTCCTGTAACGCTGCACGACTGACGCTTAACAGACTGGCTCAAGACTATCAGTGACTCCTTTTGCACTGAAGTTTTATTTTCTGAGACTCCACAGCCAAGGGTTTGCACACAGGGCTGCTTTTAATGGGATTGCTTTGCAGTTTGGAGTTAAGTCATTTCGTGGAAGGGGTCCCAAATGGTCAGATGTTCCTGGCCCATGTGCAGGGCATTAGTGTGGGGCCTGGGACCTCTCTGTGGCAGGATTTCTGTCCAGAACCATATCCTGTGAGTGAGGATTGGTCTGTGTTCCCTCAGCACTCAGTAATGCCTTGTCTGGCAGAAAGTCTGCAGAACAGAGTGAACCTTTTATACATTTACAAGATGCTTGTGTTGGTTCAATGCTTTATATCACGCAGAAATGAGGTATCTTTGCTCTTAAACTGAATATACTTTCTTGCTGAATCAGGGTCTTGCTTTCTAGGGGAAGGTAAACCAAAGCCACCCACACTCCCTTGTGAGTACTAAATACTGCTGACCAACAGCAATTCCTATTTGTGAGAGCAGCTTCTAGCAGAGCCAAACCTCTTTCTCCCTAAAATCTTCCCTCTTAATCTTGCCCCAGTGACAAATGGGGACAAATCCCTGAAAGGCCATGGGTAAAACCTGAATGCTGCTCTCTCCACTCTGCCAAAATCTGCAGGACATTTACTGCTGGCCTCAGAGAAGGTGCAGCAAGAGAAAGCAGAGCAAGAGGAGGAAAAGTTACTCAGCTCTAAGCATGTATTTGTCTAAATTATTTACTTTCTTCTAAAACAGCTCATTGAATAATACATTGTGGTCACTTTTATTTCTAAATGCTTGCACTTAGACTGAGGCTAAGATGATATCCTAAAATGCCATTTGCACTCAAGATGCCCTCCAAGCAGGGCCTTGGTCCCCCAGGTTTTCCAGTTCTGGGTCCTGTGTTTGGGCAGAGCCAGCTCCAAATGCTGCCCAGTCAGGTTCCCCACATAGCAGGTGACTGATTTCAACAACCCCAGAGCACTAAAAATAACAAGCTTGGGCTTGTTTCTATTTGCTTTTTCCATCGCTGGCCAAGCCCTCTGAAATCATTTGTCAACAGCTTTATTCCTTCTTCATTAACGAGAAGTTTTGACCTAATTGCACTAATCCCCGAGTTTATGGAAAACCTTTGAAGTGCCCTATGCCAGAGTCACCACATGGAGCAGTGGATGGAGCACAGTGATTTGTTCTTCCTTTCCCATCCTGTCCCTGACTCATGCACATACAGAGATTTCTGTATTTGAGGAGAACTTCTACTTGAGACATCTGTAGCTCAAGTGCATTTTTCAGCCTTATTCAAAGGACAGGGGAATCAGGAGAAACTATTTCTGGTTCACACTTACCTGCTTCTCAATTTGAGCTTCTCATTTAATAGTAATGAGATAAACCAACCCCCCAAAGAACTGTTTGAGAGATCTGACATTTATGCATTGCATGCAGGAATGATTTAGCACTTAAAAACAAAATAAATCTCTCTGTGTAAGGTGGTTCATTATTCTAACTGATCGGAAATGAGAAAAATGTGAATGTCTAGTGAGGCTCCTTTAAAAAATAAACTTCCCTTCTGTCAATAAGCTGTTCTTCTCCACAGAGGGGTGAAACCTGGCTGAGCTTCCAGCAGGATAATTAGCTGTTGTTTGGGAAATGCCTTCAAATGCACAAGTACTAAATCTTACTGAGTTCTTTTATTAATTTATTTGGCTCATGCAAGAAGGATGCAATCTTAATAGCCAAGCCCTCTGAGATCTATTAATGTGCTCTGCTGCTATGAGAAGCCCAAGGTGTGCTGAGCTCTTAGTCCAGCCAGCCAGGAGGAGTGCTCGGATGGCTTCTTGTGCAGCTGCTGCTGGTATCACCTCTGGAAGGGTCAGGCAATGAGTGCAGCTGAAAAAAATAACCAGGGGAAGGTCGTGGTCTCCCAGTGTGATGGGCTGGAGCAGGGACAAATGATGAGAGAGCTGCTGATGGCAAGGGGCAGCTTGGCACACCTTGTGGGACCCTCATCTCCTGGGCAGAGAAGTGCTCTAGGACACAGCCAGCCATGCTCAGTACAGACCTCATGCCTGTGCTGGGAGACCTGCAACAGGACAAGCCCCCATAGGCCAAAAGAGCCTCTGGGAACAGGTGCGTGCAGCAGAGGGGTAGAACTGTGCTGTGCCCCATCATGAGCAGAGCATGCAGCCGAGGAATGTCATGGCACTTCCCTCCTGCGGGATGAGGCTCAAAACAACCCCAGAGGCCTGGTGAGAACTGTAAGAAAGCAGCTGTAAGACCAGAAAGTCTTTGGTTTGCAATTTTTTCTCCTTGCCATCATGTGCAGTGACCTTTCCTTAATGAGACAGAAGAAGCCCGGGAGGGAGGAAGAAGGTGCTGGTGGGGACATGGCAAGTAGCAGAGGTGTTTCTGTCCTGCTGCACCGTGGCTGAACACTGCAGTAGCACACTGCCAGCCACAGAGCCTCATCCTGCCCTTCATGGAGATTCTTCATGCTGCTTCATATTCCTTTGTTCCAAGTCTCCCTTGCCAGGGCTTGGTGCTTGCTGGGGCTGCTCCAAATCCACTGGCTCCAACAAAGACTGCTGGTCTGTGTCAGTGAGGGAGAGGAACGTTGTGTCCATTCAATTTCTTGAATTACTGGGTATAAAAGCTGACACTGGGTCACCCATCTGCTGTTTTCCCCACAAAGTGCATTTAAGGAGCAGTCTAACTTCTGACACCTCATTACCATGCGACTGGAGACAGCTTCTGCATAAGCCCAGCAGAAACAGTCCTCTCTTATATCTCTTCCCAGAGTTTTTGCATATAATATTAAGCATTACAGTAATTTATTAAGGCATAAATCAAGTTTTACTGTGGTGCCACTGCACAGGAAAAAAAGCACTCCTGGAAAGGCACCTGAATACATCGTGGCCTCCTTTAGAGTGGGAGCAATTTATGTATTCAATAACATTTCTGTTGGTTTTGCTGTATATCCCATCTCAAAGCCTGTGTGCTCTCCACATGGTACTGTGGGATTTCATCAGTGTGTGCAGCCCCATGACTCCTACAAGGACTGCCTGCTCTGCAAAGGTGCAGTCTCACTCTGCCCTTTGACTCTGCACCGTGCACTTTGTCACCTGTTGCTCCAGCACTCACAGCTTGTGCTGAGCTGTTGAGCCTGTGTGGGGAATTGGAAGTGCAGCATCTCTCCAGAATTAAATCCAGAATGGCTTCTGTGCCTGCCCCAAAGCTGTCAGTCTGCTCACGCTGTGCAGACCTGGTCCACAGCAGTGCCCTCTCTGTGAGAGAGGGATGCCCACGGTGTGACAGCCCTGGGCTGGTAATTGCCGGCAGTGCTCTATTTCCATAGGTGAATGCTCTGGGCTGATCCCTTCTGGGCTGGCTCCTGGCGGTGTCTCTTGTGTTGATTAATTACCAGGAGATGATAAATGGAAATATCAGCTTGAGAAATGTCTGCCCTGTGCTCCCAGCAGAGGCAGCAGTGCATGGTGAATAGTTTTCTCCCATCTCTTCTACTTTGATTCCCTCTGCAGAGCTGCGTCTCAAGTGATTGTCTTGCACTCATGAGCTTTGCTGGTGTTCAGCTCCACTCACTGGAGATGGGTATTGCAGCTTGGGCTGTGTCTGTGCATTTTGAATTTTACAAAGGGTGCAAACCCCTTCAGGTAACTGCATGGCTAGCTGTTCAGCCAGCTGCCCCCCTGCAAAACCTGAGACTTATCCACAGTTAAGAGCTGGTTTGGAAAAGTTTGAATCTGGCTGGGATTTTATGCCATGAAATATTCTGCAATTTCATTAAGTTTTCTGTCCTTTATGGGGAGAGAAGTCTCTTCAAACTCTTTGTAAAAAAATGGGGAGATCCCCAGGACTGGAGTGCAGAGATTTTCCAAGGCTCTGGGAGACATTTCTGATGTAAGTGTGATGTAAGTACCAGCACAAGCTGGTACATACTTGCAAAAAAAGTTCCAGTTCTGAAGTATCTCATTTTTGAACAGGGAAAGTGGTTTGTCTGTGTATTCTTGATGTACAGCCCTATTGGCATCTGCAGTGTCTTTAAGTGATGTATCTCTCTGAAGGCTTCACTGCTTCTGCTGTGTGATCTGCTCCCAACAAACTCCAGAGAGCGAGTGATTTATCAGCCACTGCTTTTTAGGGTGAGGAAAGGGCTAATGGTTTATGGATCTATCAGCATTCCTGTATGGCACATGGAATACAATATCCTGCCAAAGAGAGGAGGGATGTCTGCTACCTGGCAATCCATCATTTCTCCCAGTGCCCCATGGCAAATGCACTTTTCTTTTTTCCGTCAGGCTATGTGCGAGTACTGTTATATAGTGAAGAGCTTCTCCCTTCTCCTCCTCCACAAATGGTTATGAAAGCCTGAAAATGCAACTTCTCCAGGGTGCAGAATAAGGTGGAAAGGGTCATTTTGACAGGGAGAAGCCATCATTGCCTGCTTCCAGCAGGACATGTGAGATCTCAAGTGATGCAGCTGGGCCATAGACAGCACAAGATCACATCAGGGATGAGAAATCCAGGCAGACTGTCAGGTATGTGCCAAAAACATGCAGATGTGCCAACAGATGCTCCAAGTTTTTTCTTTTCTGCCCTGCCCCACGGTGATTTCCTCCGTTATAGGCACGGCTGAGCTGACCTTGTCCCCATGGAGCTCATCCATCCCATCCACAGAGTAAGGGAAATGTGTTTATAACCTGGTGAGCATCTACTGGGGAGTATGAATCCCTCTCCTACATCTCTCCTTGGTGTTTTAATTGATTCAGGGTTTTCCCAGTGGAGAACTTCATAAGAGCATTTGATAAAATCAGCTACACACGATCCTGCCTCTCATTACTTACAGGCTTGAGGCAGGTAGATGATTAAGTGAATTTTTTACGGTGTGAGCAGTTGTAACAAGGGAAATTATCATCCTGGATATGAGACAATGACTTGGCTCTTACTACATCTGCTGGCAGACAACTAACCCAGTGACTTTGCCTCTGATCTTGGAGCAAGTCGTCTGCTTTCTCCTCCAGGACAAATCTACATTTGCTACCCTCACACGTTAAAAGGACAAGTCATATGGATGTGCAGGGCCCAGAAAAATAGCTTCAGACTTTCTTGGTGCTGTTGCAGTCCTGACGGAAGTCAGAGTCTGCAATTGTCACCTTGGGAATGCTTCTTCAGGCACTGGGGTGAAGAGTGTCCTTTGGGCTCCGGGCTGGAGGTGCAACAGGACATGCCAGTAGTGTTGGTCCATGGGTTAGATGGGATTTACCTGTTATCTCCATCTAGCTGCATCCTAGAGTTTATTATCCCAAGGAAAGTCAGTAATGCTGGAGTGAAAACTGGGGGAAATGAGTGAAAATCACTCACTCCATCAGGGAAAGTCTCCAGTTAAAATGTGAATTCTTTTTTTTCCCTGACAGCCAGCAGATTTTGGGTATAAGCCAAAATAGTAACTGAAAGAAAAGGCTGCTGCTTGGTTTTGTTGTATATTTCCACTTTAACTTGTTTTTGACACATTTCCTTGTTGGTAAATAAACTTTATTTTTGAATGGAGTCATTGTCATGATAATGTCAGATCCCACTGTGAAGCCAGATCCAGTAAAGAGCAGTAATGTTGTTTTCTAATTTGTTTGAAATCTTAAAACACTTCCTCATCTGAGCAGAGATACCTAAATGGCACCTATTTGGCACTGCATGTAATTCTTTGCTCTAATGGCCTGCCTGACAATATCTGTGTACTTACCTGGAGCAGCAAAAGCCTCCTGTACTTAAATGAAATACACACAGCAGGTTTGAAGATAAACACAGGAGATGCCTGAATGCTTTTCAGAGAACTGTAATTCAGGCCATAAACATAATATAGATTGCAATAGTGTATATAAAGGAGCGCTTCAAATACCTGCCTTTGTGTTTTGCAATTCAGTCCAACTGATTCCTGACCTAATGCAAGGCTGTGCCCGAAACCCAGACTTGCATAAACGTAACAAATCCATCACTGAATCAGTGAAGGAGATGCAGAAAAGATATGTTAACTGTCCAGTATGGCACATCTCACATGAGCTGCAGCACATGTGCTGCTGGTATTCCATGTAAGGAACCAGAAGGAATGAAAATGGGTAAAGGATGACTCCTCAACCTCCTCCACTGAGCACATGCCTGCTCTTAGCTCTGCTGAAACCAGGCACGATTTGCACTGTGGAGCACCTCCACCTCTAAGCAAAATGAAATTTCTGGATTTCTCCGAATTCCTGCAAAGCAGGACTTTTTGCTGCCCAGTTAATGGAAATTTTGTCAGTCGTGCTTACCAGACACAATAAACAGATAATAAATAGAACAGTCTGTGGACAGCAACAGGCTCCAACAATCCATTAACCAACAAGACATGTTGCACATTCCAGCTTATTAGACTCATATCCATAATATATTCTAACAATCGCTCCCTGGCAGGCATTTTCTTAGAACAAATACACAGGTTGGACTTTCATTTTTTATCTCTCTTCAAAATTTCAGAGTGAAAAAGAGCTGGTAGCAAGCCGTTAGTTATAATTTGATCCTGCCTTTGCACTGGAAATTTTAAAATAGATTTTTCTTCTGCTTGTGCTTGCTGCCTCGTTTTTCTGTGCATTGTGCAGGCTGGGGGTGAGCAGTGAGGAGACTGCCTGGGCAAACACTCTTTTGGCAGTTTTTCATACGTGGCCCTTGCTGTTTTAAATAAAGCCTTCCCTCGCCCCACCTGCTTGCTTCCCACTTTGTGCAGCTGCTTGCTGAGTGATGAGCAGCGTGGGCCCCTTCCAGCTGAGAATGAAGTGCTGGTATTTAAGGTCTTTTTCTGGTGGGGTGGAGTTGGCATGTCTTGGTCCTGACTGGTGCAGTGGTGAGGGCCCGTGTCCTTGCTGCCAGGACTGTGGGACCCTGGGGGAATTCTAGCTCAGTGAGCGAGGCATTTCCAACAGTTCCATCTGGAAATTGGTGGAGAAATGGTTTTGCTGGAAAAATGCAACCCGCTCATGTGCAGCTGCCTGTTTCCAGTGTGATTTGCGCAGTGCTCACCCAGCTGCACCTCAGACCCGTGGCACCCCTGGACCCCTTAGAGACTGGGTTATCCACGGGCCCTCCTCTCAGCACCACTCTGCTGGCATGGCGGAGTTTCCAGGTGAATCCTGCTCCGTCCCTTCACCTTAAGTGAAGGTGTGGCGTGCGGAACTTCGCTCTCCCTTGCAGCTCAAACTGGGGATGGCGAGGGCTTAAGAGACGCTCTGTTCGCTCACGGTGCAGCACCGCGCACACGTGCAAACGAGGGACCGCGCATCCCACGTCCCGCACCAGGTGGGCGCGCGGGCTGCAGCGGGCGAGGGAGCAGCGGCGCAGCAGTGTGAGCCCGCGGGGGTGCGCACCCACCAGCGCTAGTGCCGGGCACGGGCACGGGCACGGGGAGGGACTCGGGCAGGTGCGCCGCGACTGTCGCTGCCCGCACAGGTGCGGCGCGG
>JAYRBT010000156.1:7353591-7405826 GCA_036023395.1 Myiotriccus ornatus
GGCGCGGCCCGCCCCGGTGCGGCGCGGGGCAGGTGCGGCGCGCCCCGGGGGCGGGGCCGGCCCGCGGGGGCCAATCAGCGCCGGGGCGGCGCCGCGCGCGGGGCGAGTTTGGCGGGAGAAGGGGGGGCCGGCGCCAATCGGGGCGCGGTGGGCGGGGCCGGGCGGCGCGCGCGGAGCCGGGCCGGGCGCCCCGGGAGCGCCGCGCGGGGCTGAGCTGGGGCCGCTCCCGCCGCGCCGGGAATGCCCGCTGGCAGCGCCTAGAGGAGCGCCCCGGTGCCCCGGCGCGATGTCGGGGAGCGGCGGAGCGCTGCTGCTGCTGGCGGCCGCGCTGCTCGGTGCCCCGGGGGCCGCGCAGCCGACGGGGGAAGCCGCCTGCCGCCCGGTCCGCGCCGCCTTCCAGGTGCTGCAGCCCGGAGCCAAGTGGGTGCCCGAGAGCCCCGTGCCAGGTGAGACCGCCCTGCCCCGTGGCGTCCGGCCGGCCGGCATCCCCCCGCCGGGGCTCGCCGGTGCCAGGGGCCGCTCGGGTGCGGGACGAAGCAGCTGCAGCCGGGGCCGCGGGAGAGGGTCGCTGCGCGGCTACGGGACGCTGCGGAGCCGGGTGCGGGCTGCCCGCTATCCCGCCGCCCGCTGGGAGTTGCTCGGTACCGGCGGCTGCCGGGCTGCGCGCCTCGGACGCGGGGATAACACGGGGACTCCGGTTACGTGTGGAATGGGAACACGCTGAATGAGCGGGTCTTTATTGAGGGCGGATTGCTCAGGGGGGTCTTTCACTGAGGCAGGCGCGGGCTGTCGGGCAGAGCTGCAGCGCTGCCGGCGGAACCAGCCGCCCCTTGTTGCCGTCCTCGCTGCTGTCGGGGGTCCGGTGCGAGGTCTCCGGGAGACCGCGATGTCCCCGCCGGTGAGCGGAGGCTCCAGGCACCCGTCATATCTCCGCAGGTCCCGGGTCCGCCAGAGCTGCTTTCCACGGTGTTTCGCGGTGTGCCAGGGTCCGAGGGCAATCCTGCTCTGTAGAGCCATTTCAAGAGCATCCAAACCCTCATCCCCCCGCCTGAGCCCGGGGGCTGCCGCAGCTCCAGAGGATGGGGCTGGAAGGAGGCAGCGCGGCGTTCCCCGAGCTGTGCGGGTGCCGTGTAGGGTGCGAGGGCGCAGTGGGAGGCTGTGATGGATCTGGGGGAGGTGTTACTCTGCTCTGCAGTTCCCATTACAGGTGGCTGCCTGGGTGGTACCGCACCAAACCTCTTCGCCAACGCCCTGCAAGGCTGCTTTTGGTATATTTGCCTCATACCTGTTTTAAAATGCAAGTGAAACACTTGAATTCCCTGCCTTTTAAAGGTTTCTGTTGCAGCTTTTTTGGGAGCTAGGGAGTGTCGGCTGCTCCAGGTGGGTGGCTGTGTGCTGGGAGTGTGTGTACACAAACCGATCAGTTTTGATGGCTGCGTTATGGAGCTGCCTGGAGAGCTCGGGTGCTCCTGCGTTGGGTTCAATACACAGCAGAGAACGCCTGCCCTGAAAACCTTATGATCAAAGTATGAGAAGGAAAAGATAACAGGCAAACGTGACAGGCAGGGGAGGTGCAATGAGATCATCGCCAGCAGTAGCTGCTTTTAATAACTATGTGTTGAGTTACGTTTTTTGCATTTGTTGTTGCACAGATCAGAAACACAAAGTTGCTTCAGCAGTGAACTGCTACAGCACAGGAGAATAAAGGGGGGGAAGCAGGATGCACAGGGCTGGGACTGCAAGGTCTTGTGGCTGCTGGTGCAAATCCCAAGTCCTTTGGTCTGTAGCAGTGCCTCAGCTTACCAACAGCTGTGAGAGCTAGAAGGAGAAGTTTAGGTTTAAGTCCTGGTGAGAGTGTACCTTCCCTATCCCTTCCTTTCCTTACGTGCCCTTCCCATATAATTTTTCACACTTACTGCACCCTTCAGACCAGCTGCAGGAGCAGCTTATCTTCTCTCTCCATCCTGCAGGACCTTGGTCTCCTGGTCAGTAAGGAAATGGCACTGGAAACACTTTTCAGTGGAGAGTTGCAGGGGACGGAAAGAGCTGCTGTTATCACCATTGAAATTACAAATTCTGTTGTTTGTTTGTAATCAAGAAGCAAGGGAAGATACTTCTTTTAAAGTCAGTGAAATCCTTCCTTTGATTCCTAGGTAACTTGGTTGGAGTATGTTTTCCCACACTCCAGGGAGGTGGGCAGGTCCCTGTAGGATGACTCCCATCGGAGGCTGTGCTGTGAGCGTTGAGGGGCTGCTGAGGCTGCTATGCTGCAATGTGTTCGGTCCTACCCCAGAAACTGGTAGCCTGGCTGTGATTGCAGTGGGTGTTTTTGCTCTGGTATCTTCCCTTCCCGGCAGGGTTCAGGTTGTGGAGTTCCTCAGTTGTGCTCTTTCTCCCCTGGGAGCCCCAGTTGCATCCGTGGTAATCAGGAGGAGTGAGGAGCCCTTTGCCACTCTACAGAGCCTGTGGGTAGCTGGATCAATATCTCGTAGCGCGGCTGGTGTTTCAAGTGAATGCTTCCAGCTTGTTATGATGATAAAGTTCCCACATATCAAATCGAAAGTGGATTTTACATTTGCCTAAGTACATAAACTTGATCATAATTAAAGCAACGACTGCTTGCTTATACCTTGGATCTGGCCCATCTTGCATGACTCTGTGTAGTAATTACACTTCAGAGCACTTGCTTCTCCTAGTAGCAGCTGCATAAATCTCTGTAATAGGGGAGCATCACTCAAGGACTGTTTTCCAGGCATCTGTTTATTGCTTTTCTTCCTTTCATACATCTGTCAATTAAAAAAAAATTTGGAGTTTCCAGCCACAAATCACCATGGAATCAATTCTGAGAACCTTTGCCTATGGATCATACCTCCCTGGAGAAACTGAGGGTTAAACAATTTATGTAAAATGTGGATTATTTTGTCTGACATGAACAGAAAACAATGCCTTCTGGAAGCCTGCATTTTGCATTATGGTCAGTTGTGGCTGAAGGAGTAAGTAGAGGAAACACTGCTGAGTTGCAACACATGCAGGAGAAATGTCCCATGGCTCCATTTTACTGGATCAGTGGTGCGTGGGCTGGGGGGACGTTGGCACAGCACTCTCTGTAGGAGAGCTCTGAAGGAGCCAGAGACCACACTTCTAATTAAAAAACAACAACAAAAAAAGGTCAATTCTCATAAATATGAGGGAAGTGTCATGCTGTTTCATGAGCAGTATTGATGTTCTGGGAGTAATTCTAGCTGAAGGCGTGCATCAGGCAGTGAGAAGCTTGGTCTCCTCCGGTCCTGCAGCCTAGGGACCAGGTTTCTGAGCTCTGGAGCAGCTTTGGAATGCTTGGAGGTGGGCAGTAGCATGACCTAACTACTGTCAACTGCATCTGAGTGTTTGAAGGGGTGGGAGGATGTAATTCCTGGCAACAGCTTGACTGGAGCTGGATCAGAGGTCTTGTGCTGGAGAAGAGTGAAGGCAGGGTGATGGGAGAGTGCTTTTCTTAGGTTTTTCTGAAGGTGAGACTTAATGCCAGCTCCTGAGTCAGCCTGTGGTTCTGCCCTGTGGTAGCTTCACATTCAGACTAAATTCTTTCTTTCATAAGTTGCCCTTGTTTGGTTTTCTTCCTGCACTTATTCTTTTCCCTGCATAATTTCTCATATATAAACAGTAGCTTGAATTTCCATTTCTCCTGGTCTGTTTTTCTCTCCTCTTTGCCATTTGGGTTTCTTTGTGTTGGTGGTGATGCTCCAGGTAATTGTACTGGTGCATGTAGGTAGAAGGGATGGATGTCTGCCCTGGGATGAAGGAAAGCTGAGGAATATTTATCTTGACAGAAATATCTGCTAGTGGCTCTGTTTTCCTTCTCCCATGGCAAAATGCAATTTCCAGCTTTTTGTTCATTTTCTTTGATGGAAGCAAATATGGATTCACCCTACGAAAGTAGGATATTAACCTTTTGCTTTTGGAGTTGAGGTGTAAAGCTTTACAACTGGCTGGCTGAGTGTGTCAAGCTTTCTTCTCTCTTTTATTTCTGGCAGCTGGTGTGTTCCAATGTACAGTTTAAAAATTAAAAATCCCAACTCTTCCCACTGGTCTCGGTGCGCCTTTGCTTGTGAGCTGGTTCCCTTTGTACTCCTGCTCTTTTATTCTGTTTTTCCTGAGTGGGACTAATGATGCTCCTCCCTGTGCAGCCTTTCCATTTAGCTTAGCACAGTGGTTTAAGAGCTTAGTTTACTAGATAATTGAGTTTTCTGTTCTTAATTATTTCAGGCCTGCAAGTTGCTCTCTTGATAGTTAAGAGAGCAAGAGCAGAACCCTAAAATTTAGTAACCTCCCCAGGCAGTGGTTTTATAGTGAGATCATTAATTTTATTTTTTTTTCCCAGGGGTTAACTTTAACAACATCCTGAACAGTGTTCTTCCCAGTCTCTGGAATAGCTGTAGGATGTGTGCATGTGATTGTAACAAGTGTGTATGGTGACTGGGTGCCCACAAATTAACTCCCTGCTTTTGATGATAGTATTGTTAATACATCTGTACATTTGTTAGGAGGAAACTTTTACTCTGTAAACCCTATTTTTCTGTAACTTCTTTTAAAAGATGTGGTTTTGTAGAGTATTAGATTTGCATGAAAATCATCTGACCAACATTGCAAGACCTGGGGAGGAATCGAGAGTCAGATGGCCTTGTGAAACACAAGATGGAACAGAAAATAAAGGATAATTAAGAAGTAATAAATACCCATGCAGTACCCATTTTGTTCCAACTTTAATCACCTACTGAATGAGGTTGGTTTATAATTTATATCTCTTTAATTAGGTTTTAAAAGATCAGCATTTAACCTGGGTTCTAAACAGTTGCATTTCCTTCCCCCCACCCAAATTCTGAGCATTAAAAGCCAATGACAGATGCACAACGTAATTTAAAAGAAGGTTTTTAATAAAAAGTATTGAAATAGCTGGGGAAAAATCCACTATATTTAAATGTTGAATCACTGCTTTTATCTATTTAAAGCATGATGCTGACTGTAAAACAATTGGAGGAGGAAAACTGACCCAAAACAGCATCTTTCTTGTGGGTGATATTAACAATTCGTTGAGCTAAGAGGGTGGGAGGAGGCCCTCTGACATTTCCAGACTGCAGAAGGCGAAGTTGCTGCTGCACGGGGTAGCAGAGCTCACCCCTCATGGGGAGGAGGCTGCAGGAATGTTAAGCAGGGATGGGTTCTTATTTTGGCAATGCCTGGGGTAAATTCGGGGGGAATGTTAATCTGATTTAAGCTGCCATTGGATCTGGGTGGGAAGGCTTATGTGCCCAGTGGAAAGCATGACTTGTCTGCCTGTGTCTGATGAACAGGGTTGAAGCTATGCTGGGATGCTTAAAATCAAAGGAAAATCCTTCAGGCTCGTGAAGGAGTTCACAAGTGCCCATAGATGTTCTCGGGGATTTTTTTTCTTTGACATTTAATCCACTGAAATTATTTTCACTTCTGCTGTACTAACCACCTATCTGTGGGGATAATTGTACATCAAAGTCAAATGTAATGCTTTAAATTCACTGCTGGCCAGTCTTCAGTGCAAATTCCCTGTGTCAGGAGGAGGAAGAGGCAGGGTGCTACTGAAATTACTGCAGCTCTGGAGTTTATTTCTGTCAGCTGAGAGTATATGCGAAATTATTGGAGCATTTACACTGCTGTTCCCCAAGATGGCATAAATGGCACAGTGCTGATGGTGCCTGGCGTTCCTGCACCCATGGAAGGGGCTGCATCCAGTGCCTTCTCATCCATGGGAGGTGGATGTCAGAGGGTCAGGCTCCTGTGCTTAGCTTCTCGTCGTCTCACTAAGCTTGCAAAGATTGGTATGTGAGCATCCAAATGCAATTTGATAAAACCGTTGCAGTAATTCATGGGACACCTTCTTTCTGAAAATGAGTTTGTAATGATTTATAGCAAAAGGGGAAGGTTGTTTGCAAGGGCTGAGACTGGCATTACGAGGTGTAATGACTTGAAACTTTAAGAAAAAGGGGTTGTGTAGGTTGGGAGATAAAAACAGTCTTAACAGTAAGGGCCATTAGGCAGCGGAATGGGCTCTGCTATCTCACAAGCCGGAGCTATCGCTGGAGGTGTTTGTGTTAGATAAAATGCTGAGAGGGGGTGGATTGGGAGACAGGGGTAGGATTTGATGACTCACAGGACCTTTTCCAGGCATTTTTTGGAGCCAGAAACGTGCGGCACTTTAATTCGTTTCTTGCTCATGTCTGGTCCGTGGGCTTGCCCGTTTCCAGGCGTTCGTGTCTTTGCATCCACCACACTTCTGCAGCACCCCCGATTTGCACAACCCTCAGCCCTTGGGGTGTGGGGTCTGGGTCTCTTGGGGGGTGCTGCACCTTGGGGAATGCAGGAAAGGCTCCTTCAAGCAATGGGATGAATAAACCCCAAACGCATTTGCAGGTCAAAATCTGTGTCATCAGTGTCTGCTGGGGCTGGGGTCAGCGGGGTGGGTTAGTGGTTCCCGGGGGTCTGACATTAAAACCTGTCCTTACTAAGGGGACTTGCAGATGGGACTGTTTGAGCCAGCTCACCATCTGGGAGAGTCAACAGAGAAAATAACTGGCAGATGGGAGTCAGGCCCCCATACCCCGTCCCTCTGTAGCAGCACTGTACCAAGAAGGACCTTGTCCCTGGTACTTTATAAGAGCCTGTCCTACCTGCGTTGACCTGTTGCATTTACCGTGGTTTCTGGTCAATGGTGTTATTTGGCTATCTCTGTAAAATGTTTTAAGCTGTCAGAGTTAATTCCTGGGCTTTCTCCTCCTCCTCCTTTGTGATTGCTCTAGTACAGTGTGTATTTTTACTGCACAAAAATAATAATCCATTTAAGGGGAGAAATTTCCTTAATTGCTAAAAAGAAGGATGGGACATGAGTAGGTGACCTTGCTGCTTCCTATCCCTGGCTTTAACTTGCACAGACCTCTTAATTGCCAACTCTCAGATTTTCTACATTGGTATTTCCATTAATTTTTCCATTAATCGTGGAAGGCTTTTTTTTTTTTTTTTTTTTTAGATAATTTGAAATGTGTCTGAGTATAATAAATGTAGGAGGAAATAAGCTTTGTATTAAAAAGAAATTTATGGCCATATTGTAGTGTTAAAGGGACCATCCTAAGCCTTTTTGTGGCGTAAATTGACTTGGGTTTGACTTTAAAAAACCTCTTTAACTTGCTTATATAACTGCTTCTCTCATTAACGCAGTGTCGTGCTGTTACGCGGCTTTGTGGTCCCCGTCATTTTTTCAGTGCATGAAATACCTGTCGCTGTGCTCCTCTGGAGTGGGTGAGTTCACGAACTGCTGAGACTCGAGTTTTAGATGTCAGTGGTGCTGGCTCTGTGTCAGAGGGCTTGAGGATGGAATTTCTGCTGTGCATCCCGCTTTGCAGAAGGGGAAACTGAGGCAGCGGGGAGCGATGGAGCCGGGATGGGGACGTGGACCCCTCTACCCCCTTTGCCATGTGGTTTTGGTGGGTTTTTTTTCAGTGACAGCAGGACCTGCACTGGTTAAATCTCCTTTCCCCACGTGCAGTGCATGTTGCAGGTGAAGCATTTCATGTTTCTTTTCCAAGGCTGTGCTGGTGGAAGGGATGGGGCTGGAGGAGAATTTCTGTTGTTGCTGCTGCTGAGCCCTGACAGCTGGTTTTCCCTTGGCACTGTGCATGACTCTTCTTCAAGAGGTACACGATTGAACTGACATTAATATTAATCCTGTTCTTCTAGATTACACTTGCAGAAGTGACTTTTGACACTTTCTAGTAATTAGGGAGAGAGTGGATGTGGTAAAAGACACTTAAGGAGGAGAGAAGAGGGGAACCTAGAAGGATGTGTAATCCTTCCAGAGCAAAGCTGTAAATTACCAGACTTGCTTCTATTAAGGAAAAAAACCTCTATAATGAACAGGAAGGCAGAGTGAGGTCTGAGAGGTGTGAGGAGCCTTCACTCTGGTGATCACTGGCTTGGGGACTGCTTCCTAGTCCCGGTTCTGGACAGGGCTGAGCCTAGCAGGGAGCTACTCCTGCTCTGGGCAAAATGCAGTTTGGGTGGCAGACACTGAAATGTGAGGTTTGGGATGCTCTCTGACCCTGGACAGCTGCTTTTAGAGGAGTTGTTGCTTGCTTTTTGAGTTTCTAACAGCAGCATCAGATTAGATGTGTTTTGCATAGGGAGGGCTATTTGCTTTGATGTGTGTTTGTTGCTCTGCTTGTGTTTGTGGGGCCTCAGTTTGCTCTTGAAAGTTGATAAAAATGAGACTTCTTGTTTCTGCTACTTCCAGCTCTTCTGTTTCGCCTTTTGTTGTCTGAGCCCAGAAAGAGTTCTGTCTTTTTTTTTCCTAGATTTTATTTATTTTTAGCTAACAACACCTTTCCTAAAATTGTTTACTTCCTCCATGAGTAAGTGCTTTGGGAATGTCAAAAAAAACTTCACTGATCAGTGCTAAGAGTTACAACTGCAGGTGCCAGAGCAAGCAGTGTCCCCCTGGCTTTTGTCCCATCTTAGTGAGTGGGTGAAGGTGCTGCCCATGCAGTAGCACATCTGCTGAAGAGGCTTTTGCCTTGTGCAGTGCTCAGTGCATCCCTCAGGATCTGTCTCTGCAGCGGGACTTCCACAACTGAAGTGACGGACCTTGGGCTTTGCCTGTTGCAATGGAGGAGGGATGGGATGGGGGAATTGGTGGTAGGACTCAGATATGTACAGATTAAAAGGCAGCAGTAAAAAGCCAGGTAAATCGTTGTTGTTGTGTCCTTCTGTTGTTATTATTGTTGCCGGGGATGCGAAAGGATGGAAATTGCAGGCTAATCACACTATTATGCTTTAAACTAGTTTTAAGTCTTTATGCAAATTACAGTCATATCCTCCTTGATGTACTATGTTTGTTGCTGTATTCATTGCAAATCTGGAGCCTCAAATCCTGTCTCCATTTTCCACCTCCCATCTTTTCTATCTGCCTGTGGCTCCTTATCGGGGCACCTGGGAGACAACAGGGCAGTGCTCAGGATCGCTCTGCTCACCACCGGCACATCAATGGGTGGAGCATGTGGGAGCTAAAGCAAGCGGTGTGCTGGCAGGGAAACACAGCTCTTAGGGGCTATTGCTCAGCAATCCTGGCTCTGCCTTATCAGTCCTCTCCTTTGGCCAAGTTGCTTGCTCAGGACAAATTCCAGCAATGTCATCAATTTGCCCAAGCAGTAATTGCAGCAAATACTGATGTATGGAATTGGTTTCCTCCCCACTCCCAGCAATCCATGTCCTAATGCAAATTCTCTGCTCTTATGTCTCTCCAGGGACTGATCTGCAGGTATGCATCCCAAAGGGCTCCACATGCTGCTCGAGGAAGATGGAGGAGAAGTACCAGGCAACAGCCCGTCTGAACATGGAGCAGCTCCTGCAGTCTGCCAGCATGGACCTGAAGTTCCTCGTCATCCAGAACGCTGCTGTCTTCCAAGGTGAGTGCTGGGAGAGCCAGTGCTTCTCCTCCTCTTCCTCAGCACCTGGCAACTGGAAGCACAGGTGGCTGGAAGCTTTCTGTTGACTTGTTTTCATATATTTGTATATATCCTTAGTTAAGATTAACAATACACCTGGTTTGGTATATGGTTGCTTTGCAGGGCTTGTCCTAAATATGCCTGCAGCTGTAACAGCAAATGTAAATTTAAAGACTAAACCTCTTGAAGTGCAAATTTAAAAATGAATGAAAAACTCACTTCTCCAAGAATTAAAATCTCTGCAAGTACCATCTTGATTCTGACAGTCCCAAAATACAGGTTGAAGTTATATGATCTGGCTGTCTGCTTGGTAAGATCTGATTCAGATGGGTTATTACCCATCACACGACAAAGTTGGTTATTCCATGGGAAGGTGGACAGAGGCTGCTTTATTCACAAACATGATTCCTGCTGCTCCAGTATTTGAGTGCTTGGTGACCTGATGCCCTGCTGTCTGTGGCATCTCTCTTTCTAATGATAATGTGATGTTTTTGTTAGGGCTTTTTTTCTGTTTGTTTGCAAAATGGATCTTTGAATATTTTTTAGTGTGGGTACTCACTAGTTTGTACCACTTGAGTCTTCAGTCATTCTTTTTAAGGCCTTTACACGAGCAAAACTTATTCCATCCGTGGTTAATGTGCGGTGAAATGATTGCTTGTTTGTTGAGTGGTGTCCTGTTGAGGTTCTGTCGTTCTGTATTCATAGTGCTTTTGCCTGTATTTAAAGAGGAAATCATGGGCAATCAAGCGTTTTTCCTTCATGATGATATTTTTGCAGAATAATTGATTTATTTCTGTTTATGTCTCACTAATAGCAGGACTCAAGACCTGCTGAAGCCTGTGAGATCATGGCCGAGCTCTGTGCTGGGCCACAACTGCCTGATGAAGTCTAATGTGTTGTTTTTCTCAATGTAAGATTAAATAAATTGCTGAGGAGATAACAGTGTATTTTTTTCCCCCAGTACTTCTTAACGTAGTGACCGTTAAGTTCCAATTCTAAGAACCAGAATGGAGTAAAACTAATGAGAGATTGGTTTCCTAGGCACTGGAAATACCAGCTTCAGAAATGGTGAATAACTTGGCTGGAATACAAAGTGTCTGCCTCCCATTTGACAAAAACTGCAACATTAGTTTTTATTGTGTGTGGGAATGACACCCTGTGGTACTGCAGGTTGTGCATAGCAGTGGGGTGCTTTTGCTCTGAACTTTCTGCCTCTTCTGGAGAGAGCTGAATCCCTTGCGGATTTTTGTTTGTTTGTTTTTGTTGTTTGTTTGGTTTTTTCCCGTTTTTTATATTTCCATCATGGCCCAGAGACCCCTGCCGGGATTTTAAAGCTGATGTTATTCTGAGAAGCCTTGATATGCAGAATTACCATTCTTGGTGGCAGGGAAGAAAAGCCTTTAATTGAACAGTTTCTGACCACTTCTGCTTAAAAAAAGCTTGTGACTAAAAATCGTTTGCAAGCCCATTGAAGAAGAGGAATTCTAGCTGGAACCATTGAGAAGCTCAATTTAATTATCTTGTATAAAGTGTTTTGGACTTGGAAGGACAATTCATTAGGCTTTGAACATTGTTTACTATTGTTATCTTTAAAATTAGTCTGAAAATCTTTAGAAGAACACTTTCTAAAATAGGTTGATCTTTTGATTGCTGCTTAGGAGTATTTTGATGGCTGCAGTGCTAGAAGCTGTTCCAGCTATAGAAATTGTGCTTTCACCCCACACAGTGATCTGATTTGTTCTTGGCACTGTAGGGGACAGGCTTCTATCTCAAGGCATCTCTAAAGGAGCTGGTGCTGAAGTGTAGTGTCCCCAAATCAAACTCCACATGCTCTTTGCATCCTCCCACGTTTCCAAGGTATGTGCTGGAACAACTGCCTGGAGGTCAGGAATGCTGGAGTGGTCAGGGAAGAGGAGCTTGTGGTCCTTGAGCACCTCCTGCAGGTCCTGCTCAAAGCTGGGTACAGATACCCTGTTGCTTTGGGAACTGGGACTGCAGGAGTGGGATATCTCCAAGAAATGCCAGCCCTGAGGTGTACTCTGGCAGGGCAGAGAGCTCTCTGTGTGTCTTGCAGTGGGTCAGACCCTGGTACCCAGCACAGAGGATGGATAATTGCACCACTCTAGAGAGTGGGGAAGTGTGTTGGTATGGAAACACAGCCGAACCACTCATATAAAAAACCACAAATGTAAAATCCTTCAGAGTTAATTTTGACATTTTTAGCCTGGCATCTAAAGGGACTGCTAGTCTGACAAACAGAATCTCACCCAGATGTTATTATTTTGCACCAAATTTAATTTCTTCCTGCTGAAGCTAGAGCAGCATCTCTGCTGATAAAGATCAAGGGAAATTGTCTGGCATTTACAGGAAATCTCATCTAGGCCTATCTGTTACAATGTTCACTTAGCAAAGTTTATTAGATTATTAGTTTTAGACCCTTGGGCTTTTTTTTTATTGCAGTTAAGAAGGAAAAATCCCAACCAAAAAAATCCTCCCTTCACTAAATTTAAATGGTACAATTAGCTCCTGGTCTTATCTTGCAGGCACTTTTTAAAATTATGAAGATGATTTAAGTAGTGATTTAATTTTTTGGAAACTTGCTGTGTTTGACACTGCTAAAATGGATTGTGGCTGCCTCAACCACAGTTAAATCTTACTCTAGGATTATTTTGCAGGCAGTTTTTTCACTTTCATGTGGTGCATCCATGCTGGTGGGTACATCTGCCCATGTGGGCACCTCCCTGTTTGCGTTCTCAGCCACCAGCAGCTCCATACCATGAAGCCAGGAAGGACCCATCTCTTCAGAACTGCTCACGTGTCTTTTGTCAAGTGACGTTTAGTGTTGCTGTGGGGTTCTCATGCGAACTAACCAGTGAGTTAGTGCAATTCACCTGATGTAGAGAATGGTGAGAGCCCCGCCTAGGGTTTGCTTTCTTCCCTCTCTTTTTTCTGACCTTAGATCTTTTTTTGGTGGGGGAATTTCTGACCCTGCCCCCACCTAATCTTTTCTTATTAAAACAGCTACAAAAGAAAAAGCCCTCAGTGAATCCTACTGACTTCCTAAATATTAAATCTGAGGACCTCACTGCCACCGTCCAAGCTTCCTTGGCCCCGGCAGATGAACCTTAGGATTAAAGGGTGGGCTCAGTTCCGCGCACACTGTAACTCACCTAAAAAATCCAATGCGCAGGCTGGAAGGTGTAAAGACCTTCCCCGGTTCTTCGTTCACAAAGACTGGCCATTACATTACAAATCTGAATAGCTCAACTTTGTGAAAGGTAAACTTGAGCCCGAAAGTACCAGTGTGGTTCTTCCTTCTCTCTCCTTCCCTTGACTAAAGAAGTCTGTTCCCTGGGGTTAGGGTTTGTGCCTGTTTGTCAGTCTGATTCCTTCCGCTTCCCAAGTTTGGGAATTTGCTTTTCAGTGGTCACTTCATTTCTTGTCCTGTGTATTGACCACATTGCTCTGTGAATAACAGACAGTTAAGGTGGCCTCGATGCAGCTTTTGTGGTGTGCTCCTCCCAGTTCTTTGTCCAAGGGAAAAGGTACTTGAAAAAGGGGAAAGACTGCAACACGAACAAACACAGAAGGACCTCCAAGGGAAGAGGAGCATCTGCACACATTGCTTTGTGTCCGACTTGCTGGTAATCTTCCTACTCTGCCAAGTGAGAAGCACAGAACAGGAGAGCCGACTGCTGGGGCTGTGTCTGCAGGAGCAGCACAGTGAGCTCCTGGGGAGAGTCGCTTTCAGTATTTAAGTAATTGCTCAAATAAGTGATCAGCAGGATCTCGTGTTGCCTTTCTGCTGCCTCTTCTGTTGATGCCAGTCCAGTCCTGGAGGTGCCTTTCTGAGTGGTGCAAACACCAGGCTGTTGGAGCGTGTCAGTGGCTGCTCTGTGATCTCCTGGCAGTGGCATAAATCAAGCTGCCCCAATGCTTGTGTGGGTACAGGGCTTGCTTCTACCTGCTTCCCACATAGCTCCCACGGGGCTGCAGAGCTGCTGGGACTTCGGGAATGTAGGGGATGGTGGGAAGGTAGGAGCGCAGTTACCCAAACTGGAAAATTGACTGGGATGCTGCAGTTGAGTCCCCCTTGGTGAAGGCCTCTGGGCTTAAATGAAGACCTGGTCTGGTTCCCCTCAAAGGCAATGGCATCTTATCTTCTGCAGATGGCAGCTAGAAGATTACAAAAGCTGTGCTGGGAGAAACTTGCAGGGGCTGCAGAGATTTGAGGTATGTTTGGGATGTGTTCCAGAGTAGTTTCTAGGAAGACCGTGATAAATCAATACCAACAAACCTGCCATATGTACCATATGTTTGGTATTCTCTTACTTGTGGGAGAATCCTGTTCCTTGTTCCTTCTGGAGCTGAGACCTGGGTGGTTCTGGCAGGGCAGGTGGTGTGGGGAGGATATCGATTCATCTCCCCTTGTGTGCTGCGGTCAGATAAAGGCAGAGCTGTAACTCTCAGTCCTACCAGGCAGCTCTGGAGGCTGTAAATCCTCCATTAGGCATAAATGCAGCCATTTTGGTTATTTATAGTTATTTACACTATCCATTTATATCTGTCAGGATTGAAGGCAGTTTTGACATTGCAACCTTCTATCAGGTTATCTTTAATCAGTTTAGAGGCACCTAAGCCACAAATATATCAAATAGCCAATCCGAATGTTTGAGTCCTCTAAAGTATGACTGAATTATTTATTTTGTTATGATGAAAATGTCTGGGCTTTATTGGGTTTTCTTTGAAGAACTTGATTCTGCTTGAAGTCTGGAAGATAAAAGATTAGCGATTGTCTCTCCAAGTTTCTTATTCCAAATCCTTCAAGGCTTTTCATTTTTCACAAGTGGCTGTTACTACTTTAGAGTCAAGGTGAGGCAGCTGAGATTTCTTTTATTCTATTAAAGAGGTTTAAGCATATAAAGGATTTTATCCTTACTAATTATGCCTTGCACGGGTAAAGCCAAGATGCACGTGGCAGTGAGGTGAGAAGAGATGGGCTGTGTGTTGGGAGCTGTTGCACATTAATCACCGAGAAGGGTCCATTGATACCAGCGTTGCTGAGCTCAGCTCTTATCTTTTGGGACAGCATCTTTAAGCCAATTAAGTTTGATAATTCAGGAAGGTCTTTCAGGAGTTGGCAGTAGGAAGAGCCTTGGATGGACTTTAGCACTGCATTGTTCTGCAGACCATTGCCCTTACAGCGTGGGGAGAGAGGAGGTGGTATGGGGCGAGTGGGAGAAGTCTCTGGCTTGGAAAATTAATAACTGTTTCTGAATGTGAAGGTGAGAGGTGCTGGGACTCAGGAGGTCTTGGAGTTGAACCAGCCTGGCAGAGGGGAGGGGCGCCCTGGGGACCGACAGGTCACAGCTGTGGTGTGTGCATGGGCTTAGGTGTCCAACCAGTGGTTGGGGTTTTACAGCTTTTCTAAACAGAAGGAATGTGATTATGATGAACTGAGTAAATGTATAAAATGATTCCCAGCAGTACTCAAAAGCATCATAAGTGGGGTGGTCCGTTTAGTGGCTGCAGGTGAAAAGTGCATGTAAAAATGTGAACTCCTGCTTGTGGGCTTGTAAAATATTAAAGTGACATTTTAGACTGGACTCAAATAATGAATCAATTTTTTGGAAAAGAATATTAAAAATCTTATTAGACTTTACAAGTAAATAAGCACCACAAACAGATCTCTGCGTCATTTTATCATTCCTCTTCCTAATTAGTCCTCTGCTAACTGAAGTCTTGCTGCATCCTTCTGTGATGCACCTATCTCCACTGTGGCCCTTCTCTCCAACAGCTACTTGTTTTGTTGTTGCTTTAATTTTTTTTTTAAATTATTAATGTGTATTTAGAATGGGAATTGTCTCACTGGGTCAATTCAGGCTGGTACTCTGCCTTTGGTGGTGCTTCCTGCCAGATGCTTTGGATGCACAAAGTTTGTAGTGAAAAACTATGGCGATCCATTTCCCAGGTTGATAGTGATGCGCTAAACCGATGATTACAGGTAGGTGGAAAGAGCTGTCTGCATAATGAGAGATCTCTGGTTGTCAGAATTGGTCTAGGGAGGTAATGTTTCCTTTCAAATAACTAGAACTTATTGTTCATAAATCACAGTTAATCTGTTTATTACACCAGCATACGAAGCTGGAAGTCTGGAGTGTGCCATAATGCTTAGCTTTAGGAGCAGAGCTGTAATAGTAGCAGCAATTTCAAATGATTTGAAATTGGGAGATCAGCAAAATGCGAGAGTTTGTGGAGGCTCTGGGCATTAAAAATGACTGCTGAGGATTGATGAGTTTCTTTAACAAATTGTAAAATCCATCATGCAGGAGTTAGGGCATGAAACTGCCCTCCTGAGCCACATAAACCATGGCTTTGGAAGTATTGTATGACAGTGCACGCTACCGGGAAGGGATATTTTGAAATATGTTTAGTTTTGCTTTTGTTTCTTCCTCTCACTGCCTGAAGTTTCAATGCCAGCACAGTGCTGGCATGTGAGGAGCCTCTCAGTGCTCCTTGTGATGCTGACCCTCAGATATTCCCATTTCCCTTGTTCTTCCCACACCCCGGTGCATCTTGCACAGCTCTTGCTCACAGCTGGTGGAGCGCTCGCCATGTGTCTCTGGGGTTCCTCCTTGCAGGAGGGAGCTTGTTGGCTCTTGCTGCTGTTTCCCTGCATCCTCACTTGCAGTACATCCCCACCCTGACAGCCCCTCATGCTCTCACCTGCATTTCCATGCAGGGATACCCCATGGTGGGTATCCCATTGGTTGACTCCTGTAGGAAGATTCTGCATTATGCCCTTTGCAGAGAGGTAGCAGCAACTCTCTGGGATGGCCATGGAGGAGTAAAGTGCATGGTAGGAGGTGTCTCTGGCCCCCCACTCTCTGCTTTTGGGGCCTTTATGGCTTGAAGGGTGCAGCCTTGGGGAGTCGTGTGGTTGAGGTCCCTCCCTGTGTTCTGCCTGTGTGTTTTTCCCCTGCAGTTAAACACTGCTGATGCCCTTCTCTCATCAATGAAATGAGGCTTGGAGGTTAATGAGGGGCTTTTTGTAACTGCCTGTGTGCTGCTTCAGCAGTTTTTAAGCACTGCACTTGGTGCCTGGGCTTAGGGGTCCCCAGTTCAAAGTGTGCAGAGGAATTCTTGAATACTTGTGTGTTCTGCTGCCAGGGTTCTGTTCCCTGTCAGCTCTGATGCTGCTTTTCTGCTGGTGCTGCTTTCCTGCTCCTGAGGGGCAGGGGAGGCATTGACCGTGGGCACCCTGGGGCTGCTCCCTGGGAAGGGCAGGGGATGTGGACCTTTCGGATGGGGAAGTGTCTGGACTAGGCATCTGCAGGAGCATTGTGGCCTTGCTGGGATGCCTGTGGCATCTCCTGTAGCTCCTCTTTGTCTGTGTGGTGGTGGTGCTTCTGTCCCATCTGCTCTGAGCCACGCTGGGAAAACACGATCCTCTGCCTGCATTCCCTGTCGGAGTGAGAGCTGTGAGATAACGAGAGAATGAAGGCTCTGGTGTTTCTTTGAGTCTCCTGCCTCCACAAGTGGGCTGTTTTTTGTAATTACCTTTTGAGCTCTAAGTTATCATCTTTTGATAGTTCAAGTACTAACATTCTTTAAATGCCTCCTAGTGCTATAAAGCAGTCAAATGACATCTTTTTAGCTTGCAGTAAGGTGGTATAAATGTCATGTTACTCTTGAATGTGGTATTTATAGAACTGCTTGATGCCAATGAATTTTTGTGTTTTCTCCTTTGTAGTTCCAGTACAGAAATGGGCACGGCAGCATCTTCCATCACTTGTCCTGGAAGGATATATAGAGGCACTCTCATCCTGCAGAGTGCTTAAAATGCAAACAAGAGCTAGTTTGCAGTTGCTGGGGAGGAAAGGGGGAAGGAAACCAGCACTAAGCAATAAAGACAGGGGCTGTCTCTGTAACGAAAACATTTTGCTAGATTGTCATCTGCTTCACTTTTAAAGCAGCAATAAGATATAGCGATAAAATGGCCAATGGCGCATTTCATCTGAGGGAAATGAACTCTTGCTGAGCCAATTAAACTGTCAATACACTGTGGTTTCACGTTCCCCTGAGCAGACTGGGTCACCTCAGGTGTGTTACTCACTCTGACTTCACCACTGATGTGAAATCAATTTTAGCAATTTATAATCTTTCATTCTGCTCTGAAAGTATATTAATCTGTGAAAAACACCACTCAAACAGTGAGGGCAGATGACAGCTTTCCTCGTGAGTGCGTATAGCCAGCAGTGCCTTTTGGATGATCTGGTATGAAGAAGCCTGTGTAGCTTTTGGACATGTTGGAGGCACTGACAATCCAGTTTTCAAGCTTTGAACTTTATCCCAAAAATGTTCAAAAAGCTGTAGTAGCATCTTGGTCTAATTTTTCATTACTCAAGTGCAGTAGTTTGAAATTGGCTTTATTCCCTCAGCCCAGAAGAGACACAGCTTTCTGCTCCCTTCTGATACCAATGAAATGAGCGTGGCAGGTTTGTGGTGTGTGCTGCTCATTAGGAAGTAAAGCAGATACATCTGGCAGGGATGGTGCAGAGGTGCTGGGGGATGTGGGATCTTCCTTGTGTTTTGTTTCTGTGGCAACAGTATCTAACTGTTTGGGTTTAGGTTTTTCTCCTGCTGTGAAGGGGATGCAGGCTGGACTGTGTGTGGTTGAGACTGATGTGCCTAAGAGAGATGTTATTTGGAAAACCCCTTTCATCAACTGTACATGGTGCTGTGTCTACATGCAGCCCTCAGAGTGTAGGTGTCATAAGAATCACAGAATCATTTAGGTTGGAAAAGATCTTTAAGTTCATTGAGTCCAACCATTACCCCAGCACTGCCCAGCCCACCATTAAACCATGTCCCCAAGTGCCACATCTACGTGGTTTTAATACTTCCAGGGATAATGATTCCAATGGATGGTGATTCATGTGGATGTATGAGAAGCTTTGCTTTTGAAATTTAAGCTCTTGCCTATTGGCTGCTGAGGAACATGGACCCAAGTGCATCTTGGAGACAGATCCCAATGAGCAACTGGAAAGATCTCCAACTTACTGATGTTTGGGAAGGGATGGCAGGCAGTGCTCTCCCCGTACAATAGTTGCAGCACACCTGAGAATGTTTTCAGCTCTGCTTTGCACTGTAGATTAGTTCAAAACTGCTACAAAATAGAAATTAATGACCAGTGTGATGAAATTGCTTCTCCTTCCCGCTGTTTTAGTGCCAGAAAGTGATGTTGGCAGGATGGTGATACCTTGACCAGCAAAGGAAAATACTTCAGGGTGTATTTATGCAATGAGCTCAATACCTTTTGACACTGGATTTAGCAGTGTTAGATTGAATCTGCAGTTGTGCATTGCAGCTGCACCTCTTTGGGTGTTTTTGATGGGTGCTGGACTGAGCCCATTTGTCCCATGTCATGCCGGTGGGTCAGAGATGGACTCGTGGGTTTGCACGTGGCAGCCAGTGCTGTACAGGAGACGAGAGAGAATTCTGATGTGTGAAAGTAAATCCATTTCCATGAAGTATTGCATCTAGGAATTAATGCATCTTCTATGACAGATTAGGTGTAGGAAGCACTACATATTTAATCTGCTAATATTAAAAAAACCAAACACCCCAAACTTAATTGGAAAAAAATCATCTAAATGTGTACTTGGGGGAAAAGTCACATAAACCTGTTGGTTAGGAAGTGAAGATTAAAAAAACCAACCCTCTGAGACAAGGCAAAACAAAGAGTTGTGTAGATCAATTGCAAATGAATTCTGTTGCTGATTAGCTCTTCCCAAATTTGTCATCTTCATGTCAGAAAATCTATGATTGAGTGTCATAAATAAGCAATTTTAAAAGCAACAGAGAACAGTAAGGCTGCCTCTAGGATTACAGCTCACAGCTTTGGAATTCACTCTCTTTGAAAGAAATTGGTGACTAACAGATTGCAGTAATGCAGCATATTTGTATTGGTCAAATTCCTATTATGATCACAGTGAAAAATGATGTTCCTTTTTTTAGGGAAAGGAAATTAAATAGGCTTAGTAATCCATGTAAGGAGATTGGCTCACACTAAAAAGAGGAAAGAATGTGAAGGCTAATCAGATCAATGCATGCTCTCAAATCTGTCTCATGAAAAAAATAAAATCAAATTGCTACTGAATTTCCGAGGAATTATATTGAAATGACGCACATGCTTTTACTGCCTTTTAATTATGGAATTACGTCAATCTGCTGGAGTCTCCCATGTAAGTGAGCTATCAACTGTTCTTAAATATTGGCTCATAAATTCCAAATAGTTCTTTAAATGGAAGAAAATAGTATCCCTGGTCCTTCAGCGGAGAGTGCCAGCCAAGATCACAGCAGGGTGAGAGCTACCATTTGTACTGGGGAAATCTGCACTGGCTGATTTAGGTGCACAACTTCCCTCTGGACAAGGCTTTTAAGATTGTTATTTATGCCGTCGTTTGTCAGGGGAGTGCTCGGTCTCTGATGTCCGGCTGCACAGCTGTGATCGACCTTCTTATGAGACCTTTGGGAATTATTATGTACTTAGTGAGAGCTGGATGGAGGCCTCTGAGGTGGCCTGAGAAGGATTTTCATGTATGGTGTAAGGCATTGCCCCCCTCAGCTGGGTGGAAGTGGGGTTGGGATGCACAGCTGGTGGGTGGTTCTGCAGTTAAGCCTCCTCTTGTGTAGGTCAGACATTAAAAAAAAAGAAGTAAAATGTTGTCTAAAGAGAAAAATGGCCAGAAGAGTGCTGAGTCTCTTGCACAGCATTTCTGCTCACAGCAAACACTTCAGTCATAAGGAGTTGGCCTCTGCTGTTGGTATGTCAGTAAGAAACAGTGAAAACACGGACCTTTTTTTTGGCTGAGGGAATAGCAAGAGCCCAGCAGCGGATGGTGGTCTTCTGTTCAGCCTCCTGTGGAGGGCAGGGTGATGACTGGTGGTCCTCCCTGTCTTTTCAGAGGAGCTCTGTGTGTTGTTTGGAGGGGGATGATGGTGTTTGGCCATCAGACTGTGCAGGGGCAGTTCTCACGTGTAGGAAACCGCAGCTGGATCTGCCAAAGCACGGACACGGATACATGGGATCAGCACGTGTGAGACTGACCCGTGGCTGTCCCAGGGGCTGGTTTTAGGTGAGATTAGGAGGAGGGGTGGTTACTCGTGCCTGTGGTCCTGCAGGAGGACGGCATGGCTGCTTGGTCAGCTGTGTGCTGGGCTTTACCCTCTGTAGAAGTGGGGGACGGCAGGAGGAGGATGCCTGTGAGCTGAACACTGGAGACTCTGCAGGTGCCTAAAGGAACAGCCCAGTACCTGGCTTGCTGTAGGTCACATCTGCTCAGCTGTGCTGGGTTCCTATGGCAGCTCCCCACTGGGGGTGGGACCTGAGATGGGGCTGAGGTGCTTCTATCATCTTGCACGGAGAGAAAACCACACATGGCGGGGACTAGGAGGTCGCACGCTTACTGCAACCTGTGTGAGCTGCAGCACTGTAATAAATGAAGAGAGTGCCTGCTTTTAAATGAGTAGCCTTGAAAAGGAGGAAAGATCTGCCTTGAAGAGCACTTGTGCTGATGGAGCCTTCATTGTCCTTGGGAATGAGCTTTTGATTTCTGGAGAAAGATTAAAGGTATGTTTCCATACTGAGTAACTTTTCTGTGTTTGCTGAGAGATGGCACTTCTGTGTTGGAATTGCAGCAGCTTTAAAGCTGGAGGTGATAAGCTTCTTTTTCCCCTCTCTTCCTTTGTTCCTAGGCTGTTTGTTTAGATAACGGCCTGGAAATTATATTAGTAACCCTGTACATCACATTTTGCTACCAGTGAGGAGTAAACAGTGCATTTGACATTTGAGGAAATGACTCATTTTCTAAGGGATGTGGTTCAGAATCTACTTCTTTAACTAATGGACAGTATAATGCTATTTTTTACTAGTTGCATAGATTTTTACCTTCAAGATGCTCTCTAAAGTGCACTGCATTACTACTGTTGAATAAAAGTAAATGCTTCACATCAAATGAGAAGGCAGAGTTTGAACTGGAGAGAGCTTGAAACCCATTTCTTTGTCTAGCTTGTGATGCTTCACTGTGCCATAAGCATGAAAAATAATTAAACTCACTAGTAAGTAAATATTTGGTCCTGAAATGCATTTTGAAGACACAGAGTTGGGAGAAAATAACCTCTTCAGATGCACGTTGATTCTCCTGGATTTGTCCCACACCAACAGCTAGATCACAAAATTGTGTTCAGAAAAGTACATCAGAAGGACATTATTGAGGGTGAAAAGTTTACGAAGGTTATGAACAAACCAGACGATCTCTGCAACCTCAATTTGGTTTCTTGTGTCCTGTGCATTACAATACAACCTTTAATTATAGCATCATGTATGTTTTTCCACAAGCTTCTTCCCTTGTGTAAGGGCACTGAATGAATTTCCCTTAATGAGTTTTGTTCCTCCTTGTTGTTTGATGTCTGTTTTTTAATACTTTAAAATGCCACTTAAAGACAAAACTTTTCAACATTTTCAATTACATGTGAATATTTTAATGCTGTTTCATCAAGTTCAGCTGAGTAAGTAGCGTGTTTTTTTTCAAGAGATAGAAAAACTGGAATGCAGGAGGAGCCTAATTAAGATCTTTTTTGTTTGTGTTTACTGCATGTAGCAATAGATATTCAAGTTATAGGTCTTGGGTTTGAGTACAGACTCTTTGCTTTACATCTCTTGACTTCTGAAGTTGGCAAGGCAAGGAGCTGGAGGACCAGTGTCCAGCTTCCACATATTTCCACTTTGCCTTAGAGTTAATAAAGAAAAAGCAATAATGTACCAAAACCTGGGCTCTGTTTTAAAAAGCAGATGGTTTCAAGGTTGAAAATATGTTAAAAAAAATTCAACTACTATTCTTTCATCCTCCTCTGAAAGCACAAGTGAGTTGGAGCTGGGTATATTCCTGCAGATAGAGCAAAAAAAACCTCAAACTTGACCAAAGTCCCAAACTGTGACCAAAAAGTTCATGTTTATACAGACTTGAACAAAATCCTGTCAGAAGTTGAGTTCTGTTTCAAAGTCTGGGAAATGCTTTAGCTAATTAAAGGAAAGGTCAGTGGGATTTCTTACTGTAGGCAAAAAAGAAAAGATAAATCTTTCCCCTCTGCCTTGTTCTCAGAAGCAGTCGAACCATTTTGGCTGAAATTAAAATTTGCCTGAGGCGGACAAAAGGCACGCGAAGTTGCAGTCCAGATGGCTGGAGCTTGGCAAAATTATAGGTAAGGAGGAATAGGGTCTAAAGATCAGAAGCATTAGGCAACTGTAATATGCAGGGCTACCGGCTCTGCCTGTAATCTGTTACAATGTTTAATCTAAATGTCTCTTGCAGAAAGCTCTTGTGCTGTTCTGAAGTGTGATCATTCATTCAGAGATTTGGAAACGACTCAAAGCTGTAGTTGAAGTGAGTTTGCTTGTGGAATGTGAGAGGGGTTTTTATCCTCTGTATATATGATGTTAGGAATGTGTCACCTCCTCTCAGCTAGATCTGTGTGAGCAGTATCTGCTGTGGTCCTGCAGACTTTCTCAGGTGCCCATGTTGCTGTTTTATTCTTCCTGTAATCAGTCTGTGTAATAGATTAACAAAAGAAACCAAAACTCTAAGTCATAAACAAATCTTTCAGAAGTTTGAGTTTATTACTTATTTGCTTCTGCATTTATAATGGAAATTTTTGTTCCAATCCTGTAAATGACTGTGCCTCTCTTTTATTCATGTTTACTATGCTGCAGGAGTCAGTGTGAGCAAATTAAGGCATGTGTGGATATTTCTCCCTGGAAGGCATTTCAGTACTATTTTTTAAACTCTTGGGAGCTAATCCAGCAAGAGAACTTAGTTTAGGGGCTGAGAAATGATGACCTGTTCAAGGACCTGACTATTATGAATGTGCCAGAAAATGTTCAGAGTTCTTTAATGTGCTCTGAGGAGAGGAGAAGAAATGGAATAAGAGAACGAAGGAAAGATGCAACTATATTTGTAAAAAGAATTGAGCCTCTCTTAGGTGACAGGATCCCAAACTGGTCCTGATGTCACCCTTTTGTGGACAAACCGCTGCTCAATTGTGTAACATTGGTAATCATGGTTCACGGGGCAATAAGAAGCAGAAATGTCCCGAGCAGGCAGGAGCAAAACTTCATTTGCAACAGGCTGCCCAAGAGACTGTTTGAGTCGCTATACCAGAGGGATTTAGTAAATGTGTAGATGTGGCGCTTGGGGATGTGGTTTAGTGGAGGATGTGGGGCGGGTTAGTGGTTGGACTCGATGAACTTAGAGGGCCTTTTCAACCTAAGCAATTCTATGATTTTGAAGTTGTACGAAAAGGTTTTCGAGTTACTCTGGGTAAGAGCTAATCTGCCCTGTTCATACGAGGTTTTGATACTATTAGCTATCAGCTGCACCAGATGGTGATGAAATCGGGTGGTGACCTGAGCCCTTAGATCTTTAGGGCTATAAAACTCCTGTGGAAGTGGGATTGGTGTCTTCCATGGCCAATGCCTCTTGTGTCCAAGGCTCTCCTGGGGAAGCAGAGATATATCTCCTGTTGTGTTTTTGTAGAGGTCTGAAGGTGCACATAACTCACTGTGATATATTTGCAGGCTTCAGGAAGGGTGTTTGTGCGCGTATTGGAGCTGAGGTCACAGTAAAACAGCAGCAGCTGAGCTCAAGGGTGAAAGAGGACGGAAAACAGGGTTATTTCTGATGATGACCCCCTGCCTTGTCTGGGGTGATGCACGGAGGGGAGACCTAAGGGATCCCTGGGAGACACAAGTAGAGTCAACACAGCACTTTTCTTCCATCTCTCTCTGTAGGCAGCTATAATTTTGCATTGCCACATCTGCATGCAGAGGTGTTGGAGGAGTTATTTAAGGCTGATTGAGCACTGAGGACCGAGTCTTGCCTCTCTGCTCTCCTCTGGGCTTTGCGTGCCCCTTCTTCTGAACAGCATCCAGCTTTTCAGCCTGCTCTCAAGGCAGAGGCACTTGGTTCTGTGCTCTTATATTTTATCCTTGTTTGCTTTTCTAACCTGCCAGTGGCTGACACTGTTTAGCTCCCTGGCCCCCCTCCTTCTTCGCTGACTGCTCTGCTCCCTGTCGAGCGTCCTGTCTTCCTCTCCCGGAGTGAGATGGTTGAGGAGGTCATGCAGTATTAATAGGGAAGCATATCTCTGATTTTGTTTCTGCTTATGGACTCTGACATTTCTGACGTTTTCTGAAGTGTAAAATGTTTCTGAGGAAACAACAACTTGGCTTTTACTGAAAAATTAATTATGTTGGCACTTTGCCCATTGCAGTGGGCTTTTGTCAGAGGACAAAGCCACTAACGTTAGGGGAGAGGGTGAGGTGGGGAAGGACAGCAGGAACATTAGAGAGAGGAAATCTGCGTTAAAGTAAAAATATCTAACTAAGCATGGATTACCAGGGAATGATGGAAAGTCTTCAGAAGGCATTACCTTCTGTGCACTTACTGTATAGAGCTAACATGCATCCAAGTTTATTTACTTCATAAATTAGTCTTTCCTCTAATTACAGTTAATGGACTGTGACTTTCTCTGCTCTTCAGTGATCTGTGTTTACTCTGCTCCCCTCAATGCAGCGATACACCTTGTACAGCAGAGCACATCCTGCTCATCATCTGCTCAGGGGAGTGTGTGGAGATACAGGGCAGGGAAGAACAGCTGGGTGTGCTGCAAAGGTGCACTTGTTAAGAGCCAGAGATCCAGTAAAAAGTACAAGGGGAGGCAAAATACCAAAGGGTTGTGCTGTTGGTCCATTTTGACTTTTTCAGTGTTGGTTTTCCTTTTGTCCTTTGAAAGGAAGGGATCATCAGGGAGCCTTGGTTTAGGACTAAGTAAAGGATAGTGCAGGTTCCTGATGAAGTCTAGGATTAGGGGGCAGCTTGTCTTTCTGAATTGCAAATGAGGTAACATTGGGTTATAGATACACACAAATGTTTCTACACAGTCCCTGTACAGGACAGTGATGCTGTTGTGTCTGGTCTTGCTTCTCCCTGAGGTTTGCAATCCAAGTGTAAACTGGTGACAGCAGTTGAATATGGACAAAAAAGGTGATGTAAAGAAACAGATGTGATAATGAGCATGCAAAGAGCTGAGGTATTGGCATCACAGCAAAAAAAAAGAAAAGGAGGGGAGGAAGAAAGAATCTGGAGATATAGAAATAAGTAGGTTTGCCCATGTTTTTGGTGGGCCTACAGGTGTAGTGGAGCATGGGGGAAAATTAAGTACTCACACAGCATAAACAAATTTCAATTTTATTTCTTCAAATGGTCTTGGAGAAGAAATGGAGCTAAAATATGGGCTGATAAAATGAATAGAAAAAAGGAATAGTTATTGTACTCGGAGCTTGCTTGGCCATTAGTATTCTATTAATTTTTCCCCTGCTTCTAATGATAGGAGGAACACAGGATACACTTAAAAGGATGCGTCATCAAAATGATATCTGACAACAGTCCCTTCACTGCTTATGATGCTTTTGATTGTTAATGTAGATAAAATGTAAATGATCAGAATATAAAAACTCCCTTTTGTCTCTCTAATGTTTTCAGCTGCCTATTAAACAAATTATGTGGGAAAGTGAGTAGTCTGGTACTTAGTACAGTGGTGTCACCCCAATACTTTGAAATGCTTAATGGTATAGAATGAAGTGCCCTTGGTTTATTTTCCTAGTAGTAATGACATTTTAGACTAAGTCATACTTGCTCCTTCAAAATACAGTTGCCGTATCCTTACTACATAATTGTAATTTTAATTTTAATGCATTATGATACTGTTGTAGAGAGTTTTATGTCAGGGTTTTAATAAGAACAAGTGGTGGAGGTGTAGATCTGAGTCGAGGGCCTGTCAAAACCCCCTTCAGGCAGCAGGTAAGAAAGAAAGTACAAAACACTGCACTGGGGACTGGGGTCTCCAAAATGGGGAGCTTTGACACTAGTGAGAGCAGCAGTGGGGCTGGTACTCAGTCAGGAATGAGGACAGGTTTGTCTGGTGTGTCCCCATGGACCGGCTGGAGGGGAAGGCCCTGTACAGGTACCTCCAGTGGATGGGGAAGGGGAATGAAGCTCTAATTGGGAGCTGTTTGTTTCCCAGAGCAGTGTGTTACACCTTTGTTATCCATCTCCCACTGCTGGTGTGTCGCTGCATCAGGAGATTCATGGGTATTTGTGGCTGCCCTGGGGCAGTGCCCAGACTAGCCCCAGGATGGCTGTGTTGCAGACACCAGCAGGAGGGGTGAATAGCGTGGTGTAGTGAATGGTGAAGAGTCTGTTCTGAGGATACCTTGTACAGAAAAGTGCCAGATTCTTCAAGCTTGAAAATACTGACTTAAAAGTCATCTCCCTGTCTCTCAGAAGGCTTGATTTGCCCTTCTTAACACAGTACTCTTGCACACACTTCCCTAGAGTGTGGATGTTTTCTTTAAAGGAAGAGCAATACCATCTGCTGTTGCACTGTAAGCAGATATAACTGATGCTTCCTTGTGCTTTCCTTGGGTTCCTTCTTCCAGGAAAGCTGCAGAGGTGTCCCTGGGTGCATGGGACAGCTTTTTGTATTCCCCTTCCGTTTCAGTGAGGGCTTCATCCAAATGGAGTGAAGCATTTGCCATCCATCCTCTGCAGACATTAACATTTCACACTTCCAAACTGGAGTCTTCCTTTGAGAGCTGTAACTGTGCTGGCCTAGATAAACATTAACTGCAAGGATTATCTTTCCTTTGAGGTTTAGGGTTCGTGGAGCCTGTGGGATCCTGCTTTGTGTTGACACAAGTAAGTGCACAGTCGCAGATACTCAGAGGAGAGGCTGGTCTTCAGCTGTAGAGATGTGCTGGTCAGTGCTTGGCAGGATGGGAAACTTTGGGGTGGTCTCTGGTTATTTGCTTAGCAGGTCCCAGCTCTTGGGTGCTCATCTGAAAGCTAAACAAGCGTCTCTCCTTGACAGGTCACAGATGAACACACACTGCTGATTGCCATGTTGGAAAAAAGCAGTTTTACATGGTATTCTGCACTGCAAGTATTTTTTTTTTTTTAGTACCTTTTTGCTTTCCTGTAAAATGAGGTGAGCAATTGTTCTGTATTGACAGCTGGCTTGTAAATCAGCCACTCACTTGCCAGATGAGAATGTGAAAATGCCTTATAAGCACTTTCATGTTTTGTGATTGTTTTAATTTCAGAATGTTTAGAACCTCTTTGCATTGGTGCAAAGTAAAATAAAACATGGTCTCTGACAGGTGCCAAGACAAGCATAGGAGGAATCACTTCTCCGAGGGTCTGAGAAAGGGGTTTGCAGAGAAACTGCTGCAGCCCCCAGGGAAGGAGGAGCACTGGCTTTTGGATGTTAATTTCATTGTTTAAGGTCAGATTATGTTGATCTAAATCATGCAACTAATTCTATCAACAAGCAAGACTATTTACATAGCAGATGGAATTTAATTTAAGTGCTGCTTCTCCTGCATCTCTCCCTGGTTTTGTATTTAGGTTGCACCTGAAAAAATAAACTGGTGTCCATGTTAGGAGTGAGTTTATTATGCTTACCTTGTTGGAGAGGTGTTGAGCCGGCTATTTCCCTTATGGCAACTTACTTTTTATTGGTGTTTTTATGGCCCTTGCTGTGGTTGCCATTCATCTTATTTGACTTCAGAGCTGGTCCTCCAGTTGCTCTGTTTCTTTGACTGCAGCGAAAGGAAACAGCTTCTCTTCCACATGTAGAATTGCTTTCTTTTGGCCTCCCTCCGCTGCTTGCCAAAGTCCTACCCAGAGTTAATTTTGATGCCTTTGTAAATATTTTCAGTGCATAACGCAACAACAATGGCACTGTGTAGAGAATCCAGGAAAAAATCAATTTGAGAACTGGACAGAAAAATGCCTGCTAGGTAAAAACATCTGTTTCAGCAAAAAAACAAATGTCACAGCCTCCATTTTTCATAAACCCAAGCTGTCGCCTTCCAGCGAACATGACCGAGGAGGTCTGTGGAGCTGCTCTTGCCTGGGTCCCTGGCTCATGAATAGAGCTGGGGCTTCCCACAGGGCATCCAAAGGAGGGTTTCCATGGGAAGGGCTGCGCTTTGTGCATGCTTCTTGTTTTCCTTTCTTGCTTTATTGCATGATGCCCTCTGGAAATGCATGTGGATGATACAGTCAGTCAGTTGCACAGCAATGTTGTCCCTCTGATCGCTCTTTTCTTCGGGGGCCAAAGCAGCTCCCAGGGCACTGGTGTGAATTTTACGTGGCGGGGTGGGAATTGTGGCTTTGTACAAGAACAGCATCATGTCAGAGGTCTGCATGTGGCCAAAATCTGGCTGTCAGAGAGGAGACCTGGAGAGGCACGGGACAGGAGTGTATTGGGGGGTGCTACAGCAGGGGGTGTGTTGGCATGGACAGGGTGGGCAGCTCTGCTGCTGCCTTGGTGCAAGGAAAGGATAGGTTCACTCTAAAGCCCTAAGCATAATGAGCAAATTGTGCTTTGAGATTATTTTTTTCTCCCCTCTGGGAATTTTTTCATCCCTCTTTCTTCCCTCTTTGTCTTCATCCAGAGATCAGCACTGGTCCTGAAAGGGAGTCACTTTTCCCTTCTCTTTTATATTGCCCTGAAACTCAGACTGACCATGTGGCTTGCTCACCTCTGACTCTACACAGCACAGACATTCCTCTCCCTGCTGCAGCTGTCTCTTCCTGACAAGACTGGGTCCCTTATGCAACCTGGTGAAGTATTAAATGAAGAATATTATGAGTTGTAAAGTTCATCAAACCCCCTGTGCTGTGGTAGGACTATGGCCCGTGACCAGCTCTTCCGTAGTCCTCAGATAAAATTTCACTTGGAGATGAATGGAGATATCTAATGCCCTGACAGGATCTGATCCTTCAGTAAAGTGATGATTGCAGTGCAGGAGATTTCTTCCATTATTAGGAATCTCCTTCATCTTGTTCTTTTTTGTTTTCTAGTTAGAATACCTTGTTTTCTTGTTGCCTGCTCCCGTCTTTCCCTTCCTTCCCCCCAAAAGGGAAAAAGGAAGAAAAAAAACCCACCAAGTTTTGAAGCAGTAGTTCAGGTCAGTTTCTTGTATCAAGGCATTCCCATCCCTTTGGGTTTGCGTTTCAAGGCTGCCGAAGGAAAGCATCACTCTGGAACAGAAGAGATGGCAGAAGGAGAGCTGGGCCCAGGGAATTGGTTTTCCTGTGACAAACTGGTCACCTGCCCAAGGCTGCATTGCTGGAGCTACATGAGATTGGAGTCACTGCTTTGGTCCTTGGAGGGTCATGACGTTTTCTCGCCTGTTCGTTTTTCCAGGTAGGTAAGATGTTAAATGGAGGTAAACCAGCATTCCTCTCCTGAGAGCAAGGACTGGGATTTTTGTCTTGGTTGAGACTGTTGTCTCTGGGATTGTCTTTCTGCTGGAGCCCTGCTAAGTGTTTAATAGGTGCACCAGCTTCTGGGATTACAAGCACTTTGCTGGAACCCCCATTTTGTGTGCTGATATCCCCCAAGGGAAAGCAATGCTCAAGTGTTAAGAGACTGGATTCTGTTTCATCCACCTCGTATTATTACTACAAATCATATTATTTTAATGAAACAGGGATCCACGTATTACAGAATCTGTTGTGTCGGCAAAAAATTAAAGATGCATAGGAATTGTGATCATGTTACAGTAATTGCCTCAGTGGTAACATTAATGCTTTTTCACTTTGGTTGCTCCTTGTTGATTGAACAACCCTTTTCTGTAGGCTATAAATTTCAATGGCTCTATTAATAAAGAACTAAATAGTCTAATAATGTTTCCAAATGTAGCAAGGCTTCACTGTTTTAGGAGAGGGCAGTCTTTTGTCCCACCCCTGATCCAGTCTGGAAGGTGTATCATAGCTACGTGGTGACTTACAGCAGTGCCTTTGTTCCTGAACTACTTCTGTGGGAGACAGAAGGGTTCAGAATTTAAAAAATGGTGTAGTTCCCAGTAACACAGAACTTCTTAGTCATTTAAAGTGGGAGATGAGGACCTCCAGTGAAATGCATCTGGTGATAGTGCTCAGAGGTGCCTGGTTTGGATGCTGGAAGACTGGGCAGGGGGGGTTGGGGGCAGGAGAGCCCTGGGCATGCAGTGAACAGACCTTTAGTCAGTCCTGTGCCCTTCTTCAAAGTACAGGAAACAGAAGCTGTCTCCTGAGCAGGCTTGCCATCTACCTGAGCCCTTGCTGGAGAGGCTGGAGAGATGCTTTTCGCTGAGAAATGTTGGCTATTCAGACTGGTGAGAAGAAACATTTAGAGGGTTCTTCATTTCATAGCTATGGTTAAAGATCTTATGAATGGTTTTTCTTGCAGCTATAGCCAAAGGAAAGCCCCAAAGTGCTAGATGCTGCTTTTTAGCTGTCACTTGGAGGGATCAGGAAGTGTTTAGTCATTTGGAATTGCCAGGTTTGTCGGATTGCTAAGGGGCAGTTTCTTGGGGAATCGGAGAAATAAGACACTCATACACAGCTCCTGGTGCCATTTGTTTTCAACTCCAGTTGATGTCATTGCCCAGCAGCACTAAATGCAGCAATATCTATGGGTTTCCTGTTTACCAACCCAGCCACTTACTAGAAGTGCCACAGGAGCAACATCTCTCAGGAAATCAGCAGCAACTCACAGTGCTGCTGACAGAGCTTGGCATTTGCACGGTGATGGGCACGCTGATCCCACCGTGCTCTTCTGCAGACTCAGCAAGACCTTTCTGGTGATGAAGTCACTTTGCTGTCTGTGAGTTTGAACTGCCATAAATTATTGTTGCTGAGTCGAGAATGCAGTGACCCTAAAGCTTCCTGTAGAAAATACCCAGATCTTTTAGCCTAACAAAAAATTGTCGCTTCTGTAAGCAGGTGCTGTCTCTTTTGAAGCTTCATTCTGCAGCTCTTCTTGCACATCTGCTGGTTCCTGGGCTGGGGACTGTGGTCTGTGCAAATCCCCTCCTTCCAGAATCAGTGCTCTACCTGCTGTGGAACAGAAATCCTGGATGGGTATGCAGAAACCTGTTTTATGCAGGGACTTTGATAAACTGAATTATTTTTTCATAGGGGATAAAGAGTCCGTTGGGAGGCAGGTAGGGTGATGATTTTGGGACCTGATGAAAGATGGGCTGAAAGTGACAGGTGCAGAAAAACATTATCATAATCACAGTACCCGATGGCATGGCGTGCTTTCCTTATGGCAAACAGCACTGCAGCCAGTTAATGCTGCTCCATTCTCTGTGGAGATGGGCCCCAGCTGCACTTTCCTGAACTCTGGTTAATCTGCTGGGTTCCCAGCTCATTAATGAACTGTGAAGCGCAGCTCCTGAAATTCTTCTAAAGTCTGGGTTTGACCTTTTGTGGCTTTTACTGTGTGCCTCTAGGATGTAGCAGCTCTCCGTGCTGTGGCCGACTAGAGGAGAGCCGATGTTTTTCCCGGAAGCTTATCTGCAGGTTTGTGGGCTGTGGAACATGGGCAGTGGTGAGATTCACAACAGGACCGACACCTTCGGTGGGCTTAGGGGGATTTTACAGGCTCTGAAACATGTTTGTGTTGCAAAGGGAAGGCTCTGGCAATGGACTTAACCTCCCAAGCACAGAGAAGCAGGGAACAGACCAACTGCTGTAAAAGTCTCCCTCTGGAGTGTTTTTTTAGCAACCCAGTAACAGTTCTGGCAATAGATGATAAACGAACGGGGCTTAACTTTTAAGAGATAATGTTAAGCTTCCACAACTGGGCATTGTGCTGGGAACAGCTAAGCACAGCGAGCTGTTGTGCCTGCATAATAAGGTTTTTGATCTGACAAGTTTCACTGTAACTTCAGAGCAGGCTGGCAGGAGCACAGAGGTCTGTGGGGGAGAAAGGGGCTTGATGAATTCTATGCTGAGGGGGGTGTGAGGAGACTGGCTGTAATCAGCACGAGTCCTGCAGGGGACTCACGAAATGAGCAATTTGTGCCTGATTGCTTTATTTTTTATTTTTTTCATAGCTAAGTAAGTTTCTGCTGCAGTACCCTTGGAAGTATCTATGTGCCTTTACCTGCTTACAGGTAAAGAGTGTGTGTGTATGTTAGAGTCACATAACGCATCCCTTCGTGCTTGTTCTCCCCAGACTGCCTGCAGAAAGCAAGTCAAAGCTTTGCAGACGTACCCAATGTTTCCATTTCCTATCAGCCATACCACTCTGAGCTCAGGAGGCTGGAAACCAGTACCTGGATAAAACACAGTGGAAAGGCTGGGTAGAAGCTCAGCCCTTGGTCTTGCAAGGACTCTTTACAAAAGTGCCGTAACCAAGTCTGAGCCATACAAAACACTGAACCAGCTTTGTTAGCTAGATTGCTTTAGGTGGCTTTAATGTTTTCATTGCTTAAAGGTGGCAGAGGATATGCTTTTTGATGTGGTGGTTTGGGTTTTGTTTTTGAGGGGGGGGAAGTGGTGGTTGATAAAGTGCACAGGGAAATATATTTCTTGTATTTACTTGAAAGTCTTTATTTCGTCTGCATTCCACTTTCATCTTAGATTTCCTGTCAATTTATGTGTTTTCAGATAAATGTTGCCTTTTGGTGTAAAACAGTCTGAATATTTAAAACATGGCATTTTGATTAGCTAAACTATAGATTTGCTTTGACATGTCATTTCTTTTGTTCTGAAATGCCCTGACAATTCATATCTGTGTCAGCCAAACAAGCAAATTTATGTACGAAGCTATTGTTCATTCCTGAAGTGTCACTGCTAAATGAGACAGAGTTTAAGCATTTGATTCCCCCCCCTTTGCATGATGGGAGGTCCATTTCTCAATAATGAAAACAGTTCTTGCAAAAATTCAATTAAATGAAATATCAAACATAAATCAGAACTGAGCTTGCTTTGAGGTCCCATATGTCCCTATTGCTGCAGTGATAACACTGGAAAAGGCATTCATTCTTCAAACTGTGCTTTTTGTCTCAATATTGTTTTTCTGGAGGAAAAAACTCACATAAAACAACAATGAAAAGCAGAAGTTTAGGGGGCTGCTGAGCCAGTCTTGGTGATGTTCTCAAACTTGGAGGTGTGGCAGCCTCTCCCAGAGCACAGCACTCCTCCTGTAAGTGGGAAAAATTTCTGGAAAATGCTGTTTTCCTATCCTCAGGGCTGATTCTGACCACAGTTGTTTTCTGTGCATTGGAGACTCATTCAGTGTCACATTTATACCTTTCTAAGATCCCTGAAATTGTAACATTTTCTTTTGAGACATAATTTCAAGAAATGTTAATGCTTTTATTTGAGAGACTGATCTGTTTGGATGAAATAGGAGAATCTTGGCTGTAAAGCCCTCCCTCAAGTTCTGATTTCTCAAAATCTTTGCTGCCAGAAGCAATTTTTTTTTTTTAAAGCCATTATATTTTTTAAGTTTAAAAAGCTGCTGATGAACTCTTAGTGTGAAAATACTTTTTTTTCCCCCGTGTTGGAATAATACAATATAAAAGGCTAACAAGGAAGGGTAGGTTAAAATACTTCAGATATATCTTGAAAAATCTATTTCAATTATGTTCTGTGTGCTTTTAGTCGAGACGATAAATCCTAAAGAATTAAGAGAGCCATAAAGATAAGTGTTATAGGAGACTACATCTCACATTTCACCTTCAGAAATTAAAATATTTGCTGTGAAATCAGATGTTATAAGGGTCACTGCATTGCTTGTGGTCATTAATAGCAGGAGGTGACTGCTGTAAGAACTAAGGGAAGCCACTTCCCATAACATGGAAATTAAATGTGCAATTTACTGAAAATTCCCCTCCTTGTGAAATGGCTTGCTAATGCCAGGCTCTAAAGGGAGCTTTGCTTTATATTTCAAATTTGCATTTGGACAGACCGTCTAAACCTGTATCTGCCTTGCATGAAATATTGATTACATTAGCATGGCATGAGGTCACTTTTTTCGTTTGTCCAGTGTAGCTTGGGCAATAAGGAAGACAAATGAGATGTAACTAAGATGTTGGTGTTTGTAAGCGAGCACACGCAGCAGCTCAGATCACAGGTGCCACTTTACTGTGCCTTGTACCTGTGTGTGGATCTCCAGGGGTCTCTGTTGCTGGTAAGTGCTACTCTGCTGCTGTTCAGATAAAATTTGTATGACAAGTAACAATTACTTTAAACAACTATTGACATTGCACTCGAAACCACCCCCAGACTTTCATGTGACAACATTTTCCACCCGAAAGACACTAAAACCAATGAGGCAGAGCCTGCCTGGCCGCCTCCTTGTGGCTATGGGAGAGGGACTGTATTGTTGCAATGTCATAAATGGCATAATATTTCTCAGTGTGAGCTCTGCAGCTGACTCTGGGCTTTTGGATGTGCCCTTCAGTGCTCATCAGTGGGTTCCTGTTCTGTGAAATGCAGCTCAGGGTGCTCCTATTCTGGTGCAGTATTTTTTAACTTCTCCCTGTATTACTTTTTCACAAGTCTGGTGGTGCCCCAGTGCCTTCATTTGTTCCCAGTCCCTGGACTGGAGTGGATCAGAGTTCCTGGAACAGGGGTGGCACTTGATCAGGGATCTGTGTGGAAGGCAGCCTGCACCGCTCAGCACGAGGACCAGGACTGGTTCTTTGGCTCAGGTCACTCAGCAGTGTGGAAGGACCGCAGTGTTTGGAGCTGAACTCTGTATAGCTTCTCCAAAGTGGTGGTAGGGTTTTGGTTTTTTTCTGTCATACCAGGGGAAAAAAATCCCAGGAAGCAGCCATCAGTGTATAAAAACTGCAAACATTGTGTTGGCGTGGCTCACGGGACAGCTCTGTAATAAGTTTTCATTTCTGAGACCCCGAGGTGTTGTCTGTATTGAGGTGGATTTTTACATGTTGACCTTTCTGCCTTTTTTTTTCAAGAGGAGTGATCTCCAGGAACACAGCCAGGATGTTCTGGTGACTTCCTTGCACTGAATGATGTGTTCCCTGGGGGCTGCCAGGCAGGAGTTGGGCTGACTGATGAGCATCTTAGTCCCAGGAGTCCCATGCTACCATAGACTGGTCAGCAAATACAACTGTTAAGCATTGTGCTGGCAATTCCCAGGAGATGGAAGTTTCTGTACTTCAACCTGCTCTTTGCTGTGCTTTTCCAGGGAGGAGGGGAATGAAGAGATGCAGCAGGGATCACCTTTTTTACTTAAACCATCTTTTGCCTTTGCATCGTGTATCTTGTATGCTAAACATTAGAATTATTTCTTTCTTATGGATGACTCCTTAACATTTGGCACAGCAGAATGGATTTGATATCCAGTTAATATTTGCCCTTTGACACAGAGAAGGGCAAATTTCTTCTGTCTTATCTGTAGCACTTGGCATCACCACTCACACCTGCCTGTTTTTGCCACTTGAACAGCTTTGGGTGCTTTTCCTGCTGTTCTCCTGCCCATCCTGGTGTGTGTTGATCCATGTGGCTCCTGGTGGATGACATCTCTGGGTTCTTGATTGAGCTATTTAATTGCCTCTCCAGTTTGTCAGATACATTGAATTCTAGTTTTATTTTCCAGAAATTTGAGGTGTGTGTGGGTTTTTTTAATCTCCCTCCTCAGTGAGGTCCTACAAGAATTCCCTATTCCATCAGAGGAAGGAGTGGGAAGTAGCAGTGCCCCCAGTCTACCTGGGGTGCTGTGCCACTCCCTGGCCCCTCTAAGTACCAGTGTTCTTTACAACCCCACATAATTTGGGTGTCTGCTATGCATTAAGCAATAAGACTAGAAAGATGATTTGCAAAAGTCAGCTAAATCCTGTTTTATGCCCAGGCTGCTTTCTTTCCTTCCTTAAATACTGTTAACCAAGGATGGCATTTTTATTGTAAAGGATAATGACCCACAGGCTTTTTCTGTCCTCTCCATCCCTGTGTGCCCACTGGGACTCAGGAATTCTATGTGGGATGCTGGGTGCCCTTTGCCAGCAGCCCCCTTGGTGTGCTTACCCCCTGCTTTGAGGTTCCTGCCATGGGAAAGTGTGAATCTTGCTGCCCCTTTCTGAGGCTTTCTTTGTCTCTTGGTGCATGAGGAAATAGTGGTCAGAAATGTCCCTGGATTTGTTCTGTCTAAAGCCAGGGGTTTTAATCTGTGGATCTCCTGCTGGGTCTTGGGTATGCCTCTGAAGGAGCTGTGAAACTAAGACCACTCACTTGGCATAGTTTTGCTGCCCAGGTGCCTCTGTGTGTGTTATTTATTTATTTATTTATTTATTTAATTAATTTTTTTAAGTGCAGAACACTGAATAATGTGGGATGCTGGGGCCTGTTGCTTTGCTTGGTCTCAGGAGTGATTGTGCCTTGGCAGACCACTTGTGTTTGCACATACAAATAAAACCTGTGATTCAAAGTGGCCCAAACTGGACTGGACTTCGTGATTCAGGGATGGGAAAGACTAAAATATTTATGTGGTGAATATGCAATGTGAAATGTGGGAGATGGCACAAAAAATTCAGTATGCTGAATTGGTGGAGGAGTACGGAGTTGGAGGGTGCTCTGATCCTCACTGGGCATTCAACAGAGGTGTAAGAGGGAAAAAAAATCTGCCCCTTAGGAGCCCTCTGTCTAGATCTGACCTCTCCAGTCTGTTCACTGAATAATTTAAGCTGGTAGGGATGTCTGGAGCTCATCTGGTCCAGCTGCCTTCTCGGGGCACGGATTGCAGTTTCCAAGTTACCTCTGCTGCACAGATCACTGCCCCAGCCCTGGGACTGGCATCTCTCATTACAGTGAGCTTTGCCTCATGGCGTGTCCCTCCTGCGCTTGGCTCCCTCTCACCTCTCATGAACCCTTTCTTCATCAGTCCTGCTCTTGTTCTGCCTTGGTGTGTTGCTGTTTTCAGAGACGCCTTCTCCCTAAATTCTGATTTACACACAGAGTTGCAGGATTCATATGAAGAGGTGATTTGCTGTTCCAGTGCCGTTCATGTGCATTAATTTTCCTGTTCAACTTACTGAATTAACTTGGGTCAGTAAGTTTACAAGGGGCACCAGTTAAACCAATAGAACCAGCTTGAAATGATTACCCAGTGCCACGTGCAGAATACATGAGTTAACAAAGATGATTTAGGGCATATAGGGCTCATGGGGTATAGTAATGTCCAACTGCACATAACTGTGAAATATTAAGCTTTGTCCTGGCATCGTTAAATGTGATGAATCTCTGCCTCTGACACCGCCCTCCAGTGAGCAGTGCCTTGAAACAGGCATGAATAATGCAGAAGGGTTTGATATTTGAGGTGGCGTATGAACGTTTTGAATGCTGTCTACTTTGTGGAGTGCATTTCCTACCTTGGGGCTGCCCCGAGTTTCCTCAAATGCAGCCTCCTTGTGTTTGTTCTCAGCACTGGAGTGTTTGTGTTTTCAGTTCCTCATTCTTCATTAATGATGTACACAAGTGTCAGCAGAGCCTTCCTCTCTTGTTTCTTATTTCTTGCAATCATTGATACAGAGGCATGTGTGATAAAGACTCATCAAAGTCGTCATTACTCTACAGTTATCTGTAGTGAACTGTCTGGTTTGTCTGTAAACCTCTCTTTGATCTGAGCCTGTTTCTGGCTATGTGCCTCATTATTTATTTTCCTCTAGCACTCCCTTCTGAAGAGCACACTTCTCCTCTTCTGTTTAATTCATGATCAAAATATATCAGTGTTCATATTTGTCTCCCTTTTTAGCTCAGTATGCGTAACAGTAACAAAACCCACCCAGCTTCCCAATGCTGCCACTTGCCTTGATTTCAGACTCTGGTGCCTCAAAGCTCATGTCCACTCCCAGCCCCAAGTCAGCTGTTGCAGAATGACTGTGGATCTGTCTTGGCTCATCACTGGAGGGATTTTGATCACAGCCAGTAGTAAAACCTGGACTTCTGGTTGTCACCTGGTGCAGCTCAGAATCCATGCCATGAATTTCATTTCATGCGTATTTGTGTTTTGCTGGGGAAAACTGACAAGTCAACAGCACCTTGATTTGTCTCTTTCAGTTGTACTGCAAGAAAAGTGTTAAAATGTATGTATCTTTTGTCATAAGGGAAGTAATAAGGTGCAAGTAAAGCATGTGCAATTGTCCCTCTGTACTCAGCCCTGGGAGGCTGCACCTTGACTGTGGGGTTCAGTTCTGGGCCCCTCACTACAAGGAAGATTTTGAGGTGCTGCAGTGGGTCCAGAGAAGGACAATGGATTTGAGGAAGGGTCTGGAGCACAAGTCTGATGTGGAATGGCTGAGGTAATCAAGGGTGTTTAGTCTGAGAAAAAGAGGCTGAAGGGTGACCTTGTTGCTCTCTACAACTCCCCAACAGGAGGTTGGAGCCAGGTGGGAGTCGGTCTCTTCTCCCAGATGACAGAACCGGAAGAAATGGCCTCAGGTTGCACCAGGGGAGGTTTAGATTGGGTATTAGGAACAATTTCTTCACTGAAAGGCGGGTCAGGCATTGGAACAGGCTGCCCAGGGAAGTAGTGGAATCACCATCCCTGGAAGTTTTCAAAAGTCGTGTCACTGTGGCATTTGGGGACATGCCTTAGTGGTGAACATGGCAGTGCTGTGTTAATAGTGGCACTCAATGATCTGAAAGTTCTTTCCCAAACAAATATAGTCTGTGATTGTATGATCTCCTTGTTCAGGCAGATGTCCCATACCTGTCCTTGGGTGAGCCCCTGGATGGCCCCTAGCAAGGACCAGCGAGCTGGTGCCCAGCTCTGTGTGTGATCTGTGGATGTGAGGAGGTGGCTCCCAAAACCTCCACCCATAAATATAACTTAAACCTAATGATGTGAAACAATTGCTGGTGCTGGATGGGGGGAGTGGTGGCTGCCCATGGGCGTGGCTCCCAGCTCCCAAAATCTGTGGGTTCAGCGCGTCTCCTTGCCTGCTGTTGCAGCTGCAGTCAGTGCTTTGGGGGCTCCTTGTGGTGTTGTGTGGGGGAAGGAGGAGCTGCAGGGAACTATGTGGAAGCACGAGAAGGTAACGTTGATCATCATCTCACAGAGTCCTGGGTACTGTGTGTTTGGCCCACCAGTGAGTTGGCTACACAAGGTTGTGAGTTTTCATTATAGTTTTCTGCAGTGGAAAGAAAACTAAGTTAAGGGATGTAGACCAATATATGAATGAAATTCTGTTGATAATGCAATGCCTTTATTTGGTGGTCTGAGGCTTTGCTTGCTGATACTCCTGTCTCCTCTCCTGCTTTGTCCAAGTTTGCAGATGGATGAAGGTGTGGTTGTTCTTTATCCATGTTGAAGGATTAAACCCCCCAAAATTTATGTTCTCTAACATCAAGGCTGCAAATAAGCACAGCAACTAGTTGGGTGCCGTTGAATGCTGTGATAATTACAGAGCATTAAGTGACATTTGAGATAAAATCCCTTATGAACACACAACGGCTGTCAAGGTCAGGGTTTAGCAAAGCTTGTCGTTCCCATGTCTTAAAATGCAGTTTGTGTAGCAAGTCCCAAATGGCCTCCTAACAGTGCTGAAGCTTTTTCTAGCCTGCAGTAGCACAGAAGATTGAGCATTTCTCCTGAAATTAGTGAACCATTCATGAAGTCGGATGCTCTTGTGAATTTATCTGTTAAAAAGATTGTTTAATTCCATTTAGACACTTGGGAGCTTATTGGTTAAAAGGAGTGGTAGATTTCTTACAACATGTGGTATGCTGTAAAAGGAAAGTCCTTGCTCCCAGTTTTATACAAGCGATCAAGGAAGAGAGTCGGGTTTCTTATTTTTTTGAAATTTTTTTCCCCAAAACAAAAGCTTAAGCTGTGTAAATGCAGAGAGAGGCTTGAAAACCCAACCCAGTCTTGCCTTACAGTCTAAGATGTCAGGAGACAAATAAAACAAGTCTTACCTTTTTTTGTTAAATGGCCTCAATGACTTTTCTTTTTTTACTGTTTTGGGCACACAGTGAGCGGAGGCTTCAGTGATAATAACACCTCTGCTGCAGAACAATGTGCCTGTCTGTCCCAAACCCACTCCCTGTGCTGCTTTTCCTGCTGATTCATTTGACAAGATCCGTTTGCGTTGATCTTGTCACTGCTGAGTGAGGTTTCAACCTGTTTTGCCTGCACCTTTCCTGTCTCGAGGAGCATCCTCTGTGGGTGCTTCTGGTGAGGGGGCTCAAGGTGTACTGCTGGGGGGCTCTGCTCTGATGAGGACCCCAGACTCTCCCCTGCCTTTCCATCACAGCTTGCTGAGTCTTTTGCCAAATTTCCTTGTGTTGTGGGATGTGACGGCATTTGGAGAGTGGATGGATGGCCAGGTGTGTATCACTGTGGGCCCCTTCAAGTGCTCTGACAGCTCCTGGGGGCACTGCAGTCCTGCCTTCCCGCCTGCTGGCTCCAGCATCCCTGAGTGGGAGCTCTGGCTCAGAGCTGGCACATCGGAGCCGGCAGCAGCTGGAGGCACATGCTTTATAACATGGTTTATCTAGGCTGAAGGGGATTGTGCTGCTTCTGCTGTCAGTTTGACAGATGCTTGCACTTCACAGACTGAAGGGACTTGCTGCTTACCTTTTTTCTGAGGTATCACATAAAAAGAATTAAAATAATAGGAAAATCCCAATAGCACAGCCTGCCAGCGTTGGTAGGGCTCGTGGAGGTGGGGAAAGGAATTGGCAGTCCCGGGCAGCATTTTCTCTCTGGATAGCCATTACTAATTTTAACAGGGACTGCAGGCGCTCACTGTGCTGCTTCTACTGTTGAAGTCGTGCTTCCTGAGCAGGCTGCCTCATTACAGTGGTTTTGCTCAAGTTTGTTTGAAATTTTGACTAGGGGGTATGAAATGGAATTGGATCTCACTGGAGCATTGAGGTTGGTCAGACTAGAAAGAGGGGAAGTTACTTTAAAGGGTAATAATTCTTGTGAAACTTGCCTCAAACTTTGCCTGGTTTTACACTCAAAATACCACTCATGCTGGTGTTGATGTGGCTGGTGTAAGAGAACAGAATGTAGCCTGTAATTTGGGCTGCAGCTATTCACAGACAAGGCAACACCCTGAACCACTAGCCAGATGCCAGCCAAATCAGCATCCTGCTCTTGCTTCATCTTTTGCAGTACAGAATTGTCTCTACTGGACTTGCTGGAATTAATAACTGTTGAGAAGGGAGAACCTGCCCCACTGATCAGGAGCGTAAAATAGAGTATTTGTCTCAAAATTGTTGCTTATACTTTGCTTCGTGGCTTCTGTCCTGTGCCCTGTGCTTCTCAGTGGTGTGGTTGTGCTGGCCCGAAATCACAACTCCCCTTTCTAAAAACCACTCATTTCAGTAATATGAGAGGAAGAAAGCTTTTCAAACCAGAGCACATGTCATCCCTCTTGGAATTGCTGGTAAAAATTGATGCAAGAGATGAAAATTAGAGAGGGGAAATGATAAAATGTCCCCTTTTTCCCCCCCTGTTTTTCTTTTTCTGAGTGACTTTAAAATATTCCCTTCCTGCAGATGGCTGGCTGTGCTGGAATGCCCCATATGTGGCATCGTGTGTGCACAATTACACGTTTTGTCTTGATAAGTTCGATGCATTTTTGTAGCCGGCTGTTTGTCAGTCATCAGCTTCAGCCCCCCTCCGAAGAGCTGGGTTTGCTCATCCTTAATAACGTTTTAGATCCTCTTTCTTCTCAGCTGAATGACAGATATTAGCATATTCCTTTGGAGGGTGGCTCTGGGTCTTTGTATACGGCAAGGAGCAGTTGATGGGGTATTGGCAGTCACAGCTAGTCTGTTCAACATTAAGCTCAGCGAGGAAAAAAATGTGTCTGAATCTGATAGTGGAGAACACAGAGCTGGCAACCAAATGTTTGCTTTAGCCCTAAATCCTTTGTTTCCTAATAAGAAAACAAATCTGAAGTGTGGAAATACCTCGGAGAGGATCTGTTGGTGGGAACTCGCAGGTACTGATGTAACTCAGCATATGGAGCTTATTGGACTGAATGACCTGTATTCCTGTTTTGTGCATTTTTTTTTTTTTTTAAGTGAAGAAAACATGTTTTCTTTCTGAATAACTCTTCCCTGTGGATGTCTGGGACAGCTATTTTGTCTTGCCTTGGTTGCCTATTGGTATTAGAGGTGGATCCTGGGGGCCTGTTGAAAGAAGGCTTATAAAGGTGGATTTTTGGGCTGGATTGAAATTCCTTTTGCTTCTAATGTGGCAGATTCGGGTGACTAACTGTCCAACAAATCCATCTGTTTTGGATTTAGAGGAAATATAGGAAAACCAGGAAAATGCCTGCTCTGTCAGTAGTATAGCATTAGAGCACACAGTGGGAACAGTTCCAGTCCATCAGCTGCAAAAATGATCTCCAGCAGTAAATACCACTTTTCTGCACACAGGATCTGTTTCACACTTCATGCATGTGCCTGAATTAAGAATTATGCTATTAAACTATCTGTGAGCAGAGTGGTGTGTGCAGACAGGAGTGAAGGCTGTTCATACTCTATTCTTCAAAGGATGCAAAGGGAGGGAAGTTCCCTCTCCCCAGGCACAGCTGGATGGACTCCGCAGAGCATGTGCCTGTTGCTTTGTTAGGCGTTTTGGGCTCAGCTGACACGTGGGACTACAAGCCAGAAATTAGTAGTCCTCATAAAAGTTTCTGGTACAGCTCCTGCTCAAAGCAGATGAAACAATTATCAGCAATCGTAGGTCACAGAGTTCTGCTGCTGGTCCTTCCCCTTGCTCTCCTCTGGCCTGTCCCCAGCCATAGGCATTGCTATTTTCCTTTTCTGTTGTCTTCACCTCTTTGTTGAAGGCATCTCAACCCACCTTGGATCCTGGTCCTTTGCTAACCTGAAGGTATCCCAGGGCTGGGGCTGGAGTGTGGGTACCACAGGGGGACAGATGTGCTCCACAGCATGATAGAGTACAGAAATTGTTTTAAAAAGATAAAGCATTGCCCCAGTGTGAGCAATAATTGGCAAGTGATTGCTGACTTGTTGCTTTACCCAGCTCTGTTCAGCCCCTTGTGTGCTGTCGGGCAGCCTGGGGGCTGCTCTGGTGTTGTGCCCCATTTCTGCTGCTCCTACCAGCTGCAGCACAGAGGGCTTTGAGCACAGCCCTTGCCCCTGGAGCTGGGATGGCTTCCACATCCCTATGGCAGTGCTGGATGGGGAGCTTATCTGCCTGAAGGTCCCTTTTGCAGCCAGAAGGGTATTAAAGACCTTTTAGTGTGACACTGCTGCGCTATCATTTGATCCTTGAACTCCTTGTGGAGAGATGAGGAAGTGATTCCTGCCAAGGCAAGTTTCCAGCATTTCTCTTAGCAGCTTATTAGCCCTGGGTGTTCTTTGGCGTGTAGGTGATAAAATCACCCTGGTATCTCTCCTACAATGCTACAAAGCATTTATTTTTCAATGCAATAGATTTCAGTTGCCACCTGCAGTGTTGGGTCACTGTCTTGTTCAGAAGGTCCTGACAATGATGCAGTTGAAGCAAACTGGATGAATCATGCCTCAGACCCGTGTCAGTGCAAGAGCCAGACTTCTTTTCCTCCTCTTTATTATTTTTCTTGCCAGAACTTAAAAGACATTCTGTCTTTTTATTCCCCATGGCAGAGTCTTCTGTGTTGCTTCTGAATTGAGCCTTGGGAGAGGTACAGAAAAAGGACGGGGCAGGGATGGGCATAAAGGTGGGTCATCTTGGCCATGGGTCAGGTGGATGTTTCCTCTGCCAGCAAGGGAGAAAGCAGAGTGTGGAGGGGAAGCAGGAAGAATGATTTCTGTCCTCTCCTGCTAATGTTGGCAGCCAAAGATGCTCTACAACTGATGTGGTGGCTGCCTAGGTTGGGAATTGGGCTCTGAGTTTAATGGGCTGATGTTCTGGAGAAGAGCTTGAGGATGTATCTGAGACCTGGCTCAGCCCCAGGAAACTGTCCCAACTTGCACTTTGTGCCTTCCACACCAAGGGATTTTTATATTATCATGAGGCAGCCATGATTCTTGCAATATGCTATTAGTTGTGTTAATGCTCTTTTATTAGTTAATGAATTCTTTTAGCTGTAACTTTAATCTGTAATACTTTGGCATGGGGGTGCCTGGGGAGGAAAGAAAGAATCCAGAAATTATGTGAAAGCTTTCAATAAACCAGCAACCCTTCCTGCAGTGCAGTCCCGTGGGAAATAACTGCTCTGTGCAGGAGTGAATGCTCTCTCAGTCTTCTGTGGGTGGCATTGTTTTGCCTTCAGCTGGCACAGTGGATGCTTGACTGCTGTCTTGAACATAGTAAATGGGGCTTAACTCCTTTTCTTGGTGTTGGGGGCAGCAGTTCCAGAAGCTGGACAAATTCTGGACAAATCCTGTAAAAGTAATGGGCTCAAGCATGTCATTAAACACTTACATGGTGCTGAGCTGGGCTAAGCCCCTTCCTTGTCCAGCCAGATGATGCCAGAGCTCCTGCTCACACTGGGCTGAGATGCCCTGTGTTTCTGGTGTGTGCACACTTGGCTGTTGTGCCTCTTAGCAGAGATTTAACAACCTGAAGTGAATCTGAAGCTGAGGTGAATTTGCTAGTAGGGAAGCCCAAGGCAGTGTGCTCTGCATGCAGGGTGCACCCCCAAAACCTGGGGCAGGCTCCATCCGTGCTATTTGATGTAGTTGGCACAGACACAGCTCTTGCTGTGTGCCTCTGCTGCGGCATTTGTGGGATACGTTTTGCAATGTTCCAGGGAAAGCTTTTGAGGCTGATTTTTTACCTCCCCCCCCCCCCCAATGGGGGAGAAATTAATTACCACCCTTGTTGTTCTTACTGTCCTGCAGATCAGAAATAGTCAGGAACTTCTTAATGTTCAAATAGTTTTCAAAAACAGTATTTCTAAATGTCAGGTTAATGTGCTCTGGGAACAATGTGACTCAAGGACCCGGTATGAACATCAAATTGCATCTGCTGCCACAAGGACTTGTGGGATTCTCTGAGGCAAACACAGTGGAGAGATTTAGAGTTTATTTCATTTTTTTTTCATTCTTCTAAAAGTCTTTCTTCTAGAAGTTAAGTTTTATTTTTCTCATGCCTCTCCTCACCACAAATGCAGCCCAAACCTGTCTGAGATGGCAGATTAAAAATGAAACCCTCATGAATGAGAAATGCAGCCTGCATTTTTTATGATGGAGGAAAAAGTAAACCTGTTTTAAAATGTGCATATTTTAAAAAAAGTAAATTACTAAGTAGTTGAGATCTAGGTATCAATAAAGATTTATTCCAAAGAAGTAATCTCTCATCAGAATTGGAAATTGTCTTGTTCTTTTAGGCAGTTAAAAATCAATGTTTGTTTTTCAGAGTCGAAGTAACATTTTTCCAGTCTCTTTTGGAGCGTGGCCACCATTGAGTGAAAAGTTTCACCGCTACATTGCATTTTTTTCAGAGTAATTGCACTAAAAGGACAGGCTGATTTATAGGATGGATTATAATGATCTTGAAATGAAAGGGAGGAAAAAAAAATCCCAGTGTTAGCCCAAATGCTATCTAAGGTTATAGTGAAATTGTTCTCTGAGAAAGAATTTAGAAATGGGGGTCTGTAATCTCTGGGTGGTCTGATGGTGAGTTCTGAGGCTGGATCACATCTGCCCAAGGTAGGGGATTGTCATGGAGGCTCATGAAATGGAGAAAATAATATATTTAAACGGAATTCCTTTTATAGACCATTTAAACCAGATAGACCAGTTAAAGCTCTGTCAACATGTGAATACAGATTCGTGGTCTCAAGTGGTGTTGGTCACTACATGACTGGCTCAAGGATCAGTGGCTGCAGGGCTCCATCCCTGCCAGAGTGGGTGCACCTGTCACAAGAATTTAGGGACGTGGCCAATCCCTGTGTTTCTGGGTTTTGGGGAAGGTTGTTGGTGCCTGCTGAAGCTGGCCCCAGTTTGCTATTTGTCTTTGGAAATCTCAGTGTTGCTCACTGTGGCGTGTGAAATGGGACGAGGAGCGGAACAGCTGTGGCCACGCTGAGCTGTGAAATGCTGGGGTTGACCTGCTGTGCATGTGCTTGGGTGGGAATATCGTGTAGTGGGACTACCAGGTCCTTTGTGCCCGCTGTGCTGGCTGTCGGTGCAGTAAGTGGCCCCTGTCCCCCTCTGGGGGTCCTGGTCATGTCACCCCCGTGCCCCAGGGCTGGTCACCTGTGTGGCCAGAAGCTGGTCCTGCCTTCCTGCAGTGGTCAGCACTGTGTGCAAGCTCACTGTGCCCGAAAGACCACACCACTTAGGAGAGGGGCATTTAATTTTGCAGGAATTATCAGCAGAAATGGTTTGATTTCCTCCCACTTACCTTTTTAAATTTGTGTTGCCTTGCGAACTCTGTGCCTGTGCACACAATTGGCTCAATGGAGATTTTTACACTGACTGCTCTGGATGCATTTTAAAGAGCTGAGGAATGCACATGCAGCAAGGTCATATAAATTAATAATTATCTAAGCTCTTTTGCCCTTTTAAGCCTCCAGAAAAGAAGTGAGGAGGGAGAAGACTTTACTGCATTTTTTGTTTTTTTCTGTTTTAAATCTCCCAAACAGTTTTCAAGGCTGATCCCAGGCACTGTTGTTTCAGCCACAGCCTTGGCCCGATTTTACTTCGTCACTTCACTGTCACGTTGCCTCTACTTGAGCAAGCATGTGAGTTTTCATTTCCAAATGTGTTTGGGTTTATAATTCATACAGTGCAAATAGATTAATCACAAGCCATGCAGAACTTGTAATTATCAAAACTGGGAGTACAGAAGAGGTATAAATCATGACAGCGCTGCTTTCCAGCTGCCAGTTAAGAATGGGAGTTTAAACTGCCTGAGCGTGGAGGGTTTAGGTTGGGAAGTTTCTGTGTCTCTCAGAAGAGTTAATGAAGAAAGTGCTTGCTCATAACTTCTCATTAAGCAACGACTGGATTTATGAAATGCTAGCACTACTGGAATAATTAGGCATTTTCTATTATTGATGAGTTGGACTTTTAAAAAGAGATGCATTATGTCAAAGAGCCCCAGTCTTGAAGGCTGTGCTGGTGCTCTGTGCAGTGGCTGGAAATTGTCTGGACCTCATGGATCCTGCCTGGGCTGTGCAGGGTGCTGGGAAGAGGAGCACATCCTCAGGTGGGCTTCTCCTGCTGTCAGGCTACGGTCCCATAGGGAATGCAGGACCAGGCTGGCTGGTACAGAGTGGGAGGCAGGATCTAAACAAGTGCATGTCTGTGTTCCTTTCTCCTTGGTCACCTTGGGGCGATGCCAAGGGTGTGGGGACGCACGTGGTGGGGAGGTGGCACTGCCCAACATCACCACTGCCTCTGGGCTATCCAGAGAAGGGTTAAACCTGATGACAGAGGCAGGAGGGACCTGCAAATACCGTTTGCTGCTTTTTTTGCCCCATTCTTTGGTGATATGTTGGTGGTACCCAGCACACCAGGACCCCGTGCCAGCACCCTGGTGCGCTGGGCACTGCTGGAGCTGTGGCCACGGAGCAAACATTAGGAACTGTGACTGTTGCTTTGTTAGTACCAAACCTGAGTCCGTCGTCTCGCTGCAGTGGAGTTGGTCTTGCCTGCTCTCCGGGGAAGCCTCAGCCTTCAGGCTTCAAGGACTGCCAAGGCAGCACATCAGCTGGTGGAGCTGGCCAGTCCCGGGTTCTCCATCATGATTCCCAGGGACTGTGGGGATGTTAGGCAACCTTGTAAGCGTGTTGTAATTTCAAAGTGTTTTGATAATGTTCCCCTCAGCTTTAATGTTACATATCCCTGCGTATGTTCCTCAGTAATTGAAAGGGATATTGGGCAAATTTGATCTGTCTGGCTATGACTTATGCTGTCCTTATCTTGGCCTTCGTGTCATTAAGAAAAAAATTGGTATTGATCTGCAACTATACCACCACATTGTGCTGCAATTTTTCTTCCTTGCTAGTAGAATATAAATCGATAAAAGGCAGCTGCTTGCGACATGGGGCAGATATGGTGCTGTCATTTATATATTGTAAATCCAATGATAGCTGATCAAATCAGTGCATCTGCTGTTCCAAACCTGACATGATTGAATTGTCAATAAAAAAGATTTTACAGTAAGGGAAGGACTGCTGGTGGTGTAAATGCCTGGAAGCCTTGCTAAGTTTGATACAAAATGAGGCAATAAGCTAGGCTATTATATAATTCCAACAGCCAAAATATTTGGATACTTGTGTTCTCACACTGGAGCTGGATGGGGGGAAGCCTTTTATTGCAAGTTGTTTGAAAAAGAATTATTCTGAGACTGAGGAGTATGGATGGCTTCTTCTGAAATGAAGATATGTCACTGAGGACTCATATAAATAGTGTAGGACTTGTTTGAAGTGAAGATGTGCAGTTTCAGTGCATTAGGAGGAAGGTTATCAGTGTCTCTTGTTTGCTCAGAAACAAATGATACAAGGAAGAGTGTGATTGATAGGATGCTGAGGACAGACTGGCTCCGCTCTTGTGCGGAGTCTCCATGAACATGAAGCCAGAATATGGTTAATCTTTTTTTCTTGGAATGCAAAAAAAGACTGTTTTTATGATAAACCTGTTCATGAGCCTTTTTTTAGGAATTAGGCTGGAAAGTGCTGCAGCCAGTACAAGATGGTACAGAGCTGTTTGGGTGCTGGTGGACTTTGCTGCTGTAACTTCCCTGAGTCAGATCACTTGCTACTACCCAAAGACCCCACTGGACCATGTCTCTGACCAGCTGGAGGAGAACTGCTGGCAGAACCAGGTGAGAGGATGGTATATAATCTGCTCCCCTGCATCCCCCAGCAGTGTGTGCTGGAGTGGAGATGAGGAGAAGAAGACTCAAGGAAACACATGGAAATACGTAGTGAAAGCTAGGAAAAAAATGTACCTTGCCAAGCTCCAGAAGGACTCTGCACATTCAGAGCACATGAAACTTTTGGACTCAGCCCCATGTGTGGTTTTTTGTTTGGTGTTTTTTTGGTTTGTTTTGTTTTGGGGGGGTTTATTTGTTTTTGTTTGGGTTTGTTTGATTTGTTTTTTGTTTGTTTGTTTTTGTCACACCGTTTGGTGAAATATAGTGAGGTCAGGTGAGACTGGAAAATAATCCTACAAGGTCTTGGCTGGATCCTGTAGGTATCCATGTAGATGGTCACTCATGGGAATAGTCTGCATCCAGCTATGTTTTATTTAAATTTGTTTATTCTCTTCGAATACATTTTCCAAAATTAGATTGCCAGTACTAATGTAGTGAGTTTCCTTTGCTGTGCAGATGAGCTTGTGCCAAATGCTTCACAGTGCCAGTTTCCTATGCTGGAAATGGAGAGAGTGCTCCTTGGCTATTGCAGAATCACACTGATGCTGGTGATGTATGTGTGGGAAATGCAGTTTTACAGCATTCACAAGAGAGGCATTGGGTGGGCAGGGGGGTCAGGTGGGAGGGTGGGTGCCAGTTTACAGGAGGACGAGGGCAGCTCTGTGTCCCTGAGATGTCAGCTGGCCTGTGCAGCTCCTTAGAGAGTTTCCCCACAATGTGCTGGAGGAAACCTCGTCCTCTGCTCTGCATTTCTGCTCCCCTTTCTCCTTGCTCAACTGTTGCTCTTGGACCCTGCTGATGGCTAGTAGTTTTTTAAGGATGTGCTAACTCAATTGCCTGTGATTGACTGTGTTCTTAATCTCTTTATTGTGTTTCACCAATTTAGCTAAATCCTAAATCCATTAGGTGCTCTCAGATTGCTTTACAAGTGTCCAGAGGAGGTGTTTGCAATAAATCCAGCCTAATTCTCTTTGCAGACCGGGTTTTAAGACTTCAGGCCTGGGCTGGAAGAAGAGTGGACTGATGCAGAAGTGGGTTTGCACAGGAATGTGAAGGGCAAGAAGCAATTTAGCCTCTTCTTCTTTACTTTTTTTTTTTTTTTACAATCTGGTTGGTGTTACTGTCTACTTCGCTTTCAGAAAAAATCCTGACAGAAAAACCTGGAGAGCAGATGCATGTGCTAAGAAAACAGCTCTGGGGGCTCCCAGTCCCCTTTCACAAAAACCAGTGAGGAATGGAAGTGATGTTCTGTTTTTTAAGTGAAGGTGGCAGAGCTCAGAGAGAAGCCCTCAACGTTTCCTGCAGATCTTTCTTACTTCTCTTTTTTTCTGCTCATTTTTTCCTGCTATATGAAGGCTGATATACCGGCATTGCTAAACGTGAACCCTTCACTTGCTAACTCTTCTTTTTTTGCCTTGCCTAGTTTGCATCTCTTTCATGCTTCTTAAGCCAACACAAACATTTTGTTTAGCACAGGAACTGTAGCTAATAATTCATTCATGAGCAAAGGAAATTAGGGTTTTCTCCCTAATTTTCCTTTCCCAGCTAGGGAAGTGAACACTGGAATGTGGCTGGTTCAGGGGGTGCCATCACACCCTGGTGTTGGGGTGGGTGGGAGCCCCAGGCCCTGCAGGGTGTCGGGGCTGTGCCCTCCTGGCTCCTGTGCTGCTCAGCCCGTGGGGAAAACGCGTCTGAATTTCCAGTGCTGCATCTGGGAGGAATTATTTGTGGTTTGTGGCTGTTTGAAATTGCATCTTGTCCTTATATGCTGCTTGTTAGGTTCAGGGAATTGCGTGTCAGCCTGGGAAATGGCGAAGGGGAAGGGTAAAATGCCCACGTTTTGAAACTGGTTGGTTTTGTTAATACATAAAGGTAAAGTCTGGGACTCCCTCAAATCAGGGTAGGGTTACACTGATGTTCTGGAAGGAAAAGGAGAACAAATGCTCAGGGTTTTATGGCACCATATCTCCATCTAGTCAGTCTTCGGGAAATTTGGGTAAACTTTTGTTTTCGGGGGGAGGTGAAGGTTGGAATGGAACATGAGTGTCTTCATAGGAAAGATGAATTTGCAAAATGTTTTGCTGTCTCACTTGAGTGGAAGCATGTGGTTTTCAGTTCCCATACCCTCAAGGCATTATGAAATCATGATTAAAGCCCTAAGAACAATGAGATTGACATTAAAATTGGTAAGTTTGAAAAATGATACATTTTGAGGTTTTCCTTAATTTGCTTTTCTTGTCTTCCAGCGCTACAGATCATAGTTTCAAGCTTTTTCCCACAGCAGCGAGGGCTGGGTTGTTTTGGTTTTTAATTGTAAACTGAGGTTTTTATGTAATCTGCTCTGTCCAAAGTTGGGACTTCAGGAAAACAACAGATTGTGCAAGCTGTGAGAGCAATTCCAGCGGTTGGGAATAGATTCAGCCTTTGTTGAACGTGAAACTTTGCTACAAATATCACTCATTGAAGTGGGGAGTATGCCAGTTGCAACCCAGATGGTATTTGCATCCCTAAGATGATATGGTATGAAAACATTCACCTTGCAAAGGGCAAACTTACTTGTTAAAGATCTATTTAATATGTATCTCTGTTTGATCTTTTTGATGGAGAAAAATACTCTATTGACTGTACATGCAAATTGGGTGATAATTTAGGTAGTACTTGATGATGGGAAATCGGAAGCACAAGCAGTGGCTCTGGGCAGCAGAGATGTAGATGACACTTCCAGCGTTTTGTATTGTTGCCCGTTTAAGTTGTGGCCTGTTTACCTGGATGGTTAATTCATTCATGTGCAATTAAAAATGCACAATGCAGACTTCATGGAGACTGCACATAAAACACAGAGGCTTAGTAGGGTATTAGGGATTCATCTGGGTGCCTGGAATACAGAGGATCTTTGGTTTGGCTGGTGTCTAAGTGGTCTTTGTTTAACTGATAGCTGCTAACTTTGTTTAACTGATAACACATGTTGTGCTGTTACTGGTG
>JAYRBT010000156.1:7405926-7464699 GCA_036023395.1 Myiotriccus ornatus
GTGTCTAAGTGGTCTTTGTTTAACTGATAGCTGCTAACTTTGTTTAACTGATAACACATGTTGTGCTGTTACTGGTGTTGACCTTTTTCCAGTTAAACTGGCTTAAAATGAAAGTGTTTATGGGGAGATTCTGCAGCCCTGGCGTCCATGAGCTCTTTGTCTGGGCCGAGGGGGGGTTGGTGTCTGGGGGCAGTTTAGCAAAGAGCCGCATGTTTGCAGATTTTAATGGCTCTTGCTCCAGACAGCTTTTAACACACTCCCTGCACAGCCACCCTGGGCAGGAACTGCTTTTTTCACTGCCAGTTTGGGTTTTGTCACTGTGGTTTTATTACACTTCAGGTTTCTTGGGCATGTAAAATGCCATCAAATTGGTAACAGAAGGAGGAGGGAGGTTTGCAGCGCAGCTTCGGGCTTAGCAGTAGTGGAACAGGCTGCTGTGTGCGAGGGGAAATGAAGGGAGTGCTTTGTGCCCGGCTCTGCGGCCCTTGGAGAAAGGCTGGGTCCACGTCTGCGTGGGCCTGCTTTGAGCTGCCGCTTCTGGGCATCAGGAGGAGCTTTCCCAAAGTCTGTCCCAGCGAATGGACCGCGTCTGGGGAGAAGTGTCAGCAGCAGAGCGAGTCTGTCCCATCTGATCGCTGAGAGCATTTTCCCTCAGCCATTGGCTCGGACTCTGTGAGCCCACAGAGAGCCTGTCTGGGTGCTGGCAGTGCTGTTGGCTTTGTGCACCTGCTTTCCTCAGCTGCCCTGAAGTCACAGGGAATTTGTGAAGTGTTTCTAATGGAAAAGCGCATGGGGAGGGTGGCCACAATATTGCAATGTGACTGTGGTCAAGAGTTTTCCAGGAAGGCTTTTAGGGATGCAGGGACATTGTAGGGCATTGTTGCTCCTTTGGGGGCCCCAGCTCTTTCCTTGCCTGTGAGGGTCTTATTAGCCAATGGGTGGAGAGTGTGGGTTTAGCCACAGGGGCTTGGGGCATCCCTGAATGAAGGGGGTAGACTATCCATCAGCTGGGACTGAACTGCCCTGGTGCTTTGCCCTTTTTGTCCTGGTTCAGAGTGAGGTGTTCTAAGGGACCTTCCAAGGTTCTTGGGTCTTGTGTAAAAAGATGGAGAAATGTGAGAACTTGTACAAAAATGCTATTTACTTTAAATAGGAAAACGTATTATGATATAAATACGGTATACTGTCTGCAGAGAGGATGCTTGCCCCTCTTCATCCATGTTGAAAAGAAAGTGTTTTCTTCGTGCCAAACACAGACATACAGGTGTCCCCTTCTCTCTTTCCGAGGCTCTTTTCCATGCCATGGTGCTGCACAGCTCTGCTGTGACTTGGTTTGAACCCAGATCATAGAACCACAAAATCATTAAGGTTGGAAGAGACCTCTAAGATCATCAAGTCCAGTTGTTAACCCAGCACCCCCAGTAAACCACATCCCTGAGTGTCACGTCCGTGTACCTTCTGAGCACCCCAGGGATGGTGACTCCACCACTTCCCTGGGCAGCCTGTTCCAATGCCTGACCACTCTTGTCGGTGAAAAAATTTTCATTAGTGTGTAGTCTAAACCTCCCCTGGTACAACTTGAGGACATTTTTGGGCTTTTTACTACCTGTAGGTCAGTTCAAAGTAGCAAGGTTGTGTGGACTTCCAGAGACACGGTGAGGATGTGGACATAACTGAGTTGCCAGTGTTTAATTCCTTTCCTTCCCCCCTCCATCGCTGTCATGTTTGTGTGGGAGGCTGTGCAGTGGCTGACCCGTGGTGGATGCTGGCAGTCTGGGAGCTCCCCTTTGCTGATGCCTTCAGAGGACAAACAGCAGATGATCAATTCTGGGAGTGGAAAATGGGCTGGTTCTGCTTTCTATCTCTAGTGGTTGCTAAAACTCCTGCTATTTCATTATCAAGAACGATCCCTCTCTGACATGCCTGAGCCAGTCAGCTGAGTTCAGACCTCACAGGAGATGAATTCTTTGATTCTTGACAAGAAGTCAACAAAGAATGGCTTTTCAAGGAAAAATATTCTTCCTGGCAGCAAGAGTGATGGGGCTTGGGGTAAGGGAAGGCAGTTGTCTTTGGGTCAGAATTATCTGTATTTGAACTCCAGCTATTTCCCCCCCATTTTTTTCCTCCATGGATATAAAAAAAATCGGGTGTTGATTCCCAAAACAACTGAATAATTGTACCTGAATGGTTAGAACCTCTCAAATATATCAGTGCTTCCACTGGAAGTGGAGACTGTGGATGGGAGGAGAAGCAATGTGAAGGTTTAGAAAAAGGTGATGCCTTTTCTTACCTGGCAGAGTATCTCTGTACAGGCAAGTGTACGAGCACTTACTCAAAGACTCACACACTGAATACCTGAGTAGGGTCCTTTTTTAGACAGGCCATGGTGCAGTATGTCTTTGAAATGACCCTCATGGGCTCTGCTCTCCCTGTCCAGCAGTAAACTAATTCTCAGGACTAATGGTAAAATTCTGCAAGGCCTGAATTCCCAACTTGAATAGATTTACAGTGAGTTAATAGATTTTCCAGCGTATCTCTTCCAACCTATTTGTGGTGGCATCATTTTAACATGCACAGTAATTGAAAAAATTGCCAGGTGATAGGATTTATAATCCTCTCTGACCTGTGTTTTTCACACCTAGGAAAGACTCCATAATAAACATAAGGTTTTCAGTAAGAACGTGTAACTTGTGTGGAAGTGTTCAGATGGAAGGTATCTCTGGGTGGTAACTTCTCCTTGGGAAAAAAGGGATTTTGGAGTTATGAGCAGTTAATACTTAGCAAATGCCACCAGGAGGGTCACATGTGCCAAGAGTTGCAGAATAGATGAGTCAGAACGGTGTAATGATGAAGATGAATCTTCAGCTTTGTAGATAATATATTCTGTGTTGTTCTCCACATTCAGCCTCTGAAATATGTGATCTGTATTTTGGGAGGACTCTGCTGAAAGTACCCATTGGGAAAAAACTGTTCAATTTTTTTCCGAGCATATTTGTCCTTGCTCCTTTTGTTATCATTATTTATAAATCAAGAGTTGTATTGATCTGGAGATTATGTGTTTAAACAATGTCTGAGCAGTGGTTGCTCTATTACTGAGAAAACCAGCTGCCATTAAACTTTTGGTAAATTTATTGATCGATACTCTCCATGTTTCTCATTAGAAAAAGAACAAGCTGAATTTTCATTTACTGGGAACGCAGCTGAACACGTGGCCCCCTTGTTCAGCAAGGGATTTAAGCCTGTGAGGAACTTTGGAGAGATGAATAGTGCCATTAGTTTGCAGAGGATTATTCATGTTCTTGAAGGAAAGAACACTGCCTCCTCTCTCTGGAGCAGGCAGTGGAGCCTCGGATCGATTCCTGGCAGCTGTGGTTGTGAGCCTTGCTCTTGAGAGCCAAATTATCATCTTGTGCTCCCGTTACAGCAGCTGCCTTGCTCTCACAGGGGGAGTAAGGAGATGATAAAACATCTTCCTTTTAAAATGAGTGTTAATCAAACCAGGGCTTTCAGCCAGAACAAGTGGGATGCAGGAGCCATGTGGAATGCTGGGTATGGCCCAGCCGTGGGCTGAACTGGTGCCACCAGTCTCACCTTCTGCTTCTTCCCTTGGCAGGGACCTGCCCATGCATCAACTTAAAAAACAAAGTCAAAACCAACCAAAGAGAACACACAAAAAAAACCCCAAACCACCACCACCAACCAAACAGAAAACCTATCCTACCAAAGAAATAAACCCCAAAAGCAGTCTGAAAAAGCCAACAAAATACGCCCCCAAACAAAGAAGACCTACAAAAAACCCAACCAAAAAAACCCACCAAACCACCCTTCCCCACAAATAAATGGACAAAACGATACCCAGCCTCCCCCCAGCAAAACCACCAGTGTTTTGGGGGGCTCTGTTCAAGGTACCACAGAGGAAGGATGGGAAGAAGTGAGTCTAGTTTTTGAAAAGCGCTGAGGCTGGAAACTGGGGCCATGAGTAGGTCCTCCTTTTTTTTTTTTTTTTTCTTTTTTTCTTGTTTTTTAGGGATGGAGATGGTGCCTCTGGGGTTTGTGTGCCTGGGATGCCCTGTGTCCTGTTAACAGTGGTGCTGCTGTGGGTATGGTGTTCTCTGACAACCTCTGTGGTGTCTCAAACAGGAGGTGGGGTTTGGGTACCCTGCTCTGTGTCGAGTAAGATGTTGCTAAAATACTCTGCATGTGCTCAGTGAGTCAGATGCTGCCAGGGGGCACTGGAGGGGCTGGTTGCACTTGTGCTACCAAGGTGATCCATGGTCTTATTTCCATGTTGGAAGCCTCTGTCTTTCTCTGAGGTGCCTTGAGACAAAACCAGCTTGAAAATCACTAAATTGCTTTTGAGAGCCTGGGCATTGTTCTGTGTCTTGGAAACAGTCACTCAGGGGATGAGTTATACCCATGTGGGTTGCTGTATGTTATTGAGCAAATGCCTTTCCCAGATTCTGCCAGCACAGGTAGGAAGCTGATAACAGAACTAAAAGGGCTGGAGTGACTTGAAAACGGTCAACAGGTGCCCTTATTTAAGTGCAAGTCCTCCGTGTTACTATAGGGATCAAGAACTGATCTTCTGCCATTTGCTTTTCATCACACAGTTGAGATAACTTTAAAGAGAATTTGGCCAGGAGAGATTATTAAGGAAGGAATTTGTTCTTAAATAAATAGTCTGCTTTCCATTGTTGGAGACTTAACAGGCTGATAAAAGCCTGCTGGAATGAAAGGGAGCCTGGAAAACCCTCTCAGATCTGCCTTGCTCTAAAGTTACTGAGACCAATGCACTTCCAGAGACTTTTTTTCAACTTTCTGAATACAAGCTCAACTTGACCTAGTGGCTTGCTTTATCTTCATTTATTCTGATGAATAAAGGAATTTGCTAGACTTGCATTTTTTCAGGAGTTGCTTATAACTTTTAGTTTAAAATAAATGGAGAAACTGCTCAAACTGGTGTCCTGGTCTTTAGAAATGCTTGGCTTGTAAATTGGGGAGGAAGTCCATGGAATCACTTGCCCTCTGCTTGATATGTGGCTTGTCATTCATCTTTTAAGAGGCATGCTGCTTTTTTGGTGTCTTTGTAACCCTATTAAGTGGATGTTGGAGCCTCCAATTAGTAAAATATGGCTGGGTGGGCAAGTAAGTGCTGATTTTCTTGTGTCTCCTCTCTTTTTTTTTGGAAATGCACTTTGTGTTTAAAAATAAAACCAAAACAATCCCAGATGTGCCTTTGCAATGGTAAAATGCCTGGGTCTGTGATATCTTTGGCTGCTCAGTTACCCAGGGCAGAGATGCCCTTTTCCCAGGGTTTTTGAAGCTATTCCTGCTGCACTTGGGCTGTGCTCCCTGGCTGAACAGCTGGCTTGAAATAAGAGTTCTAGGTGGAGACTCTCTGCAGCAAATTAAGAGAGGTAACAGAGACTAGAAGTGAAGAATGTAAATATTTGTGATAAAAAAACCTGGGAAGGTGAAAGTTCCCCAGTGATGTGACATTAGTTTGGGGGCATGTTATTGATACAATTCTCGTGTAACAAAAGCCTGGTGGTGTGGTTTTCAGTGACTCGCCTTCTGTTCTGCGGGATTGGTTTAATTAACTTTTCCCCTTTAGAGGGAAAGAGGAAAATATGAAATGTTTGGAGTGTACATATTTCTCTGCATGTCTGAAAGTTTGCTGACCCTGGGCTCTCCCACTGGCTTCCCACAGGGCTGGGTTTGGTGGGACTGCTCTCTCCCCAGTGGTCTCTGCCCACTGGATCAGCAGTTCGTTTCCTGCTTCCGCTGTTGCAAATTCCCAACTTCTCGGCGAGCACTGGATGAGGATGGAAACACCAGTAAGTCCCTTCTGCGGGAGCAGCTTTCACCACACATAAGTAGTGGGTGCAGAGTTTGATGCTCTCCAAGGCAGGTGGTTCCCTCCAACCTCGGGCAGTCCCACATCTGGGCTCGGCTGTGCCTCTTCCCCGTGGTCCTGCTGCGTGGTGCATCCCTGAACTGGTGTCCAGGGATGGAGAGGAGCCTGAAGCACCAGAATGGAGGCATGGAGTGCATGTAGAGAGGTTTATCTTTGTTTGGTCTGACGGGTTACCAGCACAACAGAAGCTGCAGAAGCCTCTTACATACCTCTGTCTCCACTTTTCCTATTTGTGCTCCCAGGGCTTGGTTTGAGGCTGCTTCTCCGGGCCCTTATTCTTCCCTTTCCCTTTGATGAAGAATCATGTTCACCACCACTTGTGCCAGCCCTGTTTGCATTTTTAACTTTGTCTTTATTAAATTTTCAGGAATCTGTTAAGCATTCACACATCTGTCAAAGCACAAAGCATTATCTTTCTAGATGCTCGGGAAAACAAATTATACAATGGATGTGCAACCCATATTTAATGAAAAGCACCAAAGCCACGTGTCAAAGCATGAAGCCCCAGAAAAGATTTTGCTGCAGAGTAATTTGTGTGAGGTGATTGGTGTGGAGTTTTTTTTAATTTTTCACTTAGAACGTAGCTTTGCTGTGTTGAAGTGGGTGATCCCAAGGGTCTCCAGGGATCTCTAAAGGCATCCTGGTGCCTCTCAAAAAAACCACTGTTTTTCTGTGGTCCCCTCCAGCATCACTAACCCAGTCTTTTGCTGTCATGAGATGTGGATGCCAGTGTGGGGTACAGAGTTCTGCGCTGAGCTCCCTTCAGGTGAGGGGCTGGTTGGGGGTGGGGAGCTGTGGACACCAGCATTTCTTGTCTCCTTGCTTCTGGGCTTGTAGCAGCTTGTGTTGGTGAGCTCTGCTGTCTGCATTTAGAAAGTTTTTGTGTGTGGGATATAAATGGGTGAACCACAGTGTGACTAATTGTCTAGCACTTGGACTATTACCTAGGCTGTAATGGGGAGTGCATTTTCAGGACTGTTTGAGTGGGTATAATGAGATAGTATCATACAGTATTTTTATTAGAAACTTCAGGGAGTGTATTTCAAACTGCCAGGGCTGTTAGATAAGCTGAACAATTAAAAATAAATGGCTTTGGAGCTTTGTGTTTTGATAAAAACAGATATTTAGGAGAAGATGCTTTTCTGACAAGAGTGTTGGCTGGTGAGCAACACTGGCTTGGAAACTTGTAACTTGGCTCCTGTGGGAGGGAAGGGGGTGGGCACAGAGCTGGAAGGAGCCCCCTCTCATTTAAAGACTGGACTGAGACCTTTGCTCTCTTGGTCTGGTGGCATTGGAGTGAAGGTAGAAAGTGCAGACTTCGGCGGCTTAAAATTGAGAAGATGGAATAACTGAATTGTTCTAATTTTTATTACTAAGGCTTTGAAGCTAATCTCATAAATTTGGGAGCTTGAGACCATAATTTTTATGTGACAATATTGTAAAAGCAATCCAAAGGCTGTGTCATAGTTGGGGAAAAAAGCATTTCCTAAGCTTTAAACCCAAATGCTCTCAGAGAAACAAACCCTGTAAGAGCAGCAGTGGCTCCATCTGATGGGTTTTGTAATGCCACAGACAAAAGTAATTATGCTTCTGAGAAGAGCTTTTGTCTCCAGATAATGTTGTTAAAAACTTGCAGTGTAGTGTAAATCATAACGGAACAAATCTGGAGGCTGCTCTTATTGCTGCCAGGGGAAATTCTCTTAGATTTTGTTTCCTTTCTGCTCAATACATTGCAAACCTTTTCCAAGTTGGTAAATAAATATTACCTGCTGTTTGAAAAATGACTTGGGGTTCACCTCACCAGCAGTGCTTGTGGCAGCCAGGCTGTTATTGCAAACAGTTGTTCCTCTCTTGGTGAGCTCTGCTGTGTGTGTTTTGGGAACACAGGCTGTTGTGATCGGTCTGAAGTTGTCTGATTCACTGGAGATATTAAAGTGTTTCCTTCTTAGAGCTCACTTACATGTGGATGCCTCTGGCTCCTTTCACCCTTTCCAAGCAATATCACGGCAATTGCCAGGTCAGATAATATTTAGTCAAACTTGAAAACCCCAAACTTTTAGCATTTCCTTGATGAATGTTTGAATTCCAATCCATGAACATTGGTGGTGTTTTTGAGGGGCTGAGCATTTTTGGTTTTTAGATATATGGGACTCTTAAAGGTTTGGGAACCCTGGGCCTGCAGGCAATGCAAGGAATGCATCAGGAACAGATTAACTGAGGAATTCTCCACCATCCTGCCTAGACAGCCATGTTTTTTTCTCAGGATGGAAGTGATTCTTGTGGGCTGAGGGATTCTAGTATGTATTTCTCTCCTGATATGATTTGTGTCCTGAGTAAAGCGAGAGGTTTTGCCATCAGCAGTGAAGTGCCAGAGAGCAGGAAGAGCCAAGGAGGCTTGGCAGGTGAAGTCTGGCCAGACTGGAGATGCTCTGACCCCTGCAGTTTATTGCTGTACCTTGTTCAGAGAGTCAGGCCCTGTGAGCAGGGACCCTCCAGAGACACGAGGAGAGCCACTGAAGCCTGAAAGAGGGACTTTAGCAAATCCACTGAGCTTCAGGGGCTGGACCACTTGCATCCTTGGAGCAGTTGCCTCCACAAATGAGATTCACTGGGGGAGAAGGGGCACGTTCACCCTAAAAGGCATTAAAGTGCATTTTGTGATGTGGAGCTGGTGAGATTTGAAAATGGTTCCACGTGCAAGACAGGGAATCACTGCATGCCACATTTGCAGGCTGTAGCCTGGGGTGCTTCCAAGCAGCAGCGTTCTGGGGAAGGTGCAGTGAATCACAAAATGCATTATCAGCTGCAGAGAGAAATTCAGCTGAAAGCCAGTGATCCGTGTTGATCTCAAGGGAGGTTTCTGCTGCACGGAAATCAGTTTCTTGTTTTACGGTTTGGGATAGCACATGAGGATTCACCACTCTGCCACAGAGTCTTGGAGGAGGTGGCCCTGAAGCTTTTATGGGATGTAGGAACATGATGGTGACAACATGACCTTGTCTAGGATTACTTGCCTGATTGTCTCCCAAAAATGAAACTGAACCTTGCTGTTATTGGCTCTTGATAGTAGAATAATAACCATATTGTAGTTCTTGCACTGTGAAGATGGTGAGGATAAGAGGTTAAGTGTGGGAAGCCTTTGCAAAGGTGCAAATGGGAGTTGGGAGCTCAGCTCCTGATAGGAAGTGGGAGCATGGTAAGAGTTCCCCTGCTCAGAGAGAGCTTTATGGTTGCGGGGTTTCTGTGGCTAGATGTCAAGAAGCAGGAAAATCAAGGTTGTGGGTGCAGTTTTAATGCCTTGGTGTCCATGTGCTGAGGGGTGCATAGGTCACACAGTCCTGCACCTCTACCCATCTTTGTTCCCTTCCACGGTGCCCCACGGACCTGCTGCTGATGCAGCACGTTTCGCTGTGCAGCTCTCTTACCCTTTTTTGTGCCTTTGCCAAAGAGGACTTGCATGGTGTGGTATGTGATAGCCAAAGAAGGGCAGCTCTCCATGTGGGAAGCTCATCTTTGGAGCAAAACGAGAGCAGCACATGCTGGAGGGGCAAGTATGAAGCCCATGGTGTGTCTTGGTGCCTGACAGCCGTGGTGGATCCTGCTGTTCCTCCTTCCTGCTGTGTGTGCCAGCTCACACCTTCTCCCAGTGGGAAGGTGGTTCCATGTGGCTGTTGTGGTGCTGTTTTTTGGTGAGCAGGTATGGGGGGCAGAGGGACCATAGACCTCCCTGTTCCCAGCAGCAGCACCTTTCCAAACACCTTCTGCTGCTTGTGAAGCTGCACTTGCTGAGCTTGGACCTGGAGGTGCCATCTCTGTAGCTGCCCCAGCTCTGCAGTTGCCATCAGATTTTGGCTCTTTCCTCTCCGGTGGGATGCTGAATGGGAATGGCTCACCAGGGATGCTCATGCTGCTCCTTGCAGTTCAGGCAACTGCATCACTTAATCTCTTAAATAAACCCATCAAGTCGCAGACGTGGCTGGAGCCTCCTGCAGCCTGGGGCAGCCAGTAGGTTAATCCGGAGCTCCTCTGGCCCCGCCGTCGACCCCTTTGAAGTTGCTGCAGCTTAGAAGTGAACGTGCTTTCTCAGGAAAGCTGGCATTTTTACTAAGCAGTAGACTCTTATTATCTGAACTGAGAAGGCAGTGATTTTCTTCTCCTGCCAGTAATCCGCACTCAAGGCACTGTTACGCTCTTTTACAATTTATTTTCTCTAATTGCCGGTTTGCAGTGGCCATGCAGCTCTCCCTGGGCTGCGTTCTGGGAAGCTTTTACACTTTGAAAGGAGCTTAGTCCTGCCATTCTGGCTGCTGAAACTGGGCAGCAATTCCTCTCCAGGTGCTTCAACAAGAGTCCTGCCTGAAAAATAAGTAATAGCCCATGCTGTTCAACTGGTTCCTGATACCTGTGGTCTACAGTATGTTCAACTGTTTCATGCATCCTTTGGGAGCCCTGATAAACTGCCCATGACTTACATGGTGTAGCAGGTCCCTGGCCATTTCCTCCTGGATTATGGGGTCTTCGTTCTACTCCCCATCCCTGTCTTCCAGCTCAGGGGGCCAGGTACCTGAAGAACACCTGGTCTTACTATTAAAGACTGAGGCCATGAATGCATTAAGTACATCTTCCTTTTCCCTGGCCTTTGTCATTGTGCTTTCCCCTACATCCAGTAAAGGGGGAAAATTCTCCTGAACCCTTCCTTTGTTGATAATGTATTTACAAGAACACTTTTTATTCTGTGCTGTGTGTGCAAAGTACAGTGATGGAGATTTTAAAACGTGAGCCCTGCTCAGCTGCACAGTACCTTTGCCTCCTGAAGTTGGGAGCAAGTCTGATGCTTTGCTTTGTCAGGGTAGTCACTCTGCTTCAGCCAGACCTGCAAATGGTGCTCTCAGTGGCAGCTTTTGAAAATATTCCTGAAATAAAAAAAAAAAAAAAGAAGAAAGAAAAGATTGAATTATCCTCCAGCAATGGGAGTTTCAGTAATGCTGTGTTATAAGCAGGGCAGATTTTACCAGCAGCAAATCCAGGCTGTGGGATTTTATGCGGGATCAGAAGCCCACGTTGCTTCTGTAATGCGCTGTCCCCTCTGTTTCCTTGCGAGGCTCCCTCGTGGGAGCACAGGGGACTGACCTGCAAAGTTTCCTCCTCTTTGAAGTGCTCAGAGCCTGGCCGTGGGTCACTGCAGCTGCTGGCAGCTGGGGGTTTGCTGTTCCCACAGCCAGTGCTTTGCAGGGGATATTTCAGAATAAGCACCTACTACGGGAGTTGGGTGGGGGAGATTTTGGATGTGCAAGACTCCTTTTTTTTTTTTTTACAAAGTTTTATTATTTCTTGCATCTATTAATAGGGCAGCAGGAATCTCCATATGCGTTTATAGTCCCTGTTGCGCTTTCTAATGGATATATGCAAAAGCTCCAAGGCGCATAAAATAGACACTCTCAGCCAGTTATTATGATAAAAATTATGTGCATGTCATGACCTTTAGAGCAGTGGGACTGTGTGTGCATGCTCTGTTGATATGCCACTGTTCTCCATTCCTTTCTGAAGCATTTCTCGCCGTAGGAGGTTTGCATAGGAGCTTGGAATATTTTTCTAATCAGCGAAGAGTCTTTTGGCTCTGATGATAACTGTAAAAGCACTGAGGAGCGAGAAAAGGGAAGAGGGATGACTTTTTCTAAAGGAACTAACAGAGAAGAGGTTAAAGGCGAATGGTGAGGCACAGCATGAAAATCCTGGCATGGTCTCCAATGCTGTCAAAAAAACACTGGTCCAAAAAGTTCTTTGTGCTCTTTGAGGAAAAAGCTATTCTGGTGCTCTTGAGGATAGAGGGAAGAAAAGTCTTGTAATCCATGTGCCCTCTTTAAAGAAATGGTTTTTGTTTTAAAACTTTTAATAACAGTGCAACCAGAATTTGCTCTGCTTGCACAGCCCACTCTGCATCAGACTTGCTGTTGTGCTGGAGAGCTTTGCCATCCTCTGTATGGGGGTGAGAAGCTGTTACGGAGAAGGAGGCATAGAGAGAGGGGCCCTGTGTCCTTGCACTGCTGCATCCCTCAGTCTGTGCTGTTAGGAAGGATTGCTGTCTCCTAGGAACGCAGATGGTTGTTCTGGGCTTGCTGGGACAGTCCTGGTGCGAGTGTCGGGAGCTGTGGACAAAATGCTTCAGCAACATGCCTGAGGTGTGTGCAGGCACCAGATGGGATGGAGACAGTGTTTGCAGAACTATATCAGTAATTTCTGCTTTGCTCTCTGCTTACATCACAGCTTTCTGCATGCTGGGGTGGGGGGCAGCAAACAGCACCTGGTCCCTGTCCCACCAGGCATTCCTGCATAGGATGCACCTGGGAAGAAAGAGCTGGAAGTCCTGGAGATGTGATGGTCTTAAAAGCTCTTGACTAAGGTGAGAGGTTATGCAGGGCAAGCAGCAAGGCCTGACATTGCTTGTGATAGTGTTGATACTGAACCCCTGTGGAGATGTGTCAGGCCACCCTCAGCTGCATCCCAGCCATAACAAATGGGGAAATAACACTTATGGCTTTAAAAATTAAACATTCCCTTTAATTATTGAAGATGAATAATTTTCATGCAATTTGAGCCTGGATGTGTGTTTCCAGAGTGACACATCTCGGAGCAGTTACATTGCAGGGTGTCAGTGACCTGTGAACCGAGAGGCTGTTTATTATTTTTAGCATTTTGTGAATAGTACCCTGGAGGGTGGGACTCAGGCTGGTAGAGAGGGTTGGCCGAAGAAAGAGACTTCAGTTTGCACCAATGGCATCCCATTCTAATGCTTCAACATGCTAACCGGTGTGTGTGTGTGTGCATAGGGATGTTGTTTTTTCATAGTGGGGTATGGATATTTTGGAAGTCTCCTGGTGGGAATGGCTGTAATTAAAGGAATAACTGTGCAGTGACTGTGCTGCTGGGAGCTCTCCTTCTCACCTCGTGGAGGAGGTCTGGACAGAAGGTCGTTAAGGCTTTGAAGGGATAAACAGGAAAATGCACCATGGTTTTTCTTGGCAAAATGACAGTCTCTGTGTAAAACTTGAGTTTCACAGGACAGTTTGGCACAACCTGATGCGTGTGAGGGTGGTCCTGGCTGGGCACCCGCAGATGGACATGGTGTCATCGGCTCTCAGCATCACATTGGACCATGGGACAGCTCTCATCCAGGGCAGATGAAACATTGGATCTGTAGCTGAAGTGAGCCTGGTGCATTTGGGAAAACTGCAGCACTGTAGGGGCTTTTCCAATGGCTTTTCCAATGGCTTGGAGGATACCTGGTGCTGGAGGTTGAGTCAGAATATCCTCTGTGATTAAGCTCCTATAAATATTTTCCTTTTCATAATGGAATGTCAGCATTTACTGTTTCCTGATTTTAAGCGTTGTACAGTTTGTCAAACGTTTATCTCTGCCTTAAATTAAGTCTGGAGATAGAATTCCTGTTAATTTCAAATCAATATGAAAGGGAGAGAGAAAGAAATTGCAGTCTAGCCGTTTTCTTGAATCAATATTTTCTTTAAAAGCTGAAATGTTAACTAGATCATAGGGTTTTTTGCCATTTTGAAACGTAGCTTCTGTTTAAAGAATTTATGCGTTGCCCCTGAAAATTGCTGATGCTGGTAAGTTTTGCAGCAGGCACAGCTGCCAGCAGGTGTTTGACCCAAGGCAGGCAGGATGGGGCCAACCCTGGCAGCAGGGATGTGGTAGAACATTAAACATTATCCTCTTGTTCCTGAGCTCATTGTCTCTTAATAACATTTTTCTTTTGTTCTGTTTTGCAGAAGCCTTTGAAATTGTAGTACGGCATGCAAGAAACTTCACCAACAGCATGTTTAGGACCTACTACAAGAGCATGGGACCCAGAGCTCTTAAATTTGTTGGAGAACTTTTTACTGATGTTTCTCTGTATATATTGGGCTCTGACATCAGTGTTAATGACATGATAAATGAATTTTTTGACAGTCTGTTTCCTTTGGTTTACTCCCACTTGATTAATCCCGGCTCCCCCGATGCTTCCTCGGAAATGACCGAATGCCTGCGGGCAGCCAGGAGGGACCTCAAAGTCTTTGGTAACTACCCGAAGGTGATGATGACGCAGGTGTCCAAGTCACTGCAGGCCACGCGGGTCTTCCTGCAGGCGCTGAACCTGGGGATTGAGGTGATAAACACCACTGACCACCTGAAATTCAGCAAGGAGTGCGGGCGGGCGCTGCTGAGGATGTGGTACTGCTCGCACTGCCAGGGGCTGCTCCTGGCCAAGCCCTGTGCCGGCTACTGCGGCGCGGTGATGCAGGGGTGCCTGGCGGGCGTCGTGGAGATCCATAACCACTGGAGGGAGTACATCGGGTCTCTGGAGGGGCTGACCAAAGGCATGCACGGCATCTATGACATGGAGCATGTCCTCCTGAACCTGTTCTCCTTGGTGCGGGATGCGATCGTCCACGTGCAGAAGAGCGAAGGAAAGCTCTCGACAGCCGTGAGTAGATCTCTGCAGTTCCCCAGGCTTGCTGCTGTGTCAGGGCTCATGTACCTCGAACTCTACATGCTGAAACCATCCTGTCCCTTTCCTCCACCCAACAAACTCCAAATGCCTCAATTACCAGCTCCTTCCCTCCTGATTTTTAAAAAAGCTTTTGGCGGCATTTAAAACTGGTGTTTGCAGGGCCTGGGTTTCAGTTAAGGGTTTTTCCTCTTTTCAGGTTGGTCAGAGCAGAAGGGTCTGGACTTACCCTGGCATCAGCTTTGTAGCTGGGGTGTGAGGTTGGAAGCTGAGATGTCCCAGCATTTTCAGTTCTTCCTGAGTGCTGTGCTTACCTTGGGTAGCTGTCAAGGCTGGTCCTGCTCTCCAGGTGTTCCCTGTCTCCTTTAACATCACTAAAATATATGTCCAAATAGAGGCACACATGCTGTGGCATCCATCCCCTGATTTACCAAAGAAAATCTAATTCTCCATCTTTTGGTAACTCATTCCAGTTATGGGCTGCATTTAATCCCACGGATGAGGTAATTTCTTATTTGTTAGAAGTGACTTGACTTTTAAAAAAAAAAATTGTGAATTTCTGAGCCTCCTGAGAAACGGAGGCTTTCTTGTTCCAAAAATCTTGCTACTCTGTTTGAACACCAAGGGCAAATGTACTGTAGTAATACGATGCTTGTTCTGCAGAGATTTTTCTTAAGACACAGTTGAGCTGCTCCTTGTAGGTAGGGTAGAGTTGGGAATGGGACAAAAGTGCAGGAGTGTTGTAATAGTTTGCTTAAAGCCAACGATGATTAAAATCTGACACTGTTTCCCTGTTAGCTGCTTGTTCCTGCCATTCTTGTCTCCTGTTTACAAAAGGGCTGTGTTTATGTAGGTCACTGTACTACTTGCACTGTGAGAAACTCTTATCTTTTTCTGGGGGACTGTGGAAATGTATCGGCTTATGGATTTTGAGCTATGTGGCACTCAGCCAGCAGCACTCTTCTGTGCCGTTTGCTGTGCCTTCTTTGCTCGGTGATTGCCCAAGACATGCCACCACACTTATGCAGGCTGTGAAATAAAGAGATGGCACTCGTGTGGTGTCACACCACCTGGGTAGTTTGGCACACATGGAGGGAGCTCTCTCTGTTCAGAAGGGATTTAGGGACCACATTACAGTAAGCTGGATTACCCCTGTGTTGCAGTGACCAGCAGGAGGCTGTGGCTGAGCTGAGTGTTGGTCACCTGGGCAGATGGGTGCAGGCAGGACTCATGGGCAGCATTTTAATCTCCAGGGTACAGTGCAGGACAGTTGCCTTTCAACCTGCCTTAAGCCCTTTCTGCAGAAATCCCAGTTTTATAGCAGCCTGCCAAGCTCTTCCTGTGCAGGGAGGTTTCAGCTGACGGTCTAGGGGCAGCGGCTCTGGTGCCATGGAGTCAGGGCAGGTTCTTCTCCCTTCACTCAAAACCTGTCAATCCTCTCTGGAACAGCAAAGGAGCAGAGATGTAACTGTAGGTTTAGCTTGAGGTCAGGTGAGATGGAGAAGTCACGTTACACATGATACTAAGAGAAAACCCAGCTTAACTCTAAGCCCAGTTGGCATTTCCAAGGCAGTAAGAAACAAAACTTATTTCCACTTGTAGTGTGAGCCTATTTGATCTCAAAAGATCAGTTGACATACTCAGTTTTGAGCAAAAGCTTCCAACATGTTTTGCACTGGCAAACCTGCTGTGCTTTTGAGTGCTAAGGCAGAACAAAAACATTGCCCTTGCAGGCTGTATGCCAGGTTACGTGAGCACAGACAACATGTGCATCGCTGTACGATCCTAAAAGGATCAGTGTTTGTTCTCCCATGTCCTTCTTTTATTGGCACAGCAGCAAAAATGGACTTGTTCTTGAAGATGTCCATGTATGCAGTTAATGAACTCGACTGTCACTTTTATTACTGAATATTGACACCTTGATCTGTCTACGGAGGACGAGTAGATGAAGTGCCACTAAAAACACAAGCCAAAGCAGTACAGCTACGATCTGCTCATCCTGTGCCAAACCAGAACATACTCTGACTTCCTTTACAATAAAAAATTAGTGGGCATTGCAAAACCATTGTGCTTTCTTACTTGATAGAGCTGTTTGAATTCATTAGCGCCATATGTAGTGAGGTACTTATTTAACCATAACTCCTCTTGATTATTTAATACTTGAGTGATTCTTTTATTTGCTCTAGAGACATTTTTGAGTTATAGGAGTGCAGAGGAAAAAATCCAAGCCGAGCAAGCTAGTTGCCTGGTAAGTGTCACTAAAACAGAATGACCACTGGGTTTTTGAAGTTTGTTTGTAAAACACTTATGTTGCTCAGCTAAGGCTCTTATGTCAAACTCGAGCCCAGAGCAACCTTTTTTAAAGAATGAATGTATGAGTTGTTCAGTAGAGAAATAAGAAAGTAATGGAAGCCCTGACAGTCTTAACTACAGTATTGCAGGTGGCCTGACTCTGATAGCTGGGCTGCATCTGGGCTAATCTGGGGTAAATCTCTCTGTAAGATACCACTCTGTATGTGATAGAATACAACTTTTTTATTTAGCTGCGCTAAAATGAAAGTTTCTTGGTTAAACTTATGAGCACATATTGAGTTTCAAAGAATGTACCCAGAAGCAAACAGTTGTATTTACTGTTATCCTGTAAATATGATTAGTTTTAGACACTGTGGTCATATCAAAAGTATGAAATTGCACAGAGGTTGTCTTTGAAAATGTGAGGTTTTAGTTTTGGCCTGGTTCCTTGTATTGACCTCGTTTATTACTGACCTTGCCCACCATTGCTTCTGTTCTATTCACCTGTATGGTATTAAGAATAATGATAGGTTATTTAACTGTCATTAATATCCCCTGGAATTATGGAAAACTTATCTTCCACACCCGTAGAGATACAACCTGAATAACAACACTACTGCCCTTGCCTGACCTTTGGGCTTCTTTTGTTTTTCACAGCACTGGTGGCATTTCTGCAGCAGTAGTTTTTCCTCCTGGTGTTTCAGATCCTTGGGTGTGTAACCTGACTGAGCATCCTTCCTGCATGTGGTTGTTCCTCATTCCCCCTTGCCACCTCCCCCTAGGCTGGGTATGGGCATTCACATGAAGACCTGGACCCTTTTGTAGCTTGCAGCAGACCTGGCTACAAAGGGCACGTGAATTTGAGGTGTTGCAGAGCCTCCAGGTAGGTTTCTGAGCAGCTCTGCAGTTCCCAAGTTGAGGAAGTCATACTGCTGTTAATCTGCTTTTGGGAACTGTGTGCCTCCAGCCATGCATTTAAATGCGAGCCTGTGTGTTCCTGGTCTGTAAGCAGCAATGCAGAAGAGTGAATTCAGTAATATGGCAGTAAACAATTCCCATCCCAGGCCTTGCTTTAGTAGCTAATTTGTCAGCAGTAGTGTGTGTTAGGGCTTTATTATTTCTACAATTTGTCTGTTTAAAAACTTCACCCCTAAAACATGCTATTAAAATACTTTATCAAGGAGTCTGACTCTCAGGGCGCATTGGGAAAAAAATTCACTGTCTAGGGCTATATCTGTATTAATTTTCCAATCTTCCACTTTTTCCCTGGTTGAAAATCTGCCTAGGATGTCCACCTCTTGTAGATATTTTAATCATGTAGGGAAGAGCGATTTTAGTCAGTCTGTTTGTGCTTTTTACCACAAAGCAAGACAACTGGGAGAAATGCAGTACAAAAAAGCTTAATAGAATATTCAATCCCAGCACTTCTAAAAGTTAATGCTTTCACTGTTGTTGGAATTACGAGATAAACAATCTGTCTGTGTGTCTTGAATAGCTAATAATTGGTCTCCTCTGGGGTTACAATCATAGAATGGTTTATGTTGGAGCAGACCTTAAAGATCGAGTCCCAACACTCCCTGCCACGGGCAGGGACACCTTCCTCTAAACCAGGTTGCTCAAAGGCTTGTGCAGTCTGGCCTTGATGGGGCAGCCACAGCTTCTCAAGGCAACCTGTGCCAGGGTCTCACCACCCTCACAGTCAGGAATTTCTAATCTAAACCTGCCTTCTGTCAGTTTAAAGCTATTCCTTCTCATCCTATCTCCATGCCCTTGTCAAAAGTCCCTCTCCAGCTCTCTTGTAACCCCTTTAGGTACTGCAGCCCAGGACACAGTTGGCTTTTTGGGCTGCAAGCGCACATTGCGGGGTCAGGTTGAGCTTCTCATCCACCCACACCCCCAAATCCTTCTCTTCAGGGCTGCTCTCAATCCATTCTCTGCCCAGTCTGTATTTGTGCCTGGGATTGCTCCAACCCACCTCTCAAGCCTGTCCAGGCCCGTGCTGTTCCCCTTGCAGTCGGTTGAAGTGTGCAGCTCTACCTGCAGAGCATTGCCTAGAAAGAAAAGAACAGGGAGCTCAGCAAAGCCTTTTTTTTTTTTTTTTCACTCAGAATTTATGGCCGAGTTTCTAGAAAATCCTATTAAATTGCAAAATTAACCAGACCTTTGTTCAACCCCTCGCACCCATCTGTGCTGAGGGGAGCAGGTTGAAGGAAAGGTGCCAGTGCCATGCAGGAACAGAACGTAATTCCCGATGTGCCTGTGCTGTGAGAGGATCCCTGCTGTTTTACTTCCCTGAAAACACCTTTAGAAGACTGTGGAGGTCTGGGTTAAGCAGGTTATACAGCCATTCTGTTGAGGTGCTGTGGAGGTGATGCCAGAGTGCAGGCTGGGTTTGCTGTTATCCCAAAGGTGGAGCGCTCACCTCACCTGGCTCAGGTAGAGTGCCTGGTATGAACCCAGCTCTGATGCTGGCCTGAGGAAGCTGCCAGGGGGAGCCCCAGGCAGGAACAGAGTCAGGCACGCTGGATGCTTGTTTGCCCTAGATTTTTAGGGAATCCTGGCAGGGAGTCCCTGAGTGTGCTGTAAAGACAACCAGGTACTTTGGTTGGTTGTAGCACCTTGGAGAGGAGCACTGCTCTGCTGCAGTTGGTGTACAGGTTAGCACTACCAGCAAATACACAGGGATGAAAGTCAAAAATATGTAAATAGAGGGACTTTTGGCATGCAGGGATGAAAATATCATCTGTTGCCATGCACAGTGATTTAGTGCATTTGTCAGCACGGCGATGCCGGGGCTATTTTTCCTGGGATCTGCTTTTGGAGCTGCCTCACCTGGTAACTTGCTGGAAGCTACTTTGCTCAGTGGGATGCAGCAGCAGGCAGCTCCGGTGAGTTTTCCTATCTGCTAATGGATTTTTCTTTCTGAGCTAGAGCTGGCAAGAGACTTGTGAGGAAAGCTTTGAAATTACAGCAGTGTTCGCGAAGTCCTTCCCTTTGAGATGCAGGGATTGGTTTCTTTGTACTTTTAATGCAGGCTGCTTTCTGTTGGCATTACTCCTGGGATAGTCAGCTGGATGTACAGCCTCTATATTTTCAGGTTCTTTATTGGCGAAGTTTAATCCTCAGGCTATTCTCTAATGCTCACTGGTAGCTAGCTCCATTTTTCACTTAAAGCTGGAAATACAGGTGAGGTTTTGGTTTTCAGTGATCTCAGGCCCCCTTGTAGCTGTCCCAAGGTGTGTGTGTATAATGTACTTTTGTTATCCATTTTGTGATAGGCAGTGTAAGGTGCCTGATAAGGCATGGTAAAGTAAGCATCTGTTCCCCCTGCAGGATGAAAATAAACCTCATTACTGAGGGCAGTATCAGCAGCATTTCCTTTCCTGTGAAAAGACCTTGGGAGTACTATGATTAGTTGTCTGAAGAGGTTTCAGGTAGTAGAGATTTTCTGATACTTGTGGAAGCCTACGGCAGGGCTCTGAACTTCCAGGTGTTGATTTTGAGCTAGAAATTCCCATTTGTTGGTGGCTTGGCTGGTGCTGAAAGAATAAGTGCAAAAATTATTCATGCGTGCACTTTTGTAACCCAGTATCAGCAATGTTGTTCCAGCTACTTTGGCATGCTGCTACTGACTTCAGTCTCTGGTTTAGTAATCAAAGACACGGTAGCAAATTAAGAGTCTGCATCTCATTTTTGGAATGGACTTTGGCATGAATGCTCTTGACCATCACTTGCCTCTCTTAGGGAGTGAAACTCAGAGGTTATTCTCAGCCTAATGAAAGCTGTACCTCTTGTCTGGCCTGGGGAGGGAGGCCATTGGTGTCACAATTAATTAATTCACTGCTAACAAGTGCTTTGCCTCTGGAGGACACAGGTAGCACACTGTCATGGTCTTTGGTCAGCCTTGCCCTTTTCCTGCTGGGGTCCAGTGTGGGCAGAGTGGCATGCTGGTCTGCCCTCTGCTTGCCCTGGTGGCATGGTGAGGCTCTGAGTCAATTTGTCACTGAATTGGGTCCACATGAAGCAGACTGAATTGTGTGGGGCTGTGCAGAGCTGCTGGGTGGAAGCAGTGGCCAGTGACGCTCAAACCTGTCTCTACAAAGCCAGAGAAGGTAGCATTGAACATCAGTACAGGAATAATTTAAAAATAGCATTTGATGTTGTTTCAGTTTGTAAACTTTTATATTGCATTATCCTTTTTTGCTTTCCCTCTGTCCTTTTAACTGGATGTGTTCTAGCCTCTGGCATGCTGTGCCATTTCAAGGGAATTTGCAGCGATGCTTTTTTTTTTTTTTTTTAATTAAAAGTAGAAGGTAGCTGCTGACAGTGCCCCTTCCTCCCTGCATGCACACACGACAGCACATGGAGCATCCTTTGACAGCACGTTTGATGTCCAACCCAACTTAGCACTGAAGCTCACAGGAATCTGTTTGTTGACTTCAGTCTGAGGCAGATCTCTCAGCTGCTGGCAACTTCATCCCTGCTACTCTGCAGCTTAAAAGGAGCTTTTTAAGGCTACTGCATTTTATGGGTGGGAGTATCATACAGCACCCACTGAGCCTGGCTTGATCTTGCTTCAACTCATGTGTTGGCTGCAGTGCGAGCGAGGTGCATACAGGTTGCATGTGATGGGATGTCTTGCGTTTTTTCCGAGCTGGAGCCAGAACAGACCTTAAGATCTCATGCAGATTAATTACAGGCTCTTTGTAGCTGTCTGTATGTACTGTGGCTTGGTCTGTTCCTTGTTTCAGTGGAGGAGCTCATTTGTTGTTTTTCAACTGGCTCCTGAGCATTTAAAAAGATACTTGGTTCTGAGATGCCCTGACATCAGTTTTGCAGCTTTCTTCACTACACAGAGCAGCATCTTCTTTTCTCATCCCTCTTCTTTTTTGTGGCTCCCAGCACAGCTGGATTGGGCAGCCTGACCTGGGATGCTTTGGGATGTAGGAGAGAAAGGAGCTGGTGACCGTGTCATCCAAAGCAAGCTGTGCACGTTGCAGGAGAGGATGTGTTGGGGGTTCCTGTTCCTTGGGCTCTGAGCTTTGTGCTTTGAAATTTCAAACTGTCTCATTTTGTAATAAATTGTAACGGTCAAGGACATAATGCGAGGCCTTGATGTAGATTGGATTTAAGCAGGAAAAAACCTGAGTTTCAGTCTGAACCAAAGATCACAGTGTCAGAAAGTTCCCGTCAGGTGTCTTGAGGCTTCTGCTGCTTCAAAAGCTGTGGGAGAGGTGCTGGCTGGGGAGGAGCTGCCCCTCTGAACAGGGAGGGCTGGGGCTGTATTAGCGGGTGAGCTTTACGGCTGAACTTCCTTCAGAGTTAAACTGGCCTTATGCTCTGGGTCCTTGCTGAGATTTAGAGTTGGTTTACCTGAAGGATGCTTGAAGCTGGAGCATGACAGAAACAGGAGACTTTCAGGTCTGAGCTGACCCATCTGGCTTCTGAGAAGCCCACAGAGAAGTGACATCTATGGCATGAACTGCCTTTATTCTTACTTAGCTTGGTCCAGGCTGTCCCTCCAGAAAAGCCATTGCCCTGTGTGCTGAATGGTGGAACTGCCTCCAGGGTTCTCTCAAAACTGCCCACATACCTTTCTTTTTCAGAGACACAAACCCCTGAGTATCAGCCCCGTGGACACAGCTCCCTTGCTTGCTGCTCAGATTGCTGCTGCCTCCTGCAACCTCTATTAACATAGATGCTTTATTAGCAAAATACATTCTGGCCCATTTCCTTTCCTGAAGATTTTTATCCTTGCTTAGACCTGCAGCTTTGCAACACCACACTTGTGCTCACCAATATCCATCTCTCTGTGCTTTTTACGCTAAACCCTCTTTTGGCCTCATTATCCATGACTGCAGTTTCCACTAAGACCTCCATCCGGGGTCATTCGCCGGGCATCCTTCATCTTAACCGTGCTGAGTTTACTTCCAGTGACAGTAACCCCCGTGAGTGTTGCTGCCTTAAAACTAGAACTATCTCTCCCATTAGCAATGCTGATGAATGAGCCAAGAACAAACCAGAAACTTAAAAGCGACCCTCTGCAAAGCAGAAATAGTGCCCAGAGCTGCCTGGGTGGAGCAGCGGCGTTTTGTTTTGCGCTGGAGAGGATGAAGGGCTGGGTTACAATGAGTGGTTTGCTTCATTTTGAATTCCCTGGCTGTGTGTGGTGCTGTGAATTATATCTTTTTTACATCTTATTGTAAAGTGGCTTTGAGGTACCAGGCATGAAAGATGCCATCTACAAATACATTTAGCTGGGAAAAAAATTCCAATAAACAATTCAGGCAGATTTTTTGTCCGTCTCCTGCAGCAGTGTACCCCTCATTGCTAGGTCCTCACTGCCTTGTCAGGCTACTGCAAAATGAACTGGTGGCATTTTCCATCCCTGCCTGTTGTGTTGCCCCTCTAATAGGCCCTGGAGGGCATGGAGCCTACTTTCAGAAGGTGAAGTTTGCTGCTAACTGCATTATTTTTCCAAAGATCTGTTTAAGCAAGCACAGGCTGGCTGCAGAAAGCTGTGCCGACAGCCTACAGCTACTTTGGCGGAGTTATTAATGTTTAAAAAGAAAAAGTAAAGAAAAAGTAAGGCAGCTGTTGGAGAATTTTGCAATTCTTTATGCAGGTGTATCTTTTTAACCTAATCAGTTTTCACACCCCATTCTCTTCCATGCTATTGGCAGCGGTAGAGATGATGCTCTCAGCCACTGACCTGGAGAGAGAAGTGATCTGGGTGGTTACTGAGGATAATTTGGGGTGACTGTATTTCTACCTGCTTATTTAGAAATGTCTTTCTAAAGCTTATTAACTCTTGGATTGCACATTTTGATCTGTATCACTGTACAGATAAACTTCATGCTGCTGCTCTCTAGAGAGCCAGAGTGCAGGTATTTCTGTAAATACCTCCACTGCCTGTGCTGGTATTTAAGTTATCCATTGACTGTCTCCTCCCTGAGGGACACCCCAAAAACCATGGAGTAGAGGGCACTTGAGGACAGTGAGAACTGCATGAGGTGATTTCTGGCCCTGACCAGCAAAATGGCACCAGTAGCTCAGAGCAGATGGGCCCCAAAGGGTTTGCCCAGCAGATGCTGAAAAATGTCCAGGAAGGACATCTCTGAGCCTTGCTTCATGCAATTCCCATTGTTTGGAGCCAGAAAGAACTTCAATAACACTACCTGTAGATTTTGGTGCATGATGTTTATCTTTTCAGTGAGTTGTGGAAATGCCCAGTTTACAACTTCCCAGGTGAGTGGAAAGTAACAAAGATAGACAAAAATGCATTACAAGTGTTTAGTCAATTTTTTTTTCCCCCATCCAGTGCTTCCTCCACCTCATTTTGGAATTGTTGCATGTCAGTTTATTGGAATTCACTTCTCATAATCAAATATTAGTCCTCTGTTCGATGACGTTAATAAAGGTGTTGTGATAAAGTCGAATTAATTTCATTTCTGCCTGAAAACAACCTATTGTTGAATGAGTTACTTCAAGACATTAATCAGACATATAGCATTGTAACGAGGTTAAAAGTGCACATGGATTTCCATTATAAAGATATTCTCAATCAAGCAGAAACTAATCTAACGGTGCAAGTCATTTTGTAATTTGATTGTTCTAACCGCAGTACATGTAAAAACAAGATGTCTTACAACAGAGTCTCAAAAAAGCCCTGCAGGTATTGATATCTTTCAAGAAAAGAATGATTTACATTTTCAATAGGCCTGATTTGTCTTTGGGAAAAATGTAATTCCTTTATCATGGGCAAAAATCTAATGGGAGCCTTTTTACCTTGTTTGCCATGTTTTGAGTGTATTATCTTAGTGTTGACCCTTAATTGGATTAAGTTAGGCCTGACTGTCAGGGGAAAAAAAGCCTCCTATGAATCTTGCAGCTTCAAAACCAAGAAAATTCAACAGATGAAGGAGAAAACACAATGAAAAAAGAACACAGGGCCTTCCCAAGCCCTTTGTTGGCCTTGACTGGATTAATTTTACCAGCAGCTAATCTCTGCTGTGCGGAGATACTTTTACCACTTTCCATTAATGACAGTTGTTACACTTCTATTTTAGGCTTTGTTTGGGAAGGTCCGTAGCACAGCCATGGGGAGAGCCTCGTGCTCCCCTTGCCAGGAGCTGGACAATGTGCTATGGGGTTGCTTTGGGCTTTGCTGGAAAATCAATTCTTGTAATTTTTCTGCCGAAGAAATTCAGCAGCTTAACTGTTCAAATGATATGTTGAGCTTTGGTGACTCAAGCTTTGTTTTTTTAGCAGAGACAGGTATTTGGAAAGAGAAAAGTGGATGGAGGGAGCAAAAGGTGGCTGCTGAGGGGGTTATTCCTACGGGGAGGTTGAAATAAATAGGGTGATGGTCCTTTGTAAGGGATGGGTGAGTGGGGAGGAATGGTAAGTACCAAACCCTTTGGGGTTGGAAGGATTTTCCATTCAGCATAGGAAGGGAAAAGGGAATTTTGTAGCAAAAGAAACACTTAGTGGTGTAAAAACCTTTGGGATGGTTTCAGTGCAAGCAGTTATTGAAATATAAATCTGAAAAGCTGTGCATACCTGTGAGCGCAGTCTGCAGATTGCAAAGCAGGCACTGCATTTACCTGCTTGTTTTGACATCACCAGTTAAAGCAGATTTAGCAGTAAGCCCCGTGTGCTCTATTTTAAATAAATATTACACTTGCTATTGGATTGCTGAGAGAGAGAGAGAGAACTAATTAAGGAGATGGGATATCATCAGTAAATTTTTCTTCCCTGAGATTTTATGAGCAGTAATTTGAAAAGAGCCATATTAAAGTCATTGAGGAACAAGTTAATGCTGTGTTTCTAAGAATATTGTCCTTCTACTCAAAGATTATATTAAAGAATAAACAGTATACAGTAGCTAATTGCTAGCTGACACATTAGAATGGCTTTATACTTCCAAAATTGAATCAGTCTGGTTTAAGAAAAAAAAAAAAAAAAAGAAAAGGAAAAAAGTAATGCAGTAACTTTTTAATTATTTAAGGAAGTATTTCTCAAAGAATAATTGAATCTGCGCTCATGGCTGCAGGGGGGAAGAGGGACTGGTCAGTATTGACCACATTTGCAACCTGGCTGACAGAGCTGCTGTTAAATACCCCGTTATAGGCTCTGACTCCGGCTTGCTGGCTTACATTCCAGACTGATGGCAGGTATCTGTTTTTCCTCTCTAAATGAAGCTGCTAGGAATTTATTTCTCCTGGATTGTTCCTTTCTGTAGTGCCGTAGGCACAAACACTGTGCAATATTAAAACCCACAGAAATCTGCCAAGGAAACCGATTAACCCGTGGCAGGAAAATAACAAGCGCATGGCGATTGCCTGGAGCCTTTGTACTGCCCGGCTTTGCCCAGTGATGGTTTTTTTGAGGTCTTGGTAGGAGCTGGTAATCCCTCAAGCCCATTCCTTGCTTCTCAGTCTTTTGGGATGGAGTAGATTCAATTGCTTGCAATAGGAAGGGCTTCTAGGGACCTGAAGTAGCAATTGTGTGTTACAGTATGCGCAAAATGCAGTTTTATAATTGCAGTGTATTCAACATCCTTAGCAGAAATGGGCTTCACTGCCTTGAGCCCAATTTTTCTGTCAGGTTAGATGAATCAGTGCTAATGTGGAAATCAGCTGGTGGAGTTTGGAGCATCTTCAGCCTCCTTGGGGAATCAGTCCCAAAGGCAGAGCAGCAGCCCAGGGTCAGAAGCAGCCATGCCGCCTCATTAGCCATGAAGCATGCTGGGGGCTCAGGGCTTCACCAGGAGCTGGGCTCTGGGTGCTGTCACGATTTGCTCCTGAGCCTGGCTTTGGTCAGTCTAACGCACTCTGTTTTTCTTTGGATTTTGGTCCCACATCTTCCCTTTTGCTCTGTTGTCACCTTCCAGGCAAGGCTGACTTCTTTTTCCAAGAAAAAAGTATTAGTTTGGTTGTCTAAGAGGCATCAGACTGCACAGATCCAACTTAAAACCATAATGGTGCATTAGTGTGCTATGGGGCCCTGTTCTGGGAAATGTCTTCACTTGGGAAAACTGCTTAAGTGTGTGCCGAAAATTAAGCAAAAAATGCTTTTTTCTTGACTCTCCCAGTTGGTTGGCTGGGTGGGTCTGAGCCCTGGCTGGGTTCCAGCTGCCTGCCCTAACCATCCAAACTGAAATAGCAAATTATTTGTTAAATATGGAATTAACAAAATGCTGGAGGGAAAAGCTGACTTGAAAAGTTGTGCTGTAATTATACGTCATGGATTATAAAGGCAGAAGGAACAACTGTGATCATTTAGTCCGACTTCCTCTATACCTATAAATAACAATAAACAGCCTTTTGCTTAAACACAAAGCAGCTTTCTTTGGTGTATTAAACACTCCATGCTGGGGACGCCAGAAAGAAAAAACATCTTGTTTGCATTATTTTATGTAGGTTTGAAAGGGCTCGACTCAAACTGAGGTCATGGTTCCTTTGAGAGAAAGGGCATCCTGCACTGGGAGAAGCTGGGTCAGTTCAGGAGTCAGGAGGTGGTGGGACACAGTGTGGAGGTGCCTTGTGTGCTGCAGCACATGAACAGTACACTGGGCATCACGTTCTCCTGGGGATGGGTTGGTGTGTCCTTGTCTCTGTCTGATTTAAGCCAGTTGAATCCTGGCACAGCAGAGTGAAGTGCAAATGGGAAGCATCCAACTTCAGCAATTGGCACCAAGGATTGAAACCCTTAGAAAGTCCCTTGTGCTCCCCACTGCTCTGCTGGGCTGCCCTTATGCAGGCTCTGGGGTAGAGGGACTGTGTAACCATGCGATGTGTCAGACCTGCCAGCTCCTGTGTCACCTCTGTCACATCAATACAATGGCTGCATGGGGAGCACATCCTGTTCCTTGGCCTGAGAACCAGCTCCAGTTATCCCTTGGGTGACACTGGGGCCTGGGGAGGGCCTTGAGCAGCAGCTGGGCTGTGCAAAGGCAGCTGGGCTGGTAGCTCCTCTTCCATTGCATCTTGACCCATCTCTTGTCTTTCTCTCCTTTGGTGGTCACAGCTGTTTTTACATACAAGAAATGAGGGAGCACCTATTGGTCTTTCCTGGGCCCTGTGTTTTTGCTTTGACACTGAACCTCTGCAAAATATCTTGTGGTGCTCTACATGAAGGATGGGAATTGTGATTTGGAAGTAGATGATCCTAAAGGTTCCTTCCAACCCAAACCATTCTGTATTTCTCTGAAAAATGAAGTTATATTTCCTTTTAAAAATGCCTCTATAATGCCTCCACGGTCTGGGAAGAGTTGGAAGACCTGATCTTCTAATCAGGTGGTGATGGCCTTCGGTGTAACCTGGACTGGTGGCTGCAGGGGTCTCTGAGCATTTGTAGCGCATGTTTGCAGCGTGTGTTGGGCGTCACCGCGGGCGCTGGTGTGACAGGCACTCTGTTATTTTAAGCATTAGTGTTTGTGTGCATTTTACACATTATAGCATTGCATTATTTAGGGGTGATGCATTATTAAACGCTCTTCTCTTCAGAGTGGAGAGTAGGTCACTTCCCGCGATTGCTGCTGCTCTGCATGAGTGAGTTAGGATGCTGTCTCTTATGTAATCCTTGAAGTCTGAATAATGGAGATCGTAATACTATAGAGCTGATTAATAACATTTAGTACTCCATTAATGAGGAATTTTAGTGAAATGCTCATAGAAGACATGTGTTACCATACTCAGTTTGTTCTTTCTGCTTGAGTGCCTGGAACCAGAAGAACAATCATTACTTAGTTAATAATGATGTGCTTCTTAAAATAAAGGCTTGTAAATTCATTTTTATGCCCATAATCATATTTTTCTGCTGTGAGAAGAGTGAGGGAGTTGGGAATTATCTCTTTCCTATCTTCCTGACAAAATGTATATAATGATTAGAAGCATATAATAAGAGTGTTTGTCCTAGCCAAATGTTTCTTCACTCCTGTTAATCAGCATTCGTTTGAGAGTGTGGTGCCGTTTGTGGAAGGCGATGCAATCACTGGGGCAGTGTGGCAGATTTAAATCAGTAATAAAAGCCCTGGGGAAATTAACAAGACAAAACATTAACCACAGACTAAACATTAACATATATTAGCATTTTTATTACACCTGTAGAAATGGTAAATGCGCTTGGTTACTACTATTAAAAAGTTTATGTTCTATCCCACATCATCGCAATGTATATTTTTGGTTTAAGCCCTTTGGAATTTAATTAAGCGGAATTCAATAGCAGCGCTTGAGTAATAGACTTCAGGATCGCTTTTATGGTGACTTTGAAGATAAACAGGGCACAAATGTGATCTTTATAATGCTAATAATACTTGTGATGTGTAGTGGAGTAGGTTGTTAAAAAGAACTGGGGAAGAAGCACCAGTGCAGGCAGCTGTAGTACTGAGGCTTTCAGCCTTACTGGTCAAACTGGGGTGTATCACTCAAGGATGCTCAGCATTTAGTGGGCACCAGTTGGTTCCTCTGAAGACAGCATGTTTTCTTAATTTCTATGGTCTCTTGATGTTCTGTGCATACTGTAGGAAATCACCCTTTCAGAGGCTGTGTTCAAATCAATTATAACAGTTAATCGTTTTTCAGTTTAATGTGTGGCTTCTCCCAAAGGAAACTTGTGAATAGGTATAAAATGACTTACATGAACTCCAGAGAGCAGAGGAGATTGCAGGAGGAAATCTTCAAAAATGAGGCCGTCCCCTTGAGGGGAAAAAAATACTGTGTCTTCCTGGAGAATGAATCTATAAGCAGAAGAGTTCATAGAGAAGACAAATGGAAACTCCATATAAAGTTTAAGCAAAGGTCAAATACAGCAAGCTCTCCTTTAGAGCAGAGTGGAGCTCCTGGGCTGAATGAAAAGTGGCAGCAGCAGGTATCCAGCAGTGTCTAATGCACTCTCCTCTTGTCCAAAGGGAAGCTGATTAGCTTTTTTTTTTTTTTTTTAATAATCTAGAAAATTACTAAAAAGTTCTTATTCTTAAAAGCAATGCTCAGATTGGCAGGAGGATCACACTGCTGCTTTCCAGTTCTTTGCACCCCTGGATCTGCATGCTGATGGGCAGGACGAGATGTTTTTACCCTGTGTGGCCACGTTCCCTCACGCCTGGGCAGCAGAGCAGGTTCCATCTGTATCCTCAGTGGTATCAGCGATTCCATCCTGCCATAGCCAGGCTGGAGGTGCCTGTGGGGATTCTGCCCTCCATCAGCTGCACTGAAATTCTGATCCTTGCACAAAAGATATGGTACTGTGGTCACTATTTCTTTGATGTAAATTAAGCTTATCCATCCCAGTTTTGTGTGCTTGCAGGTATCCAGTGGATCAGTATGGTGCTTTACACCCATGTGGTCGATCCAGCTGGAAGCAGCTGCAGTGGCAGACCTGGTCCCTGCCTGCTCGCCATGCATCGTTCCTGTGCAGCCACAGGTTCCCTGCAGTCCTCAGGCACCTCTTATCTTAAATTAATGTGGAAGCGTTAAAATTGGCTGATAGTGCTACTCCATTAGCTTCGTCCCTGCGCTCCTCTCAAATCAATGTTCCCTCTAAAGCGGAGCCATTACACGGCGTGTGACTCCCCAGGGTGCTGGGAGCCAGCTGCTTCCCCCTCAGGCGTGGGGACCTTGGCCACCGGCAGTGCCCGAGGAGCTGTGCCCGACTTGAGGATGGTCCCTCCCTGCGGCCGGAATAGAAGTGGAGCAACGGGTAGTGGTCGTCAGAAAGCAAAGTGTTCCCCTCGTGGCCAGGGTCACGCTCGCATGGAGGACGCTAATTAAATTGGGTAATCAGTGAGTTTGTTAATGAGCTGGGGTAGGGAAATGTTGCTTGGGCTGTTACACTATCGGTGGCTTTTGGGGCTTGTGAAAGCTCAGGTCTTTGGGAGGGTTTTGCTTGCCTGGTGTCCCCTTGCTGCAGTTTTTTGGTGGACTGGCAGATTCTTTTAAAAACAAACAAGAAGTCCAACTCCTGTTGCCTGAAAAACACACTAAGCTTTGATTTACTTATGCATTTTTTTTGTGGCCTGGTATGTCAAACTTCAGCCTCATCTGTGACATGGATTAAGAGACTGCACAGCTCTCACAGTGACTATACTGTAGATAAGGGCTGGTGTATATTTACCATCCCCCTGATAGCTGATAGAGTGCAGAGCCTGAGGAGAAGAGCCGGCAGTTCCGTTCTGTCAATTTGCTTTGAATTCCGCATTTTATATTTGCGTGGCAAAATATAAAAAGGGAGGAAACCACGTGTTAACCACTGTTGCTTGACACTGTTTTGGCACATGCCGTCAGATACGCTGCCTTCCTGTTGCTGTCCCTCTTGCAGGCACACCACTGTTCTGTGGAGCTGACTGGCCTTGTCCTGCCAGAGCAGGTGATACCTGGACAGCTGAAGCATCACACTTTTTTTCTCCCCAAGGCCTGAGCTTGTGTTGTCCCTTCTCTGACTGTCCTTAGGGGCATTTTTCTGGACTTTTTTGGAGCTTACTTTAAAATAGGTTAGGAAGAGACTGGGAAGCGGTGTTCATGTGTTCCTTAGCTTGCAGTGAGGACTCAAAAGGAGGAAAAGATTGAAATAGGATTTCTGAGCTGTTGTCCTAGGACCGCTTGTGGCCCAGCAGACTCTGGCAGATGGTTTGTGAAATCCTTCCCTCCCCCCAAAAGCGCACACGATGCTGCCCCTGCAAATGAGCAGGCAATCTGTTACTTATACATTCACTCACTTTATTTTAAGTTCAAATCTCAGCAGGGGTTTTGTTTGACTAAAAGGTGACAACCATTTTGCTGTGACTTCACAAGATGGGCTGCAAGGTTGTTTTTTTTTCCTGAAAAGGTTAGTTGGTGCTTGAATAAATAAATAAGTAAAAACTTAGATGCACTGCTCAAACTTTCTACCTTTTATCCATGAAGACTTCATCTGCTGTCCCATGCCACAGCTAACACAATCCTGTTTGTGATTTCATCCCTCACAGGAGGGATGGTTGGATTCAGTGATCAGTGCTTGGACTTGATGATTGTACAGGTCTTTTCGAACCTTAATGATCTCATAATTCGAGGAGCCCATGGTGTCCAGATGCCATGTGGGGCTGTGAGGACGCAGCTGAGCTGCAGCTCTTGTACAGGAGTTGGGAGCAGAAGGGCTGAGGTTGCTTTGGTGGGAGATGAGGCAGCTCTGGTCTGCCTGGCTGCTTTGCTGTTTGAACACACTCTGGGGTGGTGCCATTGTTCGTACTGTCGCTCCGATCCTCCCCTCCCATTCAGTGCCTCTCTGCATTCTTGGGAAAAAGCCTTGATCCTGGACTTGCTCTTCTCTCTGAGTTCAATAGGCTTTGCCAGCTGAAAGCCAGGCTTTGGAAGGGGAAGGAGGGGCTTTTCAAAGAGCTGGGAAGAATCAAAGGGAGTCATCACAAATGGCAGCTTAAAATATCTGACCTTTTCCCGCTTCTCTCCTCTGCTTTACATGCCCATGCAGAGTGTGGGTGCAACGATGCTGCTTTGTGGCGTTGCTTCCTCTGTATCTGCTGTCCTGGAGCTTTTGTGTACCTCGTGTTTCCCTGGAGAGGCTTCATGGCTGGTCTCAACTCTGACATCTGGAGGGGAAAAGTCCATAGACCCCCCTGTGCATCCTCACACTCTTCTGCTGACCTGCCCTTTGCAGAGATATTGGCACCAGCCAGCACAGAGAGAGCACGGATGTCCAGACCCACAGAGGTGGAGTCTCAGGTCTCAAATGCTCTTTTTCCAGGTCTCCTGCTGTCCCATGTTTTCCTCCTATTCCTGTCTGCTTGCATCAGGGAACTACCTGCAAATCCTATGAGAGGGTGATGAGTGCTAAAGGAAAGCCCAAAAGGCAAAGAAAATAACCTAAAACGTGGTCATTTTTCTGACTCCCTCCCTCTGTGTTTGAAGCCTGCTACATGATTTAGGGAGTGCAGGAGGGCTGATACATTCTTCGGCAAGACTTGGGTTTGGCAAGGCGGAGAGGAGAGACAGCCAAAGGGAGGGAAGAGGAGAAAAAACAGGTAGGATGCTGCAGAAACTACTCACTTGGCAGCTACAGGAGGAGCTGCTTTGGCAGAGGGAACTGCAGGTGCAGAAGGACCGGTGGCAGCATCTATTCCCACCGTGCTGTGAACCAGAAACTGCAGTGCCCAGCTCCCAGGAGGTTTCTGTTTTACTCTTTGTTGTATGGCAGCCTGAGCAAACAAACTGTGCTGCTCTTGATAATGAAAGAGGTGACATTACTAATTTATTTGCCCACCCAAATGCAGGATGTAATAGAACAGAATTAATCTCTTCTCTTTACACATCAGATGCTTGCAGCTTTGGGCAGCGGGTGTGCTTTTAACCTCCAGTGTGCAGCTAACTGGGAGTTTAGCTGACTGCCTTGACTCGGTTTGGCACGGAGATAAATGAGGTTCTGCAAGGAACAGGCATTTTATGGGTGTGTGGTTGGTCCCAAACCTGGATGTGTGAGGTAGGATGAGGCTCACAGAAAGAGAGGTTGGTGTTAGCTGCAGTGCCTTTGTGGTCCCAGTGATCAGCTGAACTCCCTTCACAACCCAACCTGGATCAGGCCTGCAGAGCAGCACAGGGTGGGTCAAAAGGCGAGTGTCACAGCAGCAAGTGGTGCCGTGGGGGGCCAGTTGTCCCTAGGTGGTGTCCCAGAGAAGGAAATGACTGCAAATCCACCTGCAGCAGGGACTGCAGAGGCGGCTGCAGTGCTGCTGGGTGAGTCTCAGGACAGTGGCCATGCGAGAGAGCTTTAACGAGGTGGTTGGGATTCCTTCCCTCGCTGCTGCAGCCGGTTACCAAATCATCTGTATGCTAATGAGCTAATTTGTGCCATTAGCAGAGCCCTGTTAATCAAGACCTCCCACAGTATGACTGGGCTGTGGCCACAATGCTTGCTGTATTTTAGGCCCTGGGTTTAATTAGTAACGATGCGTGTGATGCTTATCCCTGGGTATCTGCAGTGCAGCCTGTGCAGATGATGAGCTGCCGTGCAGAACCAGGGTCTTAGGATTTACCTTCCACAGGTAAATCCCACAGGGGCATTTTGGTGCCCAAAAATTTTGCCTGAAGCTTCCTGCATTCCTTCCCACAGGGCAGGTATTTGTACAAAAGCCGGGTTGCATCCTTAGGGCAGCAGTTCGCTTTCAGATGCATGTGTGAGCTGTGGGCGAGATGGGGATGACAGCAGGACAGACCAGCTCCTGTGCAGGGGCCAGGGTGCATCTTGGCTATTTTCCTGCAGTTTTTCTAGTCCCAACACTCCCTCACACTGCTATGTCTGTGTTTTCCAGATCAGCCGGTTATGTGGCCACGCTCAGCAGAGGCAGGTTCGGTCAGCCAATTACCCTGAAGACCTTTTTGTTGACAAGAAGGTTCTGAAGGTGACTCACATTGAGCAAGAAGAAACTTTGTCGAGCAGGAGGAGGTGAGAATGCTCAAGCTGAATGTGGTGCCTGCTGGATGGGCTGCAGGGGATGCCCCTTCGGAAGCGGGTGGGAGAGCTCCTTATTTCCCGTAACTATAAACCTGCCTTTGGCTCTGGAGGTGTCTACATGGTTTTTTTCACCTAGTGCCTTCTTTTTTAACCTATAAAACTGCCTCCTGCTTCTCATCTTTGTTTTTCTTTTTGCAATCCACCAGGCATCCAGGTTCATACACCAAATGCCTCGTCTGGGTTTCTTGGGTACTGCTGTAGTGCCAAAACCACTTGCAGTTAGAAAGGGTCACTGCAGCATGAAATGTTGTGTTGTGTGTGTAGGTAAAGGGGATGCGTTTCATGGGTTTTTTTGTGTAGTGTTTTTATCGTAGTTCAGAAATGTTAACAGCCTTTTACTGAGTATTTTGTAAGTGAAGCAGGTGCCTCTAATGCTGGCACTGCACTTTGTGCTTCCTTCCCCCTGTACACAGAAGCTGTAATTAGGTGGGCTCATGCTGGTGTGTTAGGGAGCAGCATCTACCCCCTGCATCTGAAAGCACATCCAGAGATAAGCAGTGCCTTTACTGCTGTCTTGAATACAAGAAAAATCCCCATGGAAGAGAAACAGGCAAGCTTGGCAATTTTTGAAACTGGGGAGATGGAGTAAGTTGGATGGATTTATCTTTGAAAACTAACAGGGCCACATTCTTGATACGGTTCCCAGGAGATGCAGCACTGGGGCTTGCATTCCTCCGTTGTCTCAACATGTTCGGAGGGTTGCACAGCCCAGGCTCTGACGGAGATGTCTTTTGAGGACTCTGAAGTCTAATGAAATCTGCAGAGATGAATTATGTGGGCTCATACCTGCAGATACAGAGGAGTTTCTCCCTTCCCTCCTCCTCCCTGCCCAGCAGGGAACTCTGCTCCCCAGGAAAGTTCTCTTCCGTCTGTTCTCCACAGTGCTGCTGGGGTTTGTGGAAGAGGAGCAAGGCACTGCCTGGGATGTGAGGAGCTGGGTGCAATGGGCAGTGAGGCTTGTCCTGCTTGGGGTTTGGCCTAAATGAAGACCCAGGTCTTGCCTTATTTTGGCTTGCCAAATGGTGTTGGTTGGACCTCCTGCCCAGCTGTAAGGCCAGTGGAGGAGATGGATGTAGGAGGTGATTTACACAGGAGGTGACTGTCTGAAGCACCCCTCTGGGCTGTGCAGGAGGCTGTGGGCTGAATTCCCACACTTTGGAGGGGCTTTGACTCAACAGACAAACTCCTGTTTGTTGTCACGGACAGTGACAGACTGGTCAGTGTTTGCAATTCTCGTGCAGGATGTGCTGTGGTTGCCAGAGGGAGGACTTGGGTGACCCTCGGCCTCCATGGGCTGCAGCTCTGCCTGCGGGGGCTGTGCCGGTCCCCGGCAGGGCAGGAACAGGCTCCTTGGCAGTGAAAAGGCAGCGCAGAGCACAGGCTCCTTCGCGGCTTCTCCTTGTGTCGCCTGCCCCCAGCTGGCTATCGCGGGCTTCTGCTGGAGAGGGAACTCCACGGAATCCCAAAGCTAAGAGGGACAGAGGGAGCTGGGCACCCCCTCTGCACACCAAACTGCCTAAGCTTGCAGGGCAGCTCCCCCAGCTGGCAGGGCACGGAGGTCCTCCCACTGTGGCCCTCAGGGGATGGCCCTGAGAGCGCTCCAGGTGCTGATTCCTCATCCTCCCCCCAGGGAGGAAGGAGGCTAAGAAATAAACTTCTGCCAAAGAAGAAAACATGCTGAAACCAAGCAAGGAGACTGTGAAGCCAAGTTTTACTGCCTCCAGTCCCTGCTATTCATATTATCATACTTTTGGTGCCATTTACCTAATTAAATCTGTTGGTGTTTCCTGGTGACAGCTGCTGAGTGTCCCCAGGGGACTGACCTGAGCTCGAGGGATGTCACATCCCACTCCCACAGCCCCTGTCCCCTTTCTGGCAGCTGTCAGAGTCCCTGGGGTCAGCCTGTATCCTGGCACCTCTGGACCACTGCTGAAGGTGACCAGCTGGGGACAAAGGTCCTTGTGCTGGCAAGGGAGGGTGCAGGCTCAGGGTGCAGCCTGATTCCCATCCCCTCTGTCTGGTGCAAGCACTGCTCCTGTGGCTCTTCTTGCCTTTCTGGGGCAGAGCCATTTTGGTGAGTGTAACCTGCCCCTTTGAATGCCCACTGTGGCCCTGTGTCCAACCCTATGTACACCCTGAAATCGTGTACCTCTGGTGGTACAACATGAGACACAGTGTTACCCATGTGTACAGGTTTGTGCTGAGAGTGCCTGCTCTGGTCAGCCACCAGAAATGCTACTTGCCTTTGCAGGGATGCTGGATGGCCAATGTCAGGCAAAGTCCCTAAAGGGCCTCTCTTCCTTTCTGCAAAGTGGAGAGGACTGCTGTCAGCCTGAGCACTTGCTGCTCAGATGTACCCCATGTATTCATGGTCTCAGCCAGTGGCACCTCTCCTTAGGTGCCATAAGAGTGCAGAGACTGGGTCTGGCTTTTGCCTGCAGCATGGTTTGGCCAAGGTTCTGCTGCCCCACCATCCCTCCCCATCACCAGCAGGTTTTGCCCTAGGAAACACAGATTCAACCTTTGACTAACTAACACCAGGGGTCAATGCAAAGAGCTACTTGAGGTCAGGAACAAAACTGATGCTTAATGCTTTATTTGCACTCAGCTGCTTTCTTGTTGTGTTTTTGTGATTACTTTCACTGGTTAAAATGCACCAACCCCATCTTCTCTTCCTCTTTTAACTGAGCACCATTTCCCCCCCTTTCTTCCAGGGAACTCATTGCGAAGCTGAAGTCTCACAGCAGTTTTTACAGTAGCTTGCCAGAGTACATCTGCAACCACAGCTCTGCTGTTCAGAATGACACCCTTTGCTGGAATGGACAAGAAGTTGTGGAGAGGTGAGTCACATCTCCCTTCCCTCCCTCTCTCCATCACTGCTTATCTTTCCCTAACTAGGCGCCTGAGCAGTCTGTGACCAGGACACTACTCACTCTCTTAAGAACCTTGTGCAGAGCAAGTGTCCAGCTGTTCTGCAGCTTGGATGGATGTGCAAAGTCTGCATGGAGAGAAGTGGTCATGTGCTGCCCTCCGCTGAGTTTTCTGCTCAGTGAAAACTCTGCATCCCTGACTGGTTTAGGTCAGGGTGGGTTGGCAGCTGTGGGCCAGAGACAGGAGAGCAACAGCAGCTTGACACAGCCATGCTCCTGTGGGAGGGTGCACCACAGTGCCAGGGATCGCTCCTCTGGGGCAGCAATGAAGGCATTGCCACCATGCACAGCCTGGGGTGGGGATGTCTCCAACCTGGCTCCGTGCAGTGGTAGCAGGGCAGCGTGTTTGGCATCCCCTGCCCCACCCAGGGAGGGACAAGGAAGACCACCTTGTTGGGTTTCTCCTTGCCATATCTCTGTGCTGGAGAAGGTCAGGACTACTGAGCTCTGGTGGTGCAACTGCTGCAATCTGACTATCTTCCCACCACCAAGTCTTGGCTGTCCTCTCTGGACTGAGCCATTCACACCAAGGTCCAGCTCGTGCACTGGCCACTTTTCCCTGCCTCACTCACTGGCTCTGAGGATGTTCTGCTGGTAGCTGTGAGATTAATGGAGACAGGCAAATGCAGAATTCACAGCATAAAGGGGAAGGAAGTGTTAATAGAAATGAAAATTTTTCTTGCAAGAAATGCCCCTCGGGAACGTTAAATAATGTGGAAATAGAACTTGGAAATGTTTTTTATAATTATACATAAATCTCCTCTAATCACCTTACTTTGCAAGGCATCCTTTGCTATTAAGTAGTTTGCATAAGGGAAGAAATAGAAATAAAATCAAGAAGTGGTGAAATGTTGAGATATTAATTATGACTTCTTGATCAGTAACCTCAGGTGGTAATTACCCTGTACTTGCAATACTGACCTGAAACACTGAATAGACCAAAATAGCATCAAACTCTAGTTTGAAAGTAAATGACTCAAACATCTAAGATCACACGCTTAATAAAATGAACTTACGTTGCCTAAGGAAAAATGTGTCCTCTATTGGTACCTATTTCTGGAAAATCTTGCGTTTCCGTGCCTAACTAAGAAGTTCAGCTGGAAAAAAAAAAAAGATTATTTCAATATTGTCTCACTGGCTGTTGATTAGAACTTTTCAAGCAGAGCTATAAACACTGCAGCTCTGGAGAGGAAGACCTAGGGTGAGGTCTTTACTTTTGACAGTTCACTGGGGCCATGGCCAGTGGCCCTGGTCCAGGTCCTGCTGATGCCACAGCTGGGTGAAGTGGTAGCAATGGAAAGGTGCTGAGTCCAGATCTCCCCTCAAATGTAAGTTCCCACCTTGTGTTTTTTAGCATCTCCAGCTGTAACACTTCCCAGGGTGGCCCTCTGCTCCATGGGCTGAGAAAGTGTCTCATACCTGGTGGTGTTTCTGCCAGTGAAACTACAGGGGGAACTCAGCTAAATAAAACTGAGCTAAGGTGATGGTCCAGGGAGCTCCTCTCTCAGGACCCATTTCCAGAATGTTTCAAATAAAAGCAAACAAACATGTAGTTAAAATGATCTCTAAAGCCAATTGCATCATGCAGAGTCAAAACTGACTACTTCACATGCTTGGACTTCCCAGCCTAGCATCTGTTTCCAAGAGTCTGGGAGGATTCCTGAAAATCATGAGCATTTAAGGTAATGGTGCTCGAGTACCCCAAACTGCCAGTTCCTTTATTTCAGTGTTTTCCCCAAGAGGGAGCCAAGCAGCTGTTCATGCCGTGGGAGCTCTTATGCAAGCAGCTCTGAGAATCTGTGTTATGTGCTGGAGTGTTTCTGGCTTGGCAGCAGCAATTCTCCTGCTGGACTGGTGAGCGTTTCGTTGGTCATCAGACTCCATGTTACCACTTTTCACAAGAAGTTTGGTGTGTTTTGAATATCTAGTATTAATTTCAGGGTGCTGGCCTGGTAGTTGCCCCACGCCTGTAGTGGTTCCCAGAAAGAAGGCTGGCAGAGGTGTGGTAGGATGACTCCTATGACTGGAGTGTTGGAAGGGAGGGATACAGGCTCTTCAGGAAGGACAGGCAAGGGTAGATGACGAGGGGCTGTCACCCTCTATGTAAGTGACCATCTAGAGCACATGGAGTTCCTGGGAATGGATGAAGGGCTGACCCAGTGGGTCAGGATGAAAGGGAGGGCAGGGACAGGTGATACAGTCAGGCTCTGCACCAGGCCTGGAAGACTGAGTGGATGAGGCCCTCCCTCTATGGACAGCCAGGAGCAGCCTCATGTTCACAAGCCCTCGTCCTCATGGGTGGCTTCAGCCAAGCTGATGTGTGTTGGGGGACAACACAGCAGGGCAGGAGGTTCCTGGATTGATTAGAAAGCACCTGCCAAAGCTGCTGAAAGTTTTGCAGCATCAGGTGAAGACCACGGGAGAGCGATGTTTTGGCTGGGTGACGTGTTTCCATGTGTTTCAGTGTCTGGTGCTGGGCAGACGATGGGTAAAACTGCTGGAGCATTGCGGTGTTGGTGTGAGCATCCATATGGACATGTCTACGATTTGGTGGCATTCCTGTAGGGTTTGTGGTTATTTACCTCTTAAGTCTTTAATGCAGCATCCGAGCGTTCATTACGTTAAAGAGGAGCCCTGCTGGTTTGTCTGTTTTCTGATCTCTCTGTCACAACAAAATTTGCTAGTTATTCAAAGCCTTTTTCCTATAACATATTAAGTCATGCCTGGAATAGCAAATTCACAGCCCCTTGCCAATGCTCTCAAGTACTAAATAATACCGACAATGTGTATCCTGTTATTTGACGCAAACAGCCCCTTCTGCACCCTGTGCTCCTCTTCTTGTGGTTTTTCTGAATCAGTATTAACTCTATCCTGTTTATGCCAGTGCTTTGTTACCCGCAGACAGTGAGAATGTCCCTCCTCTCCACAGGACGGACACGCTCAATGCCTTTCCACTGGGTCTCATTTCCCAATTTGAGCCTTGAACCATCCTTTGTTTCCTCCTTGCCCTTAACTCTCTCTGCCCTGATTGAAGGTGGAGTGTTTGTCTGGAGCTTCAGTGCAATGCAGCTGGCTGGAGTATTTCATCCTGCTTTCCTCCTGACACAGCAAACCATTTTTGTGCAGTCCTGTTCAGACTCTGCTTTGCTCGTTGTGGTGATCGAGGTCCAACTCTGCTTGTAGAGTTATGTTCTCATTTCACCCCTGGCTCTGAGATTTCCCACTGATGGGGAAAGGTTATTATGATGCACTGGCTGCACTCCTTGCCTGGTGCAAACCCGTTGCAAGTCCCCTGAGATGAGGAGCTCTGAGAATCCAGTTGACTGAGAGCTTTCTACACCTTGGCTTTTGGTGGGGCTGCTATGCAGTGTGCTCTGCTGATGGATCACTCATCCTGCTTTGTGTATTCCAGCCTTTTTAATATGCTTCATCCCTCATTTTCTTTTACTAGGTGTTACTCTGTGATCCTTTGTGGTCATTTACTTCTCCACGTTGGATGATGTAATGGCAAGAATTCATCCTCCTTCCTGAGGTTTCGTCTTTAGGTTAATAGTTTGATTGCCATCCCTATTGTGGATTTAGGACATGGTGCCTTGAAGTAATTGCTTGCAAACAGCAAGAACCGTACAAGGAAGGTTGACTTTTCTGGTTGGGCAGAGAAATACCTGTGTCTTTTGCTGTGCTGTTGCTCTGTGGTTGAAGAACATAAGCCAAAGAGGGAAGAAAAAATAAAAGGCAACACATTCTTGCTTTTCACACTTTTCAAAGTGTGCAAAAACACGTTGTGCTTTTATGGGGTTCCAGAAAGAGTCACAGCAAATGCCACACATGGCACATTTTACCACTTGCAAAGAGCTTGTTGAGGGGTCACAGAGCTTGAGTGTTGGTGGTAGCTGTGGCTTAGACCTGCTGGATCTTCCTCTGTCTCTTTGCATCCCTCTACACCTCTTTGCAGCTTTCCTGGGCTCAATTCCTGGCAATTCCCTGAGACAGATGTGTAGACAGGGTGGATGTGCAACAGCTTACAGCTGCCTAAGCGAGGGTTTCTGTAATGCCCCTCCTTTCCTCTGTTTGTCTTCATGCCCCATCCTCTCACCGGACCTCATGCTGGTGGGGTGAGGTGGTGAGATGTTGTCCAGCCTCTCTTACCCTTACCTCCATCCAGTGTAGAGAAAAACCAGAGTGATTCTTATCACTGAGTCCTGACTGAATAATTAGCTCATTTAAAGCCTTCAGCTTAAATCAAGTAGGTGCTAAGATATAAAACTCACCTCAGTTCCTGTGGGAGCTAGGCATCGGAATCTCAAAGGTGATTTGAGCCTTATATACAGTATCAGGGTTTTGCAGCATTTAATACTAAAAGCCTATTAAAATCTAGATTCTCAGAGTTTAATAATCTGCTTACACGAGTATATTCCTTTCAAGCTGTTCTGAATAGAATGACGGCAACATCTGCCCACTGCGAAACTTGTAAGCAGGTTAAGCATTACTGTTAGATATTGCCATTTCCAAATTTCTCAAGACAAACATGTACATTAATCTAAATCACCAGCATAACTCTTGTTCTCTTTGTACCAATTCAAAATTAATATATTTTTAGCACTTTGCCAAATCTCTTCTTCAAGCTAGAAATCTCAGATTTCCCTGCTGTTGCCAATGTACCGTGGTTTGTTTTAATCATACAGATCATAAACAATGAAAGCACAATTGGAAGCAAGGCAGAAAAATGAGATTCTGTAATTGGAACAAAGGAAATTCCATGCCAGCAATAACCCTTTAGTTCGTGAAGGGTTTGGTTATTTCTGGCAGTACTGCAAAATATCTGATACAATGGAGTCCCCAAAGAGGGGGGCTGTATAACTTTTCAAGCCCATAAAACACAGCTTTGTAGCAAATGTAAGTTGCAATGAAAGGATAGTAGGCAAATTCTGTGGGTTATTGAGTGGCCATAATTGATTCCAGAATATTTCAGAAATGAAGATCGTGAATCTTCCCCTGTTAAGCCTGCTGCTTCGTCTCAGGTTTAGCCCATTTTTCCATATCTGTTTGTCTCGACTTTAACTGAAATACGAATGGAAGGAGAGTTCAGGTAGTCTGCAAACTCCCACTGTTTTCCTACGAATATTATAGTTTTTGCTGTCCCTTCTGAAGTCCCATCTCCTAGAACCAGGTGATTACCTGATACCTCATGTTTATAACCAAGCTGTCAGCTGAAGGACACTTCCCTTGGCAGAGAACTGATACAGCAGGATCTGAGGGGGCTGTCATGGACCAGGCTTCGAGGTGTTGATATTTGGAAATCCAGCAGAAAATGGCTCCTTTTTACTTAGGTGAGAACACTCCCCACTGAGAGTGTTGGATCCTCCTGGTTGCTTTTGAAGCAGCTTGTTTGGAGCTGCTGGTAGTGTAAATTGACTGCGGCATCTCGAGCTCTGCAGGGACTGCAAGGAATCACTGCAAGCAAGCAAATGAGTGCACGTTTCAGGCCAGGAAGGCACCCAAGAGCCGTACACCCCACCTCTCTCCTGCCGCTTGCACCCCCCTGTAACAGATGCCTGCATATTGTCAAGGGAACACACACCCCATATGGAAGAGGACAGCTGGGGGTGGGGTGACTGGTATGATTGACCGGGTTACGTCTGGACAGTCTCTCTTTAGAGAGAAAACTACCAGGGGAAGAAGTCTTCACCTCTTCTTGGCTGCTTGTGGGCACGTCTAGGAGTTACACCCTGTCTGCAGGGCAGGATGAGTGGGTTGGAAACAGCTTTTCAAGCCTTTTGGCCCCCACTGCTTGCACTGCTGATGTGACATGAAGGTTGTCTCGCTAAACCAAAAGTTATCAGGGCCAGAGAGTAAAATGTTGGCTTTACCACTGCAGCCACCTTTACTGACCCAGGAAAACCAGCTGGAGATAAGACCTGGGTTCCTGTCAGGAGTATGGAGGGGAGAAACTTTTCTTTGCTTTCTCCCCTTTTTCATATCTTTTTGCCTCCTGTGTGGTGAGGACTCGGTGTCACCAGTCCACATGGTCTATAGGAAGTCGTGTCTTGAAATGCAGAGCAGCAGCCTTGTGGGATTGCAGGTGCTGGGAATGCTGCTCTCACAGGCTCGGAGCTCAGTATTACCTCTGGTGCAGTGAAACCTCTTCTCTGGCATTGTAGTCCTGTCTTGTAGCAGTCTGTGCTGTGTTTGTCCCCCGTGCACTCTGTCAAACAAGTATGATCCAGTGAACATGGATAGTAGAGGAAGAGCCTGCAGGGGATACCACGCTGTTTAAATCGTGGTGCTGTGTTTGAATAAATAATTTGCAACTGGAAGGCAGGCGTAAATTAATTGTTATTTGAATGACATACTTACTTTCCTTTTTCTAAAAGGTGTAATTCTTTATGTTTGACTTCCATGATTACTTTCTCTAAATCACACTTCAGGCATTGCAGTAACTCATCTCAAAGCCTAGCATGGCAGAGTAGGATGAACACACGTTTTAAATTCATTGCCATATATTTAAATAGCATTTGTCATCCTGCCTTCTTTGCTCTGAAATGAAAGCTTGGAACGAGCTGCGTTTGGACTGGAAAGACCAAACATTCACAGGAGACATTTGTGGATGGTGGGGACAAAAAGGAGGGGAAAATCCCTTAATTTGACGGCATACTTGGGCATTTATGGCTGGTGGATGAGAAGGAGCAGGAGGGGTCTGTGGTTATGCCACCCCACAGAAGACTTCAGATTGTTGGTGTTTTCATTAGATGGTTGTCTTGAAAGCAGTTTTTAACGAGGGCCACTTATCGGCACATTTTAAAACGTGACATCTGTCTTTGGAAAATACCACATCCCCCAGCAAGACCCCATACCCAGGGAGCCCGGGCAAGGAGATGCTGCTGACTGACGTCGAGACACGTCAAAGAGGAAAGTATTTTGGGCTTTGCTTATGAAGTGGAAGCCAAACCATGCTCATGTTGCAACACTGATACCCCTTTGGTGCAGGGACCCCCGGGGACCATGGGGTGGACTTTATCCACTGTGCATATTTGCTGTTCCCTGTTGATATCAGTGACCATGGCAGAGGTATGTGATGGGTATAGTGGAGTGGCACAAGTGTCTTGCAGAAGGGCTGTTTTATTGGCATAAGTTGAAAGCCGCTCGAGATGGCTCTGAGACTTTTCCTTTTCTGCACTGTGACTGGAGAACATGGGGGGAAGGTGCTGCTTTGGTTTTGTTTTGCCTGTGAACCCACCAGCCCTGCAGCAGCTTGGAGTGGTGGGGGTGCAGAGGAGCCTGCGTGGGGCCTGTACTGGGATCCCCATTCTCCAGCTTGCTGGGGCCTTGAAAAGCATCTCTCTGCCATATTAAGGCCTGTCTGCTTGGCCCAGGCTGCAGGGAGGGGTGCCAGCTGCCTTTTCCAGCTTTTCTGGCATTTCAGGAATGCAGGTCGCTGGCTGAAGCTACATTTCAAAGCTTTTAACCCTTCAGTTGGCTGCATCCTGCATGCCTGAGTGTGGCCACCCCAGAGAGGGGCACAGCCGAGGGGAGCTGATGCCTGAACACACCAGGAGGTCTCAGGTTGGCCATGAAGAGGCAGTGTGTCCCAAAACATCCATGCCACCCAGCACTATGTCTCTGGCTGTTCGGACTTAGCGTGTTCCTGTGTGTCTCCTTTTTTGTCATTCATGCTCAAAGATGTGCAGCTTGCACTGCCCACTGCCTTGCTGCTTCAAATGATAATTGTGTAATGATGCAAATCGTTCGTTTTGGGTCTAGTACATACCCTTGTACCTGGCCAGGTGGGAAGCGCCAGGTGGTGACACTTTATTTCTCCAAGATCGGTATTTTAGAGACAGATCCTTCTGCAAATGCTTTGACGTTGCTTCCTTCTCTAGTCGACTTAATCCCCTGGAAAGAGTGATCTGAGGTCCTCACTGAACTCCAGCAGAACTTTCTGGAGAACAATTTCAGTTTTTGGACATGAAGTTACAGTATAGTACTATTGTAGTAATGTGTTCCTCCTTCCTGTACAACAATGCTTAGGCTACAGAGATTGTCTCTGGCAACCGTTGTATGGATTTCAGAAGGGACTTCACTCACTCAGACCCAAGCTATTGTGTTTCTTTATATAAAACTGTTTAGGAGAGACGTTGTATTAATTTAGGTATGCACCAAATGGGCTTGGTCCTGCTCATGCTAAAACCTGGGTGAGTTTGCTTGTTAAATTTCTGAAACCACAGGAGACTTTTCAGCAATGCACTTTTGAGTTCCATTAGTGTTTTAAATTAAATTTACGGTGACACCAACGGCGGTAATTTCTTTGGCATCTAAAAAGTCATGCGTCTTTTGGATATTTACATCCAATCTCCAGATGTGTTTGTCAGGTGGGCACGGTGGCAGTAAGTGACTGTATGAAAAACAAGCAGCAGGATTAATGGTTTGCTGCTCCCAATGCTTTGTTCCCCTGCAAAAAGTTCAGCCTAAGTATTAGCAGAGCCGGGCAGGTCCGTGCTTGCGGCAGCAGCAGCCTCTTCCCACGAGATGGTGCTCGGAGCATGCGGCCAGGCTGTGCCAGGAGCACAGCCCCTCTCCTGGACATGGGCTTTGCAGGCTGGCACCCAGCCTGGCTTGCTCTGGCCCCACTTCTCCGAGTCACTAAGCTTTCAGCCTACAACAAGCCTTCTGATTGCATTTGTGAGCGCTTTTCTGAACTGGGAGCTATTGTGTCTCATGTAAAGCTGTGTTTTGTGCCTCACAGGATAATGCAACTATTAAAAAAAATAAAAAAAGAAAAGGAAGTATTTTGCAAAATACTGAGTTCTACCAGGAGGCCTCAGCGTGGGGACAGGTGTAGAGAGCAGAGCTCTGAGTGTGGTGCTGGTGCTGAAGTGCAGGATAGTGGGCTGAACATGCAGGCAGCTGCTCCCATGTTGAGGAGCTAGTGGGGCTTGGGGAGTCCCAAGTAGATGTCTCTGCTTTGCGGTGACACTTGTACCTGGACAACCTGTTTATGCCTGGAAACAGAAATAAACACGGGCATAAACATAATAAACAACATGTGCCTCTGTTGTAAGCACACACACCTCCTTCTTCTGTTCTTTTTCATCTGTCGTCTCTTTCAGGGCAGCATCTCACAGGCTCGCCAGCCATCAGCAGAGCTGTGTATGGGGAATGCCCAGCACTGGGGACCCGGCTGGAGATGCACAGAGCTCCTGAACTTAGAACTCCTGCCTTAGAGTGGAAATCAGGCTCACTTTTGTATTTTACATGATGTGAATATTTCAGGTCAGGGGCAGATTCCTGCTGCACCAGTATAGATTTGAGGTTGCCTTTGCATTCCAACATGTCTGAGTCAATCTCATTCTTAATTTAGAGTTTAAATAGAGCTTAAACCAAGGCCCTGTGTGTCCTTGAAACCCTCAGTGTGCCCTGACAACTCTTGTGGCCAAATGTCCCTGTGCCTCTTGCTTTCTCCAGTAGCAAAGCATCCTCCCTGAGTTGGCCCCACCATCCCTCCTGTCTCCCTCCCCTTCTTCAGATGCCTGCTAAAGTCCAACTTTCAATCCAAAACCTGTGTGAAATGGGCCGACTGTCATTGCCCAAGCTTGCCTGGCAGCGTGGGGATGAAGGATTAGCTGGGCAGGGAAGCAGGGAGCTGACAGACAGGGAGGGGGCCACTAGGTGCTGGGAGCTGGTAAAAGGCGTGATATGTAGGAGATGAGTGCAGAAAAGAGTATTCATCCTGCTTACCCACGACACTGGAAAAACAGATGTACAGTGAAGCAGACTGGTGCTGGTGTTATCTCAGTGATCTCACTTTCGTAGGCTGTGACGGGGTTTGGCAGCGCTTGTTCTGCCTGACAGTTCTTGGAGACGAGGGTTTGTTTTGTGCTCGAAGAGTACTGTGGCCTGTCACTGGGGCTGTGATGAGTACCAACAACCCACAGCTCGAGAAGGCACCCGTGTGCTCTGTGCCACTGCTGTGGCTGCAGCAGGCAGTGGTGGCAGCTGATTGCTCCGGTCCTGAAGCCCAGTTTGAGGTTGGTATGGACGTGCTTGTCTCATGTCTCGAGCATCACGAGCTGTTACCTGGGTCCCGAGTATAGGAATGCGTTCCTCCGCAGGCAAGTGAGCAGCAACCCCTTTGTCCCTCTTTCCCTCACTTTTATTACTCTGATAAACTTGGCCATTCCAGGAAGTCAGTGTATATTTCTTTCCTGATTGCCAGTGAAAAAGTTGAGTGCGGCGTTGGCTGCCCTCCTCTGCAGAGTTGCCCTGGCAGCTTAATCTGCTTTATGGGGGCTTTGTTGACTTGCATGGTACCTGTGTAAATCAAGATACCCCACAGTGCAGAGCCCAGCACCTTACCAAAGTCAAGGTACATTCTGTCTGAGCAGTTACTTTGATCCCCAAGGCTGGATCTCATCAAAGACTGAAATCAGGATTGTTTGACAACACCTATTTTCCATTAGCAATGTTGACAGCATTAATTATATTCTGGTGCTTTAATTCTTTATTATTGAAATCACACATCAGTGATAGTCATTATTTTGCAAGGGGGTTGATGTTATGCTAATCAGCTTGCAGTTAACTGGGTCATCCCACTCATTTTTTTTTGGCTGTGGGCACAACACTACCACTCTTGTGCTGGAGTCTCTGTGGTCTGCCAAGATTTATTTTAAACAAACATGAGCAAGCCAGAATTTCTGAGCCAGCTTTTTTAGGACTCTTGGGTGCAAGTTATGTGAAAATATTTATCCCTGTTGTATACTGTTTAACGTCTTCCTTGGTTACTAATGGACTGGAAAGGAGTTCATTGTCCTCAAGTGATACAACTACATCATCTTGCTGCTTTGCAAAGTCAGAGCAAAAATTTTTATAGGAATCTTCTGCCTTTTCTTTGTCATTATTAACTGTCTTGTGCTTTCTGTTTTGGAAAGGGATGATGCTTATCATGGGATTTCTTTTGTTTTTACTGAACTTTAAAGATCTCCTCTGTATTAGCCCATCACATCATGGTCTCCTCTGTTCTCACTCCTACAGGTACAGTCCCCAAATCACAAGGAACGGAGCAAAAGCTCAGTCTGGCAACCATGAGGTGAAGATGAAAGGTCCAGAGCCAGTGATCAGCCAGATTATTGACAAGCTGAAACACATCAACCAGGTTTGTTGCAGACGTGCCAGCAGGGATGGCTCCAGAGTGGGCGGTTTCCAAATCAGTTTGGCCTCCCCCACACTTTCTTTGGGCTCAGCCAGACAGCCCAGGGTGTCTCCATCTTCAGCAACTCTGTGCAGAGCCCTCTGTATGGAGCCACTGCCGCCTCGGCCCTGCACGGTACCAGGCTCGCAGGGCACACGTGGCAGGCCCTGCTGGATACATGCTGGTGTGATTCTCCGTGGGTTAGTGGGAGCTGTGGGGTACGTGCATTGCAGCTTTCTAGGGCTCAGCCTGTGCCTGGCCAGTGTGTGGATGCATCCCTGCAGTGTGCTTCTGCTGGGCATCTGTCCCCTGCACAGTGGAGGACCAGGAAAGATGGAGCTGCTGTGGTCCCCCCGAGCACAAGGTGTTGGCAGGGGCTTGTGTTGCAACATGCCTGATGTCCCCTCTGGTCAGAGCAATCCCCTTTGGTATTGCTTATGGCTGGCAGAAGGGATCACCTGTTTCTTTGCTGTATCTCCCTGGACATCCACTCCCAGCAGCTGCTGGGGCAAGTTATTGTTGAAGGGGGAAATGGCAGGGCTGGATGAGATCCTTTCTGCTGAGGAGGAAGCTTCCTTCCCACTGCCTCAGACCTGGCATCCTTCCTGGGACAAGCAGTATCTTGTCTCTACCCATCATGCCATGCCAGATTAGGTCTGTGAACAAGCCCCGCTGCTGCCAGGAAATTAGGTGGCACCTCTGTACAGTGTTCAACTTGTGGCTGTTCTTACACAGAGCTCTTCCACAGCACTGCCTTGGGCCAGTGGGCTGGGGTCCAGCTCTGGACATTGCTCTACCCCCTCTTTGTCACTGGGTATGGGATGTTGCAGTAACTCAAAGAGGGGATGTTTTTCAGGAGGCAGATACCTTGGACTTGCTACTTTACTGGGACCTTACAGGACACACATTCAGGTGGAAACACAGTTAATGCAGCTGAGCCGCCCAGTCTCTCCTGAGAGAGCTCTTACCAGTGGGGGACCTTGTTCAGGGTCTCTCTGGCATGCTCTGGGCAGCAGTGGGTTCCCGGGGTTAAGCCCAGCTTTGCTTCCCGGCCGGGTGGGCCGTGAGGGCTGCTCTGTTTGGAGTTGCTGTCTTAGCGACTTTTCTGCAAACCTCTGCTCTCCTGCTCCTGCCACTGCCAGGGACTGTTTTCATAGCTGTTCCCAGTTTAACCCCAGTGCCCTGTGATGCAGGCACGCCTCATTAGGTGCTGTCTGGGAGTGGGATGCAGCGAGGGATTTGGGGTCCCCAGGAGTGCCCCAGCATGGGGGGGCTGATGTGGGGAGCGGTCCTGCAGCCTGCTCTGCCTTCCTGCACAGCTCCCCGTGCCGAGCGGTGCCATCTGCCAACAGCCCATAATTACTAAAAGGGGAAAGCGGGGGGGAATAGCATAATCAGCTCCCTATTAAATGGGATAGAGGGCAGGCTTCAACCTGCAGGTGATAATGATATTTTGCCGTTCACAGTGAGAAAGTCGCACTGAACAAAACATGGTTATTAATGTACTTGAAACTGCTGACATAAAGTGGTTGTGAAATGCTGGCTGCCAGACTGGGTCAAGTTAGGTCTTTGCTGAACAGCTCAGGCTGCTGAGGAGTGGAGATCTGTGGAGTGGGAGACCCTGGGTAAACACTGCTGAGCCCTATTCAGCTGTTTGCAGCAGCAGAGTGTCTCTTGTCAGCTGCTGCTCAGAGAAAAATAGTGACAAGGGGGTGAATATGGCCACCTTTGGTTGTGATCTCTTTCAATGCTTCCCCTCCTTGGCTTTTAGGATCAGGTTGGAACATATTATGGGGGGCAGGTAAACTCTTCTGGTTTGAACAGCGGAAATTAAGAGTCTGAAAAATATTGAGCACTCTGTAAAGTTGTGTTTGAGAAAGAGGAGGAATTGAGAATAAAATCAGGAGAAAATGGGAAGTGATTTGTGAAAATTAGTTACGAAGCTTGCCCAGAAAGCTATGGATGCCCCATCCCTGGAACTTCAAGGCCAGGTTGTACAGGGTTTTGAGCAACATGGTATAAGGAAAGTATCCCTGCCCACGGCAGAGGGTTGGAACTAGATTATCTATAAGGTCACTTCCAACCCAAACCTTTCTGTAATTCTATGATATGATTCTGTTCCTGTGGAGGGTCTGTAGTCTATGATAAGTAGCTTATAAATGGTGAAAGTAACTGCAGAGGTTACTTAAATTTGGGATTTGGGGTGCCAGAACTCACCATCACATTTATTTTCTTGACCTAAGGAAGCTTTGAGCTCTCTTTCACATGTGGAATGCATCTTGAATGCCAAAGAGTAGGAAATGTGGAAGGAGCCGCAGCTCTGGATGAATTAAAGTTGTGTTTTTCAGGTGTTGGCTTCAGATTTGTGAAGCAGTGGGGACTCCTGAGCTGGGGTGGGGTGAAAATCTCCTTATCCAAGCAGCTCAAGCCAACAGTGGCTTTTAAGGATTTTCCAATATCCAGGATTTTTTTGGGGAAAAGAGCATCTTTGTAGTGCTCAGAGCTGTAAGCCAGATTCCCCGTGTGAGTACCCGTAAATTGTAAATCTAGTACAGGGTTGTGGCTTCCTCACAGTGTGTTGTTAGAGATGCAGCCTGGATTCTGTGGGTGTGGGCAGACTCAGCAACCATGCTAGTCAGTGCAATTTTCGTAGAGTCCCAGAGCTTCTACTTTTGTTTGTAGATTTTTGCTAAAATGTCTGTAATATGCTGATGACTTGGCTTTGCTTTATTCCAGGCTTCTCACACTGTTGAAAATGTCTGCTTTCAGCAGTTCGCCACATTTTCAAGCTTGCTTGAGTTTGGCAAATGTGTTGTGTGTAGAAATCATGCTCGTTCTTTAGTTCATGTCTCCTCAAACCAAACCTGGGTAAATGTGCACACATACACACGAGAAATTCTCATCAAACGTTTGCAGTTTGAAAGGAGAATGGTGTTTGTGCGTTAGAATTAAACCTGTGGGAACTGAAAGGAGTATAGAAAACCTAACCTAGAGAGAAGGGAAAATGAAAGTTTCCCAGATTGTTTTTTTTTTTTTGTTTGAGCACCTTCTATCAAGCTGAAATAAATAAATAAATGAATAAAGCACAGCGCCTGAGTAGTGTGCTGTCTCAAGTCAGCCCTTTCTGGGTGAGTCACTCTCAGTGATGCCTAGTCATTACATCAGACCATTTTTGTTTCACCCAAATGTGTGATTGTGGCTGATGCTATTTTTCATGTATTGGTGGTTGAGATGGTTTATTATTGCCATATTGGAAGTAGATTTTTTTTTTCCCCCCAGTTCTGTTAGATGTCTACCAAGTTTTGATTTGAGTTATTTTTGTTGTGTGCCCAGAGGCATGAACAGCCCATCCATAAATATTAGCATTGTTATCTCAGCTGGGAGGCTAAGGTCACCTTCAGGAAAATGAGTTGGAATTGGTTCCTAACTTTTATTTCCCAGAGTGGATGGGGTCTGTTTCTAGCTAGAAGGGTTTTCACTCATCCCACATGTAAAAGTATATTGAAACTGAAAGGTTGTTCGGTGTCAGTGCAAGGTCTTGCTCAGCTTTTTTGTGACTCGGAACCATCCCTAGGCAGAAAGCTGTGTGCGAGGTGAGCTATTTCCTCTGGTCATGCAATTTTCCTCCCACCACTGGGAGACATTTGGATGGCTGACAGATGGGTAAGAGCTTCAAGTTTTAAGAGAGAAACATGGAGTTGAGAGCTGTGGTGTCCCATGCCCCACAGCCTGGGAGCTCTGCCACATTGGTGGCCTCCTGTTGATCATCCTCCTCCATGAAAGGCTCTGGAGAGCGGACCTGAGTGATGCTGGTGTGAGGAGAAAGCAGGGATCTGTAGTACCAAATTGGCTGATATGACACTCTTGGTCTTCCCTCCTGTCCCTGTCTGTCCTGAGGTGGCTTTTGTGCCCTCTCCAGTGCCTATGGGGCTCTGACACCACTGCAGCAGAGGCTTTACTCCATCCTTAGTGCAGTTACCTCCTTTAGCTTGTGCCCAGTTCCAGTCCCTGTTTATGTTTAGTTAAATCCTGGTGTTTATCATAGTACTGTCTTGAGGAAGAAGAGCACAATTTTTTAACAAAAGGAGGGAACGACCACACCAAAAATGAATACTAAAATCCATAAAAGGAAACTTAACTGGGGGAGATGTGTCTTTACAAAATTGAATGGCCTGGAAACATATTATACATTTCCAGACACTCGAGTTAAGGGCTCATTTAGAATTTTTCAGATATACTGGAGTTTGACAGTTCTTTGGTTTCCACATCAAACAATCTGTAATTTATTGCCCCATATAGGAACTGTGTTTTTATCATATTGCATATTCTCTAGCCAGAAATCTAACTACCATATAAGCTCTTGAAAAAATAAACCCTTTGGGGATGGGAATCCAGGCAATATGCTTTCACAGACCCTGAGAAACTCCCTTTGATTTATTTCCTTGGAAATAAGGGGAAGACACAATTTCTTGGAATGATGCAGCTGTTCCCCCAAGCAGGGTCTTGCAGCCTTTCTTCATGTGCTCGGTGTAAAGACCTGGGCCCTGTGGTGAGCCCCATGGGAGAGACCTTCACGTTGCTCTTCTCAGGGTTTACAGGAGGATGGGAACAAAATTCAGAAATTTTATGGGGCAGTAAAACACAGAGCTATAGCTGGAAGGGAAAAGCAAAAAAAAGCCAGGAGGCTGAGGTGCGAATGACCGAAGACAAAATAGACTTGAAGTTCGCATTAAAAGCACAGCCCGGGCGTTTCCAGAGCCGTGCTTGAAGCTGGTTTGATCAACCAGTATGTCCCATATTTGTTTGTAGGTTTAATGGGCTGTTTCCCGGCGGCCTGGCTGCTGGGAGAGGGCATGGTGGAGGTCACCCAGAAGTTAATTTGGAAAGAGGCCAAAAGGCCACAACTTGATTGAATCAAATGTAAACAAAATAGGCCTGGGAACGGTGTGATGCCCTTGTGCCTGAGAGTCCCTTGCAACCCCTTTGCTTAAAATACAAGAGTGTGGTGGAGCACTGGGGACCAGGGAGGAGGGTCTCACCCTGCCACGGGGGAATGATGCTCAGGGAGGCAAAGGGACCCAGACCCTGCTCGGGGCGTGCAGGAAACCTGCAAACAGGCTGCTGAGTGGGGCAGTGGGGGCTCTCAGGGCGTGGGGCAGCCGTGGATGCTCCCAGGGGAGACATGAGGTCCTGGGAACTCACCTCACCAGACCCTGACCTGGGTGGCTCAAAGTAAGGAAAACTATGAAGTTTATTATGGGAGAGCCTAGGGAGGTGGGGACTTTTCAGGAATATATTTCCCCTTCAGAAAAATCCATGACTTTGACGGATTTGGTGGAACAGCATTTCCCTGTGCCTGCTAGGCTCTCTGAGGTTTGTTATTCCCACTGTATTTTAATTCCCTGATCAGATGAAGCTGCATAATAATGAGAAAAATGTGCCCACTTCCAGATTGTTGAATAATGTGATACACAACACTAATCACTTGAAAACACAATATTTAAATAGCACCAAAGCAAGTCACTTTTGGCTCCTTTTCCACCTTTAAATTTAATAAGTTAACACTACAGTGTCTGAAGTGCTGTGCATGTGCAATATAATCTATCAAGTCCTCAAAAGAAATGTTAATAAATACAATAATTACTTGGGCATGCCTTTTTTCACCATCATTAAATAGTTTGTAACAATTAAAATATTAAAACCATATGTTGTTGAAAAGCAACCAGACATTGCAATTATTTCTTACTAAGGCTATTAAATAAAATGACAGAAGATTTTTATTTTAATGATAAATGCATTTTGGAATGGATCAGTTAATTCTTCTTTACTACACAAAGTAATCTATAGCTCCACCAAGTCTAGGCCTGGTATTTAAATACTAATTCCATCATCCTTTTAGCTGTGCTCCAGCTCCTGTTAACGTGCTGGGTAAATGCTCTCCTACTCTGTGCGAGAGGTATTGACAGGATTTTGCCAGGGCAGTTAAATCAGGAGACATGTGACCCTTGGTGATGAGAACATGATTTCTTCAGGAAGAGCCGGCGCTGTGCCCACGCCAGATACTGCCCAGGACCTGTCGCAAACCCCCGGGCTTTATCGGGGTTGTCGTGGGAACGCTGTATCCACAGGTCACCCAAATGAGTTTTCTTTAACAGGCTGAGATTGTCTGGACCTGCTGTGTTTGCATGCCTGTTTTCAGGCAAAGGTATATCCTGGGCTGTGTTTGCTGGAGTTTGTTGCCTGTTTTAACCGTGATCTTGCCCGACACAGAGGGAGTGTGAGGGGTGCACAGTTAAGAGCCACGCTGTGCAGTGGCATTTTCTGTGGAATGTGAGGTATTTTCTATTTTCAGTAAGGAAAGGACAGTAAATAGGCGTTTTCAGGTACTGCTCAAGTGACAGTGAGTCTGTGCTGAGGGCCTGAGCATCTCCTGTGAGCTGTGGAAACCCAGCAAACTCTCTCTGTTACTGACCTGTTGCTTTTGCTGATGTTGCTTCCAAAACATCTGGCAATATCAAAAGTCCTCACATCAGACAGTTCAATAATTCATTGTAGGTTTTCCTCAGCACACCCAAATCCTTTGGTCCACAGCCATACAATCCTTTTTTTTGGGGGTAAATAATGGGACTCCAGAGCTGTCATTTCTTGAGACAAGATTCACTGTTTTCTTGTCCTTCCTACTTTCATTTGGCCTCTCCCTGGCAGTGAATTTCAGGAACACACCTGGGAGGACTGAGAAAGGTCCATTCCTGTGTGAAGCCATATATCTCCTTCATTGCTATGGAAAAGGAATATCTCACCTATGCTTCCTTTTTGCTCATCCCACCTGTCTTTCCAGGCATGGTGACTCCACTGCTTTCCTGGGCAACTTATTCCAGTGCCTAACATCCGTCTCCTTCACTTTTCTCTGCAAGACCAGGAAGCTGCTGGGGCTGAGCTTGGATGGGTAGCAGTTTTGGCTGGTTTCCACACCAGTTTATTGTCTGGCGTCCATAACCTTTGGGTAACATAAATAGCCTTTTATCACTCTCCTTCCCTGAAATTCCCTGGTTGCCCTGGTCTTATGCATGAGAAGGGATTCAACTTTGTCCCTGTGGCTTCAGCTCCCGCAGGGAGGCAGGTGCCTCAGGTGTGTCCTGCCGGGACTAGCCTCCAAACAATGCTGTGGAAATCAGCTGGGGAAAAAACCAAATGAACACCTTTAAAGGGGATTCATTTGCTTTTGTGTCTAAAACATGCAGCTGATGCACAGTGATGCCTTAAAATAAACACCAGATATCCTGTACCAGTGCTGGAGTTTATCCTGTTGTGAAGGAAACAAGCCTGAAGGAGTCCTTAGGCAGCAAACCCCAGTGTAAGTGTAGCCGTTGATACCAGATTAACAGTTAATTACAGTTATTCTGGGCCTCATTAATTGTATCAAGTGTCACCTGTGCTGTAACTCAGACTGTAATTTAATCAGTAGATGTCTGAGGTGGGTGTCCTCCCTGATGGTCTCAGTAGTAAAGGATGCAGCTCTCTGGTGTTAATGGGTTGATTGGTAGTTTCCTCATGTTTTTCTCCAAAAGTTGACTTAACAGCAAGGTTTTCATAATGTGGTCCAGACTGAGAGGGGATTGGGATCCAGAGAGCTAATCTTCATTGTCCACAAGGTAGCCTCTAGTCTTCTTGGCCGAAAAACAAATCCAATTGCTTTTGTTCCCATGAAAAAGCCTCATTATCAATAATGCTACTTTTGATTCTAGACTGAGGTTGTGTAAGATTGCTTAGCCATGATGTTCTCAGGGAACAGGAGGAAAAGGGGCAGCACTGTCAGACCCACTGTGGGCAGAGAGGGCGAGCTCCAGTGGGAAGTCCCCTCTGCAACCCCCTGGGCTGTGCTGTGGGAGTGTGGTGCCCAGCTGTAGCATGGTGTGAAGCCAGTGCCCAAATACCTGTGAGATTCCCACTCCATCCCGAGCTGCTTCACGTGCTGAGAAGGTTGGAGCTGGGGATTTCCCCAGTGCCGTTCTGCCACTCCACCAAAGGACTATGTCTGCAGTGGGAACAAGGCATACTTGCGGCATGTTTTTTTCTCCCAGAGGTCTTAATTTGTATCTGGTCCACACCACCAGCTGTGGATGGGTAGTGTGGGAGTCCTTCTAGATCCTGCCTGCTCGAACTACTCTGAGTTTGTGTGTGTTGTATGTTGAAGGAACCAAAAGCATTTGTTGGTTTGGCATCTCTTGGGCAGGAACGGCATTGCAAGGTGTCTTACTACTGTGTGCAGGAAGGCACTGAGCTGGCTGAAGCAGTTCATCCTATGGTCTCAGCAGCTTTGTTCTTGCGACATGTGTCACCAGAGTTTCCCTGGTCTGTAGTAGGAGGTGCATTGGACCTTCACCCCATTCAGCAATCCTAGAATAGGATTTTGGGATATCCTGGGTTGGAAGGGACCCAGAAGGATTATGGAGTCCAACTGCTGGCTCTTCACAGGACAATCCCAAGAATCGCACCATGTGCCTGAGAGCATTGCCCAAATGCTCCTTGAGCTCTGTCAGCCTTGGTGCTGTGACCGCTTCCCTGGGGAGCCTGTTCCAGTGCCCAACCACCCTCTGGGTGAAGAACCCTTTTCTAATATCTAACCTAAACCTCCCCTGACACAACTTCATGCTGTTTCATCGTGCTCTGGGAAAAGGTGGTCCCTTTTTTATAGCATTGGTTTGGCTTCTACTGAGACTTCTCCTGATGCTCTATCCCACCTCAGTGGCCATAGGAGGCAGTGGCTGGCACAGACCCTGCACCTTTCATGCAAACTGTGCTGCTGTCAGAAAGTTCAAGAGGTTTTGTTCATTTTAGATAATGAATAATTTGTGATCTCGCTCCTTTTGTTATCCTGCTGATGAAGCAGATGTCTGTAATGAGGCAGGTCTCTGTGCTGGCAAACCCCAGCCCCAGTCAGACATTGAGCTGTCTGTGTTGGGGGAAGGTCTAAATACTCCTCATGGCTTAGGAGGACTCTCAGTTGATGCTGTTGCCCATTAAACTTCTTATCTGAGTTTTGACATGTAACTGGCTCCAGAGGCTGGGTTGCGTTTTAGTGCTCGTGCTGTTGGAGCCCATGTGATGAGAGATGCCCCCTTGCAGCACATCAAACTGAGAGCAAAGAGGGAAGTTTAGGTTGCAGCAGGATTTGCTGCCTATGGCCTTGCTTGGCTGTATCGCAAGGGAGGGATATTAAAGAGAAGGAAATGTGCTTGGTTGGCCTTTCTGGGGACACATGTAAGGAGATGCTGCCTGTGCAGCACAGTTAGCAGGGGGATGGGAGGCAGCTGGCACAGGGTGGGTGTTCAAGCCATCAACAAATATTGTGATGGGCAGGAAGTTACTTTTTATTTTTGGCAGGATCCCTTGAATGCCTCCTGCCTGTGAGTGGGGAAGGAGTTTACTGACCTTTTCATAAGCATCTAAATGCTGAGGGTAAGACTCATATAGGTGCTTTTCAGGGCTTCCTCTGTGAGTGTTGAGTCTCACTGGGGGAGGGTATAAAGTCACCAGCTTTGAACCTAATTTAAACACTGAGTTGCTTCAGCTGCTCAGTTGGCGTCTGTGCATCTGTGTGTGGGAGAACCATCGCAGGCAGGGCTCCTTTTACCTCCTGCCTGCAGCTCCAGAGCCCTGAGCCTTGCAGGGTCAGTTGCTGTTGGCTACATTCAGTATCAGTGATGAGTTGCACCCTAGTGTATCAGCAGTGCCTGAGCCTGGATGGTTGGTTCCTTATCCTGTTGGTAGATCTATCCTAGGTGCCAGTACTGACACAGGAAAAGCTGTATCTGTGACATTTTGTGGGTTTTAGCAAGCAACATCCATGCTCTGAATGCAGAGAGAGCTGAGACCTGGCCCAGGAGCCAGCCCAGCCATCAGCCATTAATTAGAGACCAGCTGCTCGATTCTCCCTAGCTAACAGGTTTGGGGGTGTCTGCCATGGAGTTCTCCTCCTCCTGTCTGATTTAAGTCTCTGCTGAAATCAATAGCTCAGTAATTAACCCCGCACTGGGGTTGTCTTGTCTGTTGGGAGGGAAGTGGCTTATGAGGCGGCTGTTCAGTTCCCTGTGACAGCTCTGCAGACCTGGGGACATCCATCAGAACTGCTTGCAGTTGCTTTTTGGGCTGCCAGTGCCTTGGGGTGAAGCAAATGCAAAAGTAAAGCTTGGAAAGCCTGTGAGGGCAGGATGCTGCCAGAGTGACTCGGGCTGCTGTTCTGGCAGAAATCTCTGTGCAACACAACACTATGGACAAAAATAAATTATTTGAGAAGTCCCTCTCCACTGGGAGCTTTTAGGGGGAAAGGGAAGTGGCTGGGGCAGGGATTTGCCTCTCGTTTGTGCTGCAGAAGGTGAAGAGGAGTTAAAAAAAGTCCTTCCGGCACAGCTCTCAGCTCGCTGTTTCCTACCTGATGCCAAGG